>OY992540.1:23315379-23915379 GCA_963921195.1 Pegoplata infirma
TTTTTTTGTTTTTAAATTTGGAAAAACCAAAAAAAATATTACACTGAAACATGAATAATGAAAAAATGTTATTACAGTGGAAAATTTCATTAAATTTAAAAAAAGGGACTCGTATTTTTAATCAAGTGGTATGGCACACGCTAGATGCCTGGGGAAGTTGTAATAACTTGGCTGATTTTCAACCGATTTAGTTTTTAGTACCTTATTTGAAAGGCATTTTACTCCACATCATAATTCTGTAATCACTTAAATTAAAACTTAACTTAAATACCAAAAAAATTGCGAAAACAGAAAAAAATTCATATTTTTCCTTGTAATCCGTTTTTTAAACTTCAAGGACCATGCTAAACGCCTTACCCATGTCCGATCGTCCTAAATTTTTGTGAGACGTATATTTACCTCTAAATGAATATATTTAGGGTAAGTTAGGGTCAGTATCTACCAATTTTTTTTTTTTTTTTGAGCTCCATATAAAATAAATCAGAGCCAAAACATAAAAGGTGCAATTTTAAAAATTTAAAAAAAAAAATAGAAAGACTTGTGATCACATCTCGAGTTATGGCTTAAAAGTTGCGTAATTTAGAGGAGAATTTTTATAGTTTTTTACAAAAAAATCGAAGGTTTCAGACTTTTTCAAAAAGTCGATTTTAATTTTTAAACGTTAAAAAATAAGTGATAATTACTTCGAATAATTTTTTCATATTTTTTTTCTAAAACTACATTTAAATACCAACAAAACGTTGTCCAACTTTTTTTAAAATATCTATATTTTTTAATGGTCAAAATTAATTTAAAATTTCAATTTTTTAATTTTTTGGAGAAAATCGCCATTTTGAAAAATTGATTACTCAACACCATCTTGGAATAAAAGGCTGAAAATTGGTGTCCAAGTTGCATTTAATAAGGACTAAAACATATCCAAAAATAAAATAAATCGAAAGGGGTCGGGTCTAAAAGTGAGTGATTTGGCTTGGAATGCCCCATATACGATGAATGAATTCATGTATTTATGAAAACAAATTTCATTTTTTTTCCTACCACAGCCAGAATGTGACCCCAAAAAAGTATTGTTCATATGGGAAAATTAGGCTGGCATTTATTTTGAAAAGGGTCATACAAAAACAATTACAAGAAAAATATACGTGAAAGATATAAACAACGGAAATAATGGCAAAATTGACAAAAAGTGAACTTAACTTGTAAGTAGTATTATTTTTGCTGAAATCATCCAACAGAATAAGTATTCTTACAATACTTCCAGTCTAGGTTCATTCAGGGGGGGGGAGGGGAAACTATATAACTTTTGAACCACTAGACCGATTTCCCTGAAATGCAATACTGACCTGCCGCGAAAAATTTAAATGTATGTTCTTAGCGGCAGTAGCCTAGGATTAGTCCTTCGAAAGTTAGCGTGTTTTCAACAGACAGACAGACAGACATACGGAAGGACGGACATCGCTCGACTTAAAATCGGTCGAGGATCATGAATATATATTGTGAACCTATATTCAAAATATGCCAACTCAAATTTGACCGAAATGAGTTTCCGATGGCAAATAGCTCCCCTATGCAATACCCATCTGTGATAAAAATTTTAGAACAAAAAAAATAATTTGTTGTCGTTTTACATCCATTTTTGTTATTCTGATATCTCAAAGCACGTATTTTTTTGGTGAAAATAAATAAAAATTTTTTATTAAAAATTAAATTAGACCACATTTTTTATTGCAATTGCTATGCTGAACACGAATCTGGTAAAGATTTTGATATCGAATGGCTATCATTTTGAAAGTATCGGTAAATAGTGTTTGCAAAAAAAATTGCTATATGAGGCATTCCACACCAAATGTCCCGCTACAGAAAAACATGTGTCCCGTAAATTTCTGAATAGGTTGTTTGGATAGCCGTATATGTAACTAAGAAAATTGCGTTTTTGGTTTTTCAATTTTTCAAAAACTGGGCTTAGGAGGCGTGGTCAAATATTGGAAAAATGGTAAAATTTGTTGCGAGTTGCCTTGATTAAATATTTATCACATTAAAACGGAATGCACCACAATGTCAAAAATTTTCGTTCTTATACAGTTTTGTATGGGCTATCGATTAAAAATTTTTTTTTTGGAAAATTTTCAGAACCCGTTCTGAAATTTATCAATTTATCAAAAATCCGGCCACTTTTTTTTTCTTTTTTATTTATTTTTTTAAAAGTGTAAATGTTTGTCCATCCACACAAAAAAAATCAGAAACACGTTCATTTTTTTTTTCGAGAAAATCGCATTTGAACTTTAAATTTCATAACAATTTTGTTATTTGCTTGTATTTCTTTGTTTTAAAGTTGCGAATGAGTAATATTAATTGCATAAATATTCGTCATACGCTCTGTTGACACAAGAAAATACAAGCAAATTACTAAATTGTTATGAAATTTTAAGTTCAAATGCGATTTTCTCGAAGAAAAAGATGAACGTGTTTCTGATTTTTTTTGTGTGGATGGACAAACATCTAAACTTTTAAAAAATAAATAAAAAAGAAAAAAAAAAGTGGCCGGATTTTTGATAAATTGACTTTTTAAAAAAATGGAAAATTTCAGAACGGGTTCTGAAAATTTTCCAAAAAAAAAAAAATTTAATCGATAGATAGCCCATACAAAACTATATAAGACTGTAAATTTTTGAGATTGTTGTGCATTCCGTTTTAGTGTGATAAATATTTAATCAAGGCAACTCGCCACAAATTTTACCATTTTTCCAATATTTGACCACGCCTCCTAAGCCCAGTTTTTGAAAAATTTAAAAACCAAAAACGCAATTTTCTAAGTTAGATATAGGGCTATCCATACCACCTATTCAGAAGTTTACGGTACACATGTTTTTTTCGCTGGACATTTGGTGTGGAATGCCTCATATATGTAACTTTCAAACTATTTATCAGATTGAAACATTATGAGTGGGGTAAATAAAGTAAATGATGTAAGCTTTCAAAATAGCTAGTTTGGAGTGACCCTAATACAATACAGCGTGAGTTACGGAGTCCCAAAGTTGACCACCCTGAGATTAAAAATCATTTGGGCTAGTCACTTTTAAAAATATGCAAAGATTTTTAATTTTTTTTTAGTTTTTGCAACTACCATACTAAGGATAACATAATCAAAAAAAAAAAAATTTCCAAAAAAATTGTATTTTCCGACAAAATATGGCATCTCTAAAAAAATAATTGTTTTTTAACATAGTAATAAATGCCATCTCTGAAAAATACGCAAACAAGTGCAAAATATGAAATTTTTGGCATAGATAAAAATTATTTAGAATATTTTAACCATTTTATGGAAGGTACACTCAAAAAAATAACTTAGTCAAAATATTAGTAAAAGGTGTTGTAATTTACTTCAACCAAACTTTAGCAAAAAAAATTGTAAAAATTTAAGTTTTACAGTTGTTTTTTTGCAATTTACTGTTGGTAAAATACAAAAATTTTTTGGTACTTTTACTATATTTTCTTGCTAGTTTTTTTTTTTTTATTTTACTATAATTTTAGCAAAAATATTAGTATTTTCCTTAAAGAAATGGTAATACTTTTTATTTTTTTTCTTAGTTTTAAGAAAAAAAAATTGTTTAAAATTGCCAAGAAGAAGGAAAAAGATGATGCTGCCAACACCATAGCAAAGTAGCCATTAACCAACTGCATGGGCGCTCAAAAATAGGCTACACAATCTTTAGTATTTTTTACCATATTTTTTTGCTAATTTTACCATATTTTTTGCTAATTTTATATGAAATTTTCTTTAAAATTTGCCACCTAAATTGTTAATAAAAAGTTGATAATTTTGAAAAATTATTTTTTTAAAATTTTAACACATATCTAATCTTCAATATCCAAAAGTTTTTTTTATTTTTTTTTTAAATACATGTGAAAAAAATTAAAAATTCGAAAAAAAATGTTAATTTTTTACAAATTTTACGTGAAAATGTAAGAAATTTCTTGTGTAGACTACTACGCAATTCTCATTTGTTCTACTTAAGCTAAAAAAAATGACGCAAAAAAAATAAAAAAAGTGAAGTGTTGTTCTTTAAATTTTTTGTTTAAAGTGTTGAAGTGAAAAAAAAAATTATTTTGGATTTTGATGTTGTTGGAAGTCCAGTTACTGCAACTACAGCTGCTGAAGAGAAGGCAAAAGAAGATGCCATCGAGCCGAAGAAACCATCCAACAACTGAAGTAATAGTTGATGCTGCTATTACTACATTTAAAGAACGTGGTGCTCAAAAACAGGCAAAAAAATTTTTAGTATATACACCAAATTTTAAATCAACTACTAATCAGAGAAAAAAAATTACTAAATAAAACAGTTTTTTTTACAAAATTACAATTTTTTTTTACTATTTCAATTTTAGCATTTTTTTTTTGGTAATTTTACCATATTTTTTGATAATTTTACAAGGTTGATTTTTTACAAAAATTAAATGGTATTCGTGTAATTTTACCATTTTTTCCTAATTTTTTGATTAGCAAAATGGTTTTGCTAATATTACCAAAATTTTTGCAACGTCCAAAACTACATTTTTTTTTGCTAATTTTAACCATTTTTTTTTTGCTAGTTTTACAATATTTTTTTTTGAGTGTACATTGTTTATTTTTACAAAAATATGCGAAATAACTATTTTTTTTAGCTCTTCTGAAAAGTAAGCTTTTTAGAGTTGGCATTTATTGAATATAGTTCTACAATATACTTTATGGGGTCCTAGACCGATATTCGATGTGTTACAAACAGAATGACAAACTTATATATACACTCTATCACTAGAGTGGAGGGTATAAAAACAGCTGAATAAATCGAGGTTTTGGAATTTGGACCTCATTTATAGTTCTATAAAACTAATAATATGTAAACATAGCAATAATAGAAAACAAAACGACTATTTGTCATTCATATCCTCTCATTGTGGTAGCTGTGACATCTCAGATGACGACCAGCCTGTGTTTTAAATGGCATGAGTATAACAAAAATATCCAGAAAAAATCTATAAAAATTAAAAAAAAAATTTCCAAAATATATGTCACCCTAACTCTCCCGTTCCCATTGTTGTTGGAGATTTTGTTTGTTTTTTTTAATAAAAAAAAATATATTTACAATTTAAACTGCAAGAAAAAAAAAAGTAGACCATACTTTTATGTTGTTCCATAAATTTTTTTCCACTGCTTTATTTTTTACTTTCAATAAAGTGAGAATAAGGTTGAGTTTTTAAGCCTTGCAGCTGGATTTAAAAAAATATAAACGTATTCCATTCTTTTACTTTTTTTATTATTTTTGGTTTTAATAAATTTATGGAGCTGCTTTTACTATTGTTACATTTTGATCTGATGAAAACCCCCATAAGATATTCATTAACAGCAAAATTTAAAAAGAATACAAAAATAAAAATCCTATTTTTTTTTTGTAAAAATAAGAATCGCAATATAAAAATTGCCCAGAAAAATTTCACAAAATAACCACATTTATTTACATGGCGATGGTTAATAAATTTTGTGGATCGTTTTTATAAATCTTCATTAAAAATATATTGACCTTTATATCAAACAACAGCAGGTCCTTAAAGAGATAAAATTTGTGATTCAATAGATCAAAAGGTTGGGAAGTATTGAGTATTGTGTTACTATACTTTCCACGTACAAGATTTACTTAAGACATACCTGATTAGTTTGTGTTATCTCGGTGGTTCAAGGAGGGAAATGGAAGTGGAAAAAACTAGGGAAAATATGTATTTTATCCAGAAACCATAAATTTAACTGTTCAAAAATATTTTTCCAAATAAAAATTAAAAATAACAGTTAGAAATGATTTATATAAATATCTGTTCAAAATAACAGAAATAAAAAACTTTAATTTTTTATAACTGTTATTAAAAACTCTTTGAGCCTTAAAAAACTTGAGTTATTAAAATAAAATAACAATAATCGCATGCAGAAGAATCCTATTGATATCTAATACTTCAATCATTGATTTAAAGATATAAACTTTGATTGATTTTTTTAAAAATAACTGTTATAACAGTTATTTACTCAAATAAATATAAAATAAAAGTTATTTTAGATTGTTTGAACAAAAAGTTTTTAATAACTGTTATTTTTTACGGTTATTGAAAAAATCAAAAAAATAAATGTTATTGCAAATTTTAACACGGGACATCTTTAGAAGTCTTTTCATATATTAAATACTAAGTTTGGACAACATTCGTTTCATGACTTTTTTAAAACAAAAAGACACATATAACTGTTATATTTGGTCTCCGATTTTATCAATTTTCTCAAGTTTAATGATACTTTGGGTTAAGTTTTTATTTAAATGGTTACAGAACTATGATATGGAGTGAAATTCCTCTCTAATAACCCAGCAAAAATTGGCATTACTAGTAATGGGTTTTGTAATCCGAAACAGATGTTAATAAGTAGTTACTTATTGAATGAAACACTAGTTATTTTAACAAGGGCGTGAGACAAAAATAACTAGTGAAGAGTATGGAAATAAATAAGTAGTTACTGCCTCGGATTACAAATAAGGATTAAAAACCCATTACCAATAACAAGTAAAATAATTAGTTAATTAAAACTTTTAAAATGTAACTTGTTTTTACTAAAACTTAAAAATTCCGTAATTTTTATTAAGTTTTTGAGTACTTTTTAAATTAATTGAATTGTAAAGGTTAAAAACTGCAAGCGCAAGAAGATATTATTACTTAGAGGTGCTTCTATATCATATTACTGAGAAGTAGTTACTTTTGGGCTTAAAATAATGTTAATGGTAATGGGTACTCATTATAAATAATGTACTTGGTAATGATTACTTTTCAAAACTTATTACCATGTTTTTGCTGGGAAGGTACTAAAAACTAAATCGGTTGAAAATCAGCCAAGTTATTACAACTTCCACAGCACACAGAAAACAATTTAAACTGTTCTCTCCGTGAGTCATCTAATGTGTGTCATACCACTTGATTAAGGAATAAGAGCCCAATTTTTGAAATTTATTGAAATTTTCTACTGTAGTAACATTTTTTTATTCTTCACGTTCCAGTGTAATATTTTTTGATTTTTTCAAATTAAAAAAAAAAAAAATATATACAAATTTAAAATTGGAGATTTCAAAACAGGCATCTTTAGCATTAATTTAAAACATGCTAGCAAAACACAGTATAAACATACTTGTCATGAGACAAGTATGAGGGGGTCTTATCCGAAAGTATGCGATTTGGCATGGAATTCCCCACATACATTTGTTTTTATATTTTTTTTTATATTTCATCAAAAAATTCACTTATAAAACAAAAAGAAAACATTTTTTCTATTTAGTAACTAAACCCCTTTTAAAATATTGAAAACATGCTACTGAGAACCAAATTTTTAACATATTTTTCACGTACATTTGATTGATATAATTTTGTAAAAAATTCAATTTCCATTTACTATGCAAAGTGAAATGAAAGCAAACAAAATTAAAATCAACATCAATCATAGAATTAATAAATTGAATCTTAATACGAGGTATTCCATACCAACTGTAACACTACATAAAATGGCTACGATTAGTGATAGAGAAGTCAATAATCTACAAGTAAAAAATAAAATCATCAAAATCGGTTGAGTAGTTTTTGATTACTAAATATTCCATGTAGGGTCAAGTGTCTCCAAGTCAACACTTTTGTCAACTATTTTGGGTGACTTTTTGGTGACATTGTCAACGAAAAATCTACACCTTTTTAACACATTTGGAAAATTTTGAAATACAACTTAAAATGGATTTCCACAATAATCTAGTTAAACGTTCCAATGTCTCAATATGATGTCATACAAACTATATAGTCAATGATTCTAAAGGCACTATTACTAATGTGGAAATCTAATAAAAAATTCCAAAAATGTTGACTAGAATTATTAAAATGTACTACTGAATCTCTGGTTCCAATGTCTACATGTGGTTCTATAAGAACCACCCAGTCAATAGTAAGTCAATAGTACTAAGGGATTCGCAATGACAAGCACATGTAAATGTCTACAGTGAAAAGCACTGTCTGTCATATTTATATCTGGTCAGTAGTACTGGTGACGAAGTCAATAGTGAATCAGCACAGTTTTACTATCGACATTTCCTACAGGGTTTGCATAAATATTACTCATACGCTACGTTGAAACAAGCAAATACAAGCAAATTACTAAATTATTATGAAATTCCAAATTCAAATGCGATTTTCTCGCAAAAAACGAACACACAAGACTGATTTTTTTGTGTGGATCTAATCTTAAAAAAAAAAAATTTAAAAAAAATCAAAAGTGTTCGGATTTTTTACAAACTGACTTTTTAAAAAAATGGCAAATTTCAGAACGGATTCTGATAATTTTCAAAAAAAAAAAATTTAATCGATGGCCCATACAAAACTATTCAAGAATGAAAATTTTTGAGATTGTGGTGCATTCCTTTTAATTTGATAAATATTTAATCAAAGCAACTCGCCACAAATTTTACCATTTTTCCAATACATATCCATACAACCTATTCAGAAATGCATGTTTTTTTTTCGCTGGTCATTTGGTGTGGAATGCCTCATATATTACTTGAAAATACTTTAAAATATTTCCATTTTTATGCAATTAAAAGAATATTGTTTTCTTACATAACAGAGTCGAATGACTCTCGACATTTAGAGAAATATTTCGAAAAAGGTTGAAAATCATACGTAAGATAAATTTTTGCTTTAATCCTTAAAGTATGCAATCTTTTTTTTTGCAAAACACATGGAAAATTTTTTTATTTAGTCTTATATTGACAATTGTTCTAAGCAAACCGGCACGCTGCGTTTTGGATGAAACCAAAAAAAGTTGATAGGGTTTGGTGCCCCGATTCCAAAACGGTCACTCAAATTTTTCTATCACGTCACAGTTTTGAGAAAATCGCGGTTAAAGTGTCAAAAAATGCCCATTTTGACCATTTTTGAACGGCTATAAAATAAGATCCTGACATGCAAATGACTTGGTATCAAGCTCATTCGAAAGTGTGTAATTTTCTCTTTTAGACAAGATCAAATCTTCTTGGAATTTAATTTTCTCAAATGGTAAAAAAATCATTAGCCACAAGAGCTTTAAATCTAAAATTTACGTATGAATTTGTATGGAAATTTGTTAAAAAACACTGTGTAAACAAACTAAATATTGAAAAAATGGAAGGTTTTTTGCTAATGATTTTTTTACCATTTTAGAAAATTAAATTTTTATAACATTTTATCCTATCTTTTAGAGAAAACTACAGGCTTTCGAGTGAGCTTGATACCAAGTCATTTGCATGTCAGGATCTTATTTTATATGCTTTTAAAAAGGGTCAAAAATGCCCTTTTTCGGCACTTTAACCGCGAATTACTCAAAATCCTGACGTGATAGACAAATTTGGTCTCCGGATTTGGAATCAGCGCAACAGACACTATCCAAATTACTAACCAGAATCCAATACGCATTTTCTTGTTGAGCTGTGTTATTATTTATATTATTTTTTACAATTTTCTATTTAAATATTTTTAAAAAAATTTTAATAAAATTTTGGGGAATCGATCCCGTAATCAACTACATTCTGGCCAGACACTCTACCCATCGTGCCAAAGTCACTTGATACAAACATGTTTTTATATTTCTATAAATACGAAAACATTAAAAATTAATGATAGTTCTGTTATTTTTACCAACAAATTCCAAAAAAATAACCTACAAAAACATTAAAAATGAATGATTTCGTAGGTTGTTTTTTACAATTTTCCATTAAAATATTTTTTTAAAAATTTTTAATAAAATTTTGGGGAATCGATCCCGCAATCAACTACATTTTGGCCAGACACTCTATCCATCGTGCCAAAGTCACTTGATACAAACATGTTTTTATATTTCTATAAATAATTTTTTTAATTTTTTTTTCTACAAAAAAATAACCTACTTGTGTAGGTAAAAACTAATGATATCTCATTAAAAAATACCTACAATTTAAAAAAAAAATCTCATTAAAAAATACCTACAATTTAAAAAAAAAAATTTAAAGAATAATCAGTAGTTTTTATTTACAGAACAAAAATAAATGACTTTAAAAATTAAATGTTAATGAAAGTCTTCATTTTTTAGTGTGTTATTTTCGAAACAAACATTAATAAAAACTGAACATCAAACAAATGGTTTTTCCTTTAAAAACGACTAAACGTAAAACTTTTTAGATAAACTACAAACAGTTAACGACATCATTTTTTGAGTGCAGTATTGGGAATACCAGAAATGTCTATTACACCGTCCGACAAAAATAAAAAAGTCTTTAAACACAAACTGGATAATATACGTTTGAAACAAGAGGCTAAACAAAGTAAAACTGCATTTACTGTTTTTCCTTTCGTGATCCCGTTTTCTGTTAAAAGGACTTCAAAGTTTTTGAGGATTAAATTTTATAAAATATTTTTATACCCTCCAACCACAGTATGGGGGTATACTCACTTTGTCATTCCGTGTGTAACGAATCGAAATATCGGTCTAGGACCCCATAAAGTATATATATTTTCGATCAGTGATCCATTCTAAGACATCCTAGCGATGTCCGTCTGTCCGTCTGTGGAAGACACGATACAGTCCAAAGTAAAAGAGCTAGGCTCCTGAAATTTGGCACGAATATGTCTTATGGCATTGGGCTGGTTAAGTTCGAACATGGGCAAAATCGAATCAGAGAGAAAAAATTTCCCCTCTTAAGAACTAAACAAACTTCTAAAAAAAGCCATTTTTTATAGGTTTTTTGTACTTTTGCTTAGCAAACAAAACATTTTTATGTCAAAAGAAGTTCAAAGTCTTGCAGTTGGATCCAGTAAGGTTGTCTCCCACTGACGTAACTCCCCCCCAAAAAAAAGACGCCCTGTTTTTTTTTAACGTGTTGGAGGGTATAAAAGATTCGGCACAGCAGAATTTAACACTCTTACTTGTTTAATATTTGTACTTGTCCTAGGATGCCACTAGTGATAGCAAATAAAAGGGGTGGATCTCCCCTTACTTTCCTATTTTATTATTTTTACATATTAGGAAAACAGAGGTAAGTTACGTCCTTTCAAAAATTAATCCTTCAATATCGTTCAAAATTTTCAACAAAACATTTTGATAAAGATTTCAATTGACTTTATTCACCTCATTTTATCCTAAATGGCAAAGAAAAAAATAAAAAAATTAGGGGAGATTCTCCTCTTTCATTTGGCATCACCAGTGTCATCCTAGAACAAGTACAAATATTTCAGAAATATTTTACAAAATGTATCCTTTAAAACTTTGAATGCTTTTTAAAATGAAATAGGATCACGAAATGAATAACTTTAAATACAGGTTTCCTACATTTGATCTACACAGAAAATAAAATCGTCAAATTTAAATCAACAAACTGGAACTGTAAATCAACCAAACATGATATCAACCAAACATTTGATAAAAACGGCTGCCTGTTAGTCTATAATACAAAACTTCGATTTTGTTTTTAACAAACTCAGTCAAGTTATTTTATTTCAAAATTATTTTATCATGTCAACAAATAGTTTTTGTGTTAGTTGAATTTCTTTGTTGAAAAAAAATAAGATTTTTTACGTTTGTCAGATTAACAAATTGTGGTTGTGTTTGTTGAATTTCTTTGTTGAAAAAAAATTTAAGATTTTGTACGTTTGTCAATACAAATAATAATTTTAGTGAACTATTACAAACTCGTTTATCAACTCGTTTATCAATTTTTTTTCAACAATCAATATTTACAAACGTTAGTTGATATCACAAATTTCCGTATACGACTTTCAGTGAAAAAGTAAATTGTATTCACAAATATTTGGGTCAATATAACAATTAGTTTTTTTTTCTGTGTATACTTTCAGACGTAAATCATCCGGTTCATGTTTAATATTGGTTTGCTTTAATCCTAAAAGTATGCATTATTTTTTTAGCAAAACATCGAAACTTGTTTTATTGTGTCTTATCCTGACAATTGGCCTAATAAAAACGGGATTTAAAAATCCTTCTGAAGATAACAAAGTGTTTTAACCCAATGGAAATACCAGAAATGTTTATAATTTTTAGAAATTAAATTTTCATCTGCATTTTTCAACCATTATTATTCTTTACTTTTAGCCTTTTTTATGCCAATTTACTTGTGTTAACTAAAATGCTACCTAAAAAATCTGTATATTTACAATTTTTATTTGTAATTTGGCCATTTTTTGCAAAATTTTTTTTTTGTAAAACTAATTTTTGTTTTGGAAAATAGTTAACTAAGAATAGTATTTCGCGATAAATTCCAAATTAAAATGAACAAATTTATTAGAAGCGGAATGCATCATATACAAAAATGAAAATTACACGTGTATTAGAAAAGTAAATTGAATAACAAATAAAGAAACAACAAAGTAAACAAAATAGAAAATTTTTTAAAGAAAAAAAACAAAGAACTCTGTGTTGAAATGCTTAGCTAACAATTTCATTTATGTGCTTGGTTTTGTTTTTTTGGCGAATAAAAAATTAATAGTAACAAAAACCACCTGCAGGTTTTTTGGTTAGCAAAACAAAAGGTTTATCTGAATTTTATAGTAAAAAAAAATATTAAAAGAAGTAACTTACCGCACGTGCATCACATTGCATGATAATGTAAAATAATCCGAGTAGCAAAAATTGCCAGTTTATACAAGATGAATTTTGGCGTAACATGGTGCCAAATACACAATAAACTTTTTTATTAATTTCTTTTGTTGTTTATAAATTCACAAAAAACTAGAGAAAAAAAGGAATATGAATAAAAAATGGAATTTAAAAAAAAATTATGAAATAAAGAAAACACACAGGCACTTTTCTTAGAATAAAACAGGGAAATTGAAAACAGATTAAATTTATTTTTATTTTTTTAAATTATTCAAAAAAGTATAAAAAACTTTAAAACTAATTTTTTTTCATTCGAAATTTTACAAAGTTCTTTAAAGAGTCCTTTATTTTATATTGTTTTTCTTTAAGCTTTAATAAAAGTTTAAGTAATATTTTTCTTTACACAAATCTTTTAAAGTTATATTATCTTTAATATCTTTCACTTTCAGTTTTTTTATTTTTTGCAATCATATAAATTATTAAAAGTCTTTAGTTAGTCTGTAAATAATAAATATTTAATTTCTTTACTTTTATTTCACGAAATAAAAACACACCTTACGCTTTGAATGCCCGTTAGAGAATGCTGCTTCAATTTGTTCAACATGTCCTTAAAAAGGAAATTATACCAAAAGAGAGTTTTACGGAAAGGGAATTCGCCGCAGCGAATTTACTTTAACTAATGTTTAAGCAAACTCAATGTTTATGAAACTCTTTCCAGTGATGCTAACTATATTTTTTTTTTTGCTTTTTCTAAATCTGAGAATTTTTCAATAAAAGAAATTCGTCTTACATAGAAAATATCAGATGATGAAAAAATTATTCTTTATAGGACAAATATCTCAGAATCTAAGACTTCTTCTCAGATTCTGAGATATTTTTCGTATAGAAAAAATTTTGGATTCTAAGAACTTTTTTAGACAGAAAAAGTCTCAGATTCTGAGAAATTTTACTATAGAAAAATTCTAATATTTTAAAGCATTTTTGAGATATTTTTCCTAAAGAAAGGTCTCAGATTATTAGATTTGTTCGTACTGAAAAAAATTTAGATTCTGAAACCTTTTTCTGTAGAGAAAGTCTCAGACTTTTTTCCTATAGAAAAAATCTCAGATTCTCAGACATTTTTTTCTATATATAGAAAAAGTCTCAGATTCTGAGACCTTATTCCTAAGAAAAAAGTCTCAGACTTTTAGACCTTTTTCCCATAGAAAAACTCTTTTTCTTAAATAAAAATGTATAAAATTCTTTCTTTGGGGGAAAGTGACAGATTCTGAAAAATGTTTCCTTTATAAAAAGTCTCTGATTGTAAGAAATGTTAATTCAGAAAAGTATAATATTCTGATTCAAAGACCATTTTCCTATAGAAAAAGTCAGAGATTCTGAGACGTTTTTCCTATAGAAAAAGTTTTAGATTCTAAAACCTTATTAAAGGATTCTGAGCCATTTTTCCTATAGAATAAGTCTAAAATTTTTAAATTCTGAGACCTTATTCCTATAGAAAATGTCTTAGATTCTAAAACCTTTTTCCCATACAGAAAGTCACAGATTCTGCGACCTTCTTCCAATTGAGTAAATTTTAACTTTTTTCAACAATAAAAAGTCTCAGACTTTGAGACCTTTTTCTTTTTAAAAAAGAGTCAGATTTTGAGACCTTTATTCTTAAAATAAGTCTCAAATTCAGAAGTTCTGAGACCTTTTTTCCATAGAAAAGTCTCAGATTCTGCGACTTTTTTTCCTATAAATAAGTCTCAAATTTTGATACCTTTCTTCCGTAGAAAAAGTCTTTTAAAATTTGGAAATTCTTCTACAAAAATCCGAAAAAGAAAATGTTTGAGGAAGTGAAAAATGTAAATTTTTTTTTGTACCTTTTTCTATGGAAAAAGTCTCAGGTTCTGTGACCGATTCTAAGACATTCTGCAAAAATTTTCCAAAATAGTATTTCAAACGTTATACTTCCAACATTTTTACGATTTTAAGATATTTTAAGATATTCTAAGTAATTTTTTTATACCAAAATTCATAATGAGATTGACAGATATTTTTTCACATAAAAAATTCATATGAAGTCACATTTTTCATTTAAAAATTTTTCAAATTTTCCCTATAAAAATTTTCAGATTTTTTCTATGAAAAATTTGTGATTTTGAGATTTTTTGCCTTCGGAAAATTTTTTAGAAAGTTGCCTTCTTTATTTTTTTCTTCTTTTTCTTTCTTTTCCATTCTTTTTTCTTTTTTTTTAATTTTTTTTCTTTTGTTTTTCTTTTTGAAATTTGGTCTGTGGGGGAAGTTTCTCTTCCTCCCCCCCCCCCCCTTGTAACCGCGCATGATGTACATGCATTATTATTTTTTAGGAAAAAATGTTACTGATAGAAAATTGTACATGACAATAATGAAAGTCTACATTAATGTTATGAAAAATGACGTTAAAAAGGAACCTATGTAGGGTTTCATGGAATTAATAAAATAGGTATCATAAAATTTAATCGCAAGAACAAGTTTCATTAAATTAATGAAAATTGTTCATACAAAATATAAATAATATTTTATGAAAATTTTTCATTACTTTAATGAAAAAAGTATTTAATTCTTATGAAATACTTTCATTGAATAAATCCTACTTTTTATTTTTGAAAAACAGCAAGAATTTAGTAACTAAAAAATTAATAATTTACTTTTTATTTCAAATTTCATAAAAAAAGTCAGAAAAAAATCACAAAATAACCAAGTTAAAAAATACACTTTCACATATTTTTATTTTATCTACAGATTTCACTCAGTTGTCTCACACAAAATTTTACTATAACATTTACTTTTAATACATTAGTAAAACTACGAAGTAATATAAAACATCGCGAGTTTAATAAATACTTATAATTAATCAACAACATTTCATTTTAAATTTCGTATAAAAATTAAAAAAAAAAAAAAATCACGCTCTGATCCGCTCTTTTTTGCTCGCGTAAACTAACAGACTAAACAGACGCGACACAACAGGTGTCAAAAACCAATACACTTTGTAAACAAAACTTAATGAAATTTTTTAATGAAACTACGAAATCTAATGAATCAAAATTAATGAAAATCTTGCACCATATGTATGAAATTTCATTCTGCATATGAAATATTTCATTGTTGTAATGAAACAACGTTTACGAATTCCATTCATTAGTGATATGAAGCGTTTTTCTATCAGTGTACTTGGAATAACAAGTAATTTCTTTGGAGCCCTCACATCCCCTTTTTTTTAAATTAAGTTCCACGTTCTTTAATATTGCTAATTTTTTTTTTTCAATGTATGTATGTTTAAATTTTTAGCCAAATCGGAAAAAATTAACCCGTGCCTTTGGGGGTTTAAAGTTTTGCCCCAAATAAATTTTTTTCTCATACAAACCAAAAGTTTTTTTTCTATTTTTTTTTTTTAAATAATTATTTTATTTGATTAGCTTATTAACGACTAAAAATTCAATTTTGGTGGAATAAACCCTTCCGCTTCAAAATTGACTTCGAAAACAAAATTTAGGGCCGTTAGGATCCTACTCTAAAAATTTTTAATTTTTTTAGTTTTGATTTGAAAGGATTTTAGCTGAGATATTGCTTTTAATGATACATATTCACAAAAAAATATTATTCCTATCTATGACATTTTACTAAAATGTATCAAAAAACATAAAAAATATGCAATTTTAGTAAAAAAAAAATTTTTACCCTTTTTCACATTTTATATATTATCACAAGAAATGGCTTTTGTCGAATTTCGTCGATTGCTAGGCAAACTATGGTTCGTTTTGGTCTCAAAACTCTTTATTTAAATTTTTAGCCAAATCAGATAACACTGTTAGTAAAATTTAAACTTTTGAAATGACACACAAAAACGCCGAGACACCCCAACTTATTTTTGGGTCATAGAATCCAGTGGTATACTCCGTTTTAAAAAGTTAGCTCAAAATAACGAGATATTTCGATTTTAAATATGCAAATTTAAGAGTAAAAAATGAATAAATCCAAAAAAAAAAATATATAAAATTCATCAAAATAGGAGCAAGTATTGCTGCATGTCCGATTGGAAATGGACGTCCATTATTTCCTAGATATAAATTTTGATAAATAACAAGTTTTTAACAATTTTTTTAAGTTTTTTCATTCAAATAAAATGAAAAATCGCCTTAAATCTACTACAAATTTAAAATCGAAATATCTCGGGATTTTGAGCTAACTTTTCAAAACGGGGTACACCACTGGATTCTACGACCCAAAATTAGGTTGACGTGTCTCGGCGTTTTGGTGTGTCATTTTCACCTACTTACAGTGTAATTTTAACTTTTATAGCTTAAGGGTTAAAATTAAACTTTTTAAGGATTTTTTAAAGCAATAAATTAAAAATACTCTATTATGACAATATCATAAATAGAAATATTTTTGGGCCTCGAACTAGAATAAAACTCTAATCGAATATATATACATATATAAAGGCCGAATAAATACATTTTATTTTTATGTACCTTTTGGTACTAAAAATAAAAAAAACAACATTTAACACAAAGTTTAGTACGACTTATCCTACCAACACTATTGTTTGGTTAGGCACTGTTGTTATTGTAAAATAACAGCAACACATATATTAATAGTTACCGACGGTGATTTAATATATACAATTTTTGCTTTAAAAGAGTTATTTTTGTTGGAAAACAGATTTCGGACCTTCATAATAGTACTTCTCATATAACTTGGGAAATATATCAAATATTATGTCTGGTTTGATGTTTGATTGACCAACGATGATTCTCTAAAGTCTGCGGAAGATTCCTTTAGTGGGGATGAAACTGATCAGTACAGACATACTATGAGATAGTAACTTTTTTAAAGCAATAAATTAAAAATACTCTATTATGACAATATCATAAATAGAAATATTTTTGGGCCTCGAACTAGAATAAAACTCTAATCGAATATATATACATATATAAAGGCCGAATAAATACATTTTATTTTTATGTACCTTTTGGTACTAAAAATAAAAAAAAAACAACATTTAACACAAAGTTTAGTACGACTTATCCTACCAACACTATTGTTTGGTTAGGCACTGTTGTTATTGTAAAATAACAGCAACACATATATTAATAGTTACCGACGGTGATTTAATATATACAATTTTTGCTTTAAAAGAGTTATTTTTGTTGGAAAACAGATTTCGGACCTTCATAATAGTACTTCTCATATAACTTGGGAAATATATCAAATATTATGTCTGGTTTGATGTTTGATTGACCAACGATGATTCTCTAAAGTCTGCTGAAGATTCCTTTAGTGGGGATGAAACTGATCAGTACAGACATACTATGAGATAGTAACTTTTTTAAAGCAATAAATTAAAAATACTCTATTATGACAATATCATAAATAGAAATATTTTTGGGCCTCGAACTAGAATAAAACTCTAATCGAATATATATACTTTTTAAGGATGTTTATTCTGGCTCGAGGTTTTTATTTTCTTTACTAATTAAAACCATGATATTCTCATTGCATAATTTTCAAGAAAATTATTTTTCTGTTTTTATATTTATTTATGTTGGTCATTTTTGCAAGACTTAATCGACACGTGTTTCGGAATTTGTCAGATTCCATTGTCAAGATTGTTTAGCAAAAATAGAAACGATTTATTACAAAGTAGCAAACGAGTCTAATGACAAATCGTTTGTGAACAAACTAAAGTATTAATACATATTCGACTCTATCCACAATGTGAATTAGAAAGACGAAGAAATTGTACTATACTAACTAGTAAGGCAACGGTTGTCAATAACCAACAAAAATATTTAAAGCATTTTTACATATGATAGTCCATTGGGCTACAACAATATGTTATTTTTTGTTGTGAGTGTAATAATACCACATTAGGGTTATTCATCACTATGGCGTGCCAACCATTATGTTCAAATTCTGATTAATTTTTTTTTTTAATTTCTACAAAAATCAATGCAGTTTGAAAGATAAAATAATTCTAAGTAATTTGAAGAAAAAAAAATTTGAATTTGTTCTTACCGTTCTGGAGTAATACTATTTTAAAGCCTTCTATCCAATTTATAAAACTAATAGTAAAATAATAAACATCTTACAAAGTGCTGGAAAATTCGAGCTTTGGTCAGTAACAGAAAATTGAAAAGGTGGATACTTAAGATTTTTTGATGCTGAACACAAAACTGCTTTCAGCAACTCCCTAACAAGTCACGTTTGATAGTAATTAAGGTCAGTATGTCAAAATATCAGTCCGTCCAGCAACATATCAGACACCATGCAGTCAAAAATAAAAGAGATAGACTCCATAAATTAGGCACAAATATGTCTTATGGTCATAGGCAGGTTAACTTCACAAATGGGAAAAACCGGTAAAGGGGGAAAAAAGTTGCCCCTTGAAGAATCAACAAATAATGTAATTTTTTACATGAGATTTTGTTTTTTTGTTAAAAAATATAACTTTTTTATATAAGAAGATTTATAAAGTCCTGTATCTGCGCCCAGGGAATAAGAAAATGCTTAATTTTGGCCCGTCCCAATTTGTGGGCGCAGATTTATTCAAATAATGATATAATTTTATAACTACAGTGGAAAAAGTACAATGAATGTATTGGTAATATTTATCGCGAGGGGGAAGGTCTCCTCCAAGACGGCCTTTTCAAAAAATCTTTTTTAATATATTTTTTTTTTATTTTTTTTACATATTGCAGGACATAAAACATTCTGCACAACCGAATTTAACACTCTTGTTTGTTGCATCTCATATTCCCGATATTCAGCTTTTAAACACGTCATATATAGTCTATGTACAAGTTTTTATCCTAAGGTATTAAATAGTGGAAGATAATATCTTTTTTAAATTCAATATTTTATTATTAATTTTATACAATGCACAGAGGGCCAGACAGATCGATTTCCGGCCAAAAGTCCTTATTTGTAAATTCTTAAAAAAATGTTTACCAGTTCGTTGGGCATATATAGAAGCAGGTTTTCGGAACTTGTCCTTATGATCCAATTACACCCTTTCCTTTGACAGGTTTTCAAAGTTAAAAAAGTTGGTAAAAAATTTTTAAAAGTTGATATACTTTTTTAATTTTTTTCCAAACTTCTATTGATAATGTTTAACTTTTTGTTTGAGTAATTCAACCTTATATATAAGCCTTTGTAACGAAAATAACATGGACAAATATAACTCATCTGCCTGGCAGCAATTCACGTTTTTTGTGAAAAAGTTATAATTTTTTAGCTTTTTACCTCGCGCCGAAAAAATCCTCAGCGATCCTCAGTTCGATACAATCGGTCTATATTTTTTTTGATATAGAATGGATCCATATCTTTCGAAAAAAGTTGCCCAAACTTGCTCGAAATGATAAATGGCGAAATTACCGCTATATATGCAGTGGTCCGAGATTTGTTTTTAAAAAAATAATTTAACTCAAAATAATGTTTTACGGCTTGAATAGTTTTTTTATCGTCAGAGAGTGCCTTAAGTGTAGAAAAAAATATCTAGTTTTTTGTAGAATTATGGAAAATATCGTTACACCATTTCCAATTAAATTTAAAGATTTTTTATTGAATTTACAAAATAAAGAAAAAAGTGAATAATTTGTCGTCACCATTTCCAAAATCTTTTCTGAAACTAAGTAAGTCATTAACACCATTTCCATATTTATATCAAAAATAAAAAATATATATATATAAAAATTATGTTCATAGATTTAACTTCAGACACTCTTAATACTCTAAAAACTAATTTTTAGTTAGATCAGACAAAGTTAAAAAATCTAGCCGCCATATTGTTTCCGCCATATTGAATTTTATCCGTTCGATTTTAAGATAACAGACCCGGAAATTTACTAGGCCACACTTTCAGCTAGCTTCAACAAAGAAAAGGAATATATATTTTTAATTACTTGTAACAAACTTTACTAAGCCTATTTAGTCCGCCATTTTGTTTTTCAAAATTCACGTCAGTAATTCAGATTCACTAACCCCAAGGCCCCCTTAATACAAAATTTGAGTTAAGTCGGACAATTATTAAAAAAATTTGTCCGCCATATTGGATGCGCCATTTTATTTTTTTCGTTTTTAGTTAAATTTTGAAATCAGCGACCCCGAAATACCCTAGAAGCACATTTTCAGCCGAATCCAACAACGATAAAGACTTTTGGCCGGAGTTGGATCATTCTTTAAACTTTAAGAAGCATATTTAGTCCGCCATTTTGTTTTTAAAAATTCGGAGTAGCAATTCTTATTCAGTAACTCCAAGACCCGCATTAAACAAAATTTGAGTTCAATCGGACAATTTAAAAAAAAAAAAATTGTCCGCCATATTGGATCCGCCATTTTTATTTTTTTGGTTTTCAGCTAAATTTTGAAATCAGCGACCTCGAATTCCTTTAGAAGCACATTTTCAGACGGATTCAACAACGATAAAGACTTTTGGCCGGAATTGGATCATGCTGGCCCTGTGTGCAATGGGTAGAAAGCTTTAAAATGGTATTACTCTGGAACGGTATAAGCGAATTTAAAAATTATTGTCTCTAAATTATAAAGAATTAATTTATCTTTCAAACTGCATTATTACTTTTTTTAACTTTCAAAGAAATTTTAAAAGTTACAAAGCGTTATTTTCAAAATTTATGGAAAATTAACGAAAAAATCTAATGTAGGGTACCCAAATGAAAAGTGTTGCCAAAACTAATAGTTTATGCACACAAAAATAAAGTTTGGACAATTTTCTTTAAAAATGTTACCAAAGCAGTGAAGAAACTCGTTATTATTGACGATTTTATAAACAAAGTTTAAAAAATTGTCAGCAAAGCGGTTTTTCAGCAAAAAATCGATTTGCGCGACCTTTTCCGAAAAATCTGAAAAAAATTTCAAAAATACTTTACCCTATAAGCTTTCAAATTATGCTTGAGCCCGGACAACTTTTTTTTCCTTTAAAACAAATGTGCAAAAGTATAGGGTCACCCCCGACTCCATTTATTTTTGGAGCTATTTGAATTTCGCGGATTTCAAGGAATTTGAGTTTTTAACAATATTATTTTTTATATTCTTTACAAAACAACTTAAAAAACCATTTATGCCAATTAAAAAAATATGTGTAAAAAATATAAAAAAAATCATGCCCAAAAAAGACTTCCATTTTTTTGTACAAAAAATATTTTATTTCAACGCTTTTTTAAAAAGCGCTCAATGGTCTTAAAAAATAACAATAAAAAGCGTTTAAATTTATCAAAAAATAGATAAATTGTACTGATTGTTATTAAAACTCTCTAAAAAACACCCGCTCTCTTTAGCACTCTCTTTATATCTCTTTGCTTGTTCCCTTTTCCTTATATTTTTTTTGCAAATGTTATTGTTTTTATTTAAACTTTACTCTCACTCAAGGACACTTTTAGCTGTAAACGTGTAAAATTTGTATTGTATGGTATTATTACTATATTTTCATTTATAATTCTTTTTTGTTGTGTTGTTATCATAGTTTTTTTTTTTTGCATTTTTTTGTTATTATTATTTCTATTGCCAAAACATTTTGTAAACTTTTTTTCACATTGTTTTTATTTTCTTGTTTTTTTTTTTTCTTGTTTTTTTTTTTTAGGCTGGAAAAAAATATAAAAAAATAAACAAAATAGAAAAAATCTAGTAAGATATGTAAGTATGAGTGTGTGTACTTATATGTGTGTATAAAACAAGCTTATGTTTTACAAAATATGTATAAAAATAAGATAACACTAGTGTTTTATGTGTTTGATATAGTAGTGTTAGTGTTTTTGAGCTAAGTAGTGTTAGTGTTTTCATATTTACATTCTATTCACCATGTTTTAACTAACATCCATCTAACTGAAAGGACATTCACACACTTACAAATGTACATGTATAAGTAACACAGTGTCCTTATTTTTTTTATTGTTATTTTTATTTTTGTTTTTATGCGTTGTTTGTGGTACAATTCTTTTTAATATTCTTCATCAAATTGATGTTTTTTTTTCTACTTTTGGTTTTGGCAGCTACTTTACTGTTTTTGTTAATATTTTTTTTATAACATCTTTTTTTTATTTCTTGTGTTATTTACATTTTGTTTCAGTTTATGCTTGTTTGTTATAATTATTTAGCTCTTAAACATTGTTTTATTTATAAATGAAAATATTTTATCACATGGAAAATGACACAAATTAGAAAAATATGTATAAACAATGGAAATTGTTTTTTTTTTTAATACCCTCAATTGAGTAATAGAGGGTGTATATAATTTTGTCATTCTAAACGTAACACAACAAAATATATTTAAATAGGTCTAGGATACCATTAGGAATAAATATTTTTAGGTCGATTTCTTGGTCGATTTTAAGTTGATCAAGCAACTTCCTTGTGACGAAACTAAAAGATTGTGTTATTGTAACACAACTGCGATATTGTGCAGAAATTAGAAGAAATTACATATCGTGCTTTACGACTTGGAATTTTTACCCTTTTCCCTAAGGGTAAAAACTTCTAATATTGTTTGTGTAATTTCGTTAAATAGTTTTTGTTTAGTTTAGAAAACCAAAAATGCAACTTTCCATCTTTACTATTTCCTTCTTTACAATTTTTGCTTTACAACCGGACCAAAATATTCTGACAAGGGAAGTATGTCAACCATTATGAACCGATTTGCCTGAAATTTAAAATATATTTAAAACAATTTAAAACAATTAATAAAACATTTGAAAACCATCCCAGTAATAATTCATTCGTTTTAACAAATATTAACATTTATTTTTTTATTGTTAATAAAATTTTCTAAAATAAATAATATTGAAAATTAAAAAATAACGTCACTTTAATTTGTTTTTTAGCAACAAATTCGAAAAAAATAACCTACGAAAACATTAAAAATTAATGATTGTTGTGTTATTTTTAACAACAAATGAAAAAAAAATACCAATGAAACCATTAAAAATGAATGATTTCGTAAGTTATTTTTACAATTTTTCTATTGAATTTTATTTTAAAAAATTTTCTAATAAAATTTTTAGGGAATCGATCCCACAATCAACTACCTAAGACAAATAATTATATGTGCATTTTTTATATTGAGTTATAGGAAAGAAAAGAAATTATTTTTTTATATTTTATTATGTTTATATATAAGCATTAAAATCATAAACATTTTAATTTTATACCTTATTTTTTAAAACTGAAAATAACGATAAAGGAAATACTTCATATATTTTCTATAGAAAATAATTATATGTGCATAGAAGAAAATTCCTATATATTCTTTTTGATTTGCAATGTAATTAAGTATTTTGTGAAAATTTGTGTTCGCCTTGTGTATTTAAACTTTTTTAAGCCTAGGAGGCATATAACCCGCCAAGGTTTTTAATGTACCAATACCCCTTGTCCCCCGTTTTGTCAGTATTTAAAGTTAAAGTCCTTTAATGGTCTTGTACGTCTTTGACTTTGAAATGACCTTGGCACAAAAGGTCCTAAAGAGGAATTTAATTGGGTGAAGGTCGGGACTAATGGCTGACCTCTTCCATACTGGTATGTTGTGCGCATATAGGAAGTTTTTTGTCAAACGAGTGACATGGATTTGAGCGTTATCTTGTGAGAATGTCCAATTATCTCCATACAGTTCGGTAGCAAAGTCTATTAAATGGTCCCCAACAAGTAAAAATATATTTTTGCACTATTTTTATTGAAAACAAATCATATTCAAACCCTTCTTCATGACCCAAATGTATCTTATTCCATAACGGATTCCAAACTGTGCTTTCGAAAATTGCACGTTTGGCGAAATTGTGTTAAATCTCTACAAGAGAAGTGGTGACCATCATTAATTTAACTTTTTTTCGTCTTATTTAGTGATAAAAAAAGTTTAATTTGAATGGAAATGATCGTCAACACCAATATTGGAGAGATTTAAGACAGCCGCGCCAAACGTGCTATTTGCAAAATCACGGTTGCGAATCCGTTATGGTATGGGGTGCATTTGGATGAAGAGGACGGTTCCGAATATGATTTGCCCATACTAAAAATAATGCAAAAATATAATTTTACTTGTTCGGGAACATTTAATAGACTTTGCTAGCGAACTGTGTGGAGATAATTGGACATTCCACCAAGACAACGCTCCAATCCATGTAACTGGTATGATAAAAAACTTGTTTAATGCGCCCAGCATACCAGTATTGAAGTGGCCAGGCATTAGTCCTGACATAAACCTAACTAAATTCCTCCTTAGGACCCTTTCTGCCAAGGTCGTTTCAAGGTCAAAGCGGTACACTACGCGCTAAGGACTTAAATTTGCGATATTGACGAAACGAGGGACAAATGGTATTGGCACATTAAAAAACTTGATTGGTTTTATGCCTCGTAGTCTTAAACAAGTATAAATATTCATTAAATATTCATATAACCTAATTATATTGTATATTAAAAAGAAAATATATGAATTATCCTTTATGCACATATAATTATTTTCTATGAAGTATATTTTCATTCCTTATTTTCTGTATTAAAAAATAAAGTTTAAAATTAATGTTTTTATGATTTTAAATCTTACTTAAAAACATAACAACCAAACTTGAAAAAATATTTTGTTTTCTTTCCTATAACTCAATATAATACAGTGCACATATAATTATTTGTCTAAGGTACATTCTGGTCAGAAACTCTACCCATAGTGACAAAGTCACTAGTTTTAAAAAAGTTGCAGGACGCCACCTCAGTTTGACTATATAAGCTAACGATTAACGAAAAAGAAGACAAGAATTACTATTTTCATTTTCTGAAAACCAAAAGTTTTAATAACTTGGTTTTGTAACTTCGATAATAATTCACCTCGTGGTGAATAAAACTGTTTTTCACCAGCTGGTGTATAAAAAGTAACATATTTATTTTTCAACAAAAAAAAAATTTTAATCAATTTTTTTTTTTTTTTTGTTCATAATTTTTTTTTTTTTATATCACATTTTTTTTTTCATCTATTTTTTTCATAAATTTTTTGTTTTTTTGATCAAACTTTTTTTTCATCAATTTTTTAATCAAATTTTTTTTTTATCAAAATTTTTTTTTCATCAAATTTTTTTTTTCATCAATTTTTTTTTCATAAATTTTTTTTTCATCAAATTTTTTTTTCATCAAATTTTTTTTTCATTAATTTTTTTTATCATATTTTTTTTCATCAAATTCTTTTATCAAATTTTTTATTATCAATTTTTTTTTTTTCACCAATTTTTTTTTCATCAATTTTTTTGTACATAAAAAAATTTTTGTTTTCATCAAAAAAATTCATCAAAAACTTTTTTTCATCAAAATTTTTTTCACCAAAAATTTTGGGTTCATTAAATTTTTTTAACATAATTTAGTTTTTCGTGAAAAAATATAATTTTTTTACCAAAACTACTTTTCCACCAAGTCTAAGCTTTTCGCATAAAAATTTTCCATTTGTTTATCAAATGTACATAAAACAATTGAGATTGATATATTTTTGGTGTCGAATATTTTATACACTCAAAATAATTCTACAGTAAAAGGTTTAGTAAGTGATTTTGTACAAAAATCTACTAATTATTTACTAGTTTTGGTATCTTCAAAGTACTAAAATTAATAATTTTTACTGGTTTTCAATAAATTTAGTAAAAAAATTTAGTATTGGTTACCAATTTCTGCACTAGGTCCTTTTGAACTAAAATTTAGTTAAATTTTTAGTATTAAATACCCACGTTTTTTTTTGGGTGTACTCTCCAAAATGTAAAAAAACTTTTTTCACTTATTTTTGCACTCACGAAATGTACAGCTCTTTTGGTTTTTTTAATGGGGTCCTCGACTGATATTTCAATTCGTTTTGCATGGAATAGCAAAATAATATAACATTATTTTTTCTAAAAAAACTTTGCTTTGGCAAGTACACCCAAATCTTCCGCAAAACATTATCATGATTTAATGTTTTGGGCAAGAGTACAAAATTCGCAGGCATTTTTGTCTTTTTGTCTACAAAAGGTAAAAACTAATGACTTTTCTTTAAAAAATGCCTACAATAAAAAAATAACAGAAATCATTAAAAATTCAAGAAAATTCACTTATCTTTACTTAAAGAACAAAAATAAATGACTTTAAAAATTGAGTGCTAATGAAAGTCGCTATTTTCTATATTGTTAATAGTCATTTGAACATTACGGTTTTTCTTTTAAAAACAACAAAACATAAAACTTTTTAAATAAACTATATTTAAAAAAAAAATGGCCACTTCAAGTTCTAGAGAATTTAATACTCTACAAATAATTTGTTCATCAAAATTGGTTCAGTAGTTTTTGCTGTATAACAGCAGCCGATTTTGTTCTTTAAAAAAACATTCTAGAATTGAGTGGCAACCCTGGAAATTCTTGTTAACCAAATTTTGTGTTATAAATTTTTAAAATTATTGCAATACTTAATTTTTCAAATATAATAACAGGATTTAAAAATACTGCATATTTATTTTTTATAGCTGTTTTTATAACTGATAAAAAAATCTAAAATGGCTAAAAAAAACGGCTAAGAGCTAAATGGATTTTTCTACAGCTAAACGAGTTCAAAAGGAGCTAAATCTAGCCGGAAAATGGCAAAAATGGCAACACTGACCCTCCACAATGCCCTTTTTAAGTGAAAACAATTTTCCAACGTGAAAAAATAACATTTTTGATTAGAAATATTTTATTTTGTGTAAAAGAACTTTTTTAAAATAATTTTTGCAAAAAAAAAAATAATTTACTTAATTTATTTTGAGTGTAAAATTTGTTTTGAATGTAAAATTTTTCGAGTGTATTTTTTTTTTTTTAATGTAAAAATATTTTTGAGTGACAAAAATACGTTATAAAATATTTTTGTGACTCACTAATGTTTTTAAAACATGTTTAACGGGGTTTCAACACGTGAATTTAAGGTGAACCTAATCTGAAATTCACGGTTTTGCTAATACCTTTTGAACCACTGAACCGATTTGGCTGAAATTCTATATGAACTAGGTCAGGGGAACAAAAAATATATATGCCAAGCTTCAGCATTCTCAGAATTAAGCGTGTTTTTTTTGTTGTAAATTCACGAAAAACCATTCCCGAAATTAAGTTATTGTTTCTGTAAAGACAGTCGAGCTCAGGCTCTAATTATAATTATGTACACTCAAAAAAATACGTTAGTAGATTTACTAATTTTTTTTTGCTAATGCTAGTTACCTAACTTTTAGCAAATTTTTAGTTGAGATTAGCATGTTAGCAAAAAATTCTTGTAAACTTCATTTAGCACATTAACAATTTTAAACAAACTTTGAACTAATTTCTTTTGCTAAATTTGAATTTGAGTTGACAACATTTTTACAAGATTATTTGCTAACATTAGCAAAAATAAATGGTAATTTTTTTTTTATTTTCAGAAAACTTAAAATGGCGCTATCTCGGAAACTAAGCCAGATAGAGCAAAATGGAGGGCATTTTTGGTTCTTAGAATCTCCATACTTTCGCGGGTCCTCTTCACATGTGTGGACCCTAATGGGCCCTAACTTTGGATCCAAAAAAGTTAGCATTCCCGAAAATTTTAAAATGCTCATATCTCGGTAAATATTGCAAGACACAAAGCTCTCCGAGTAATATTTTTGAAGTTATCGAGTTTTTTAATTCTCAATACCCCAGTGATCCCCTAAAATCACGTATCTCAAAAACTAAGCAAGGTAGAGCGAAACGGACACAAATTTTGGATCAAAAACTATGACGATTTTTAAGGAACCCAACAAGGTCTAGGCCCATCGGGGTCTGGACCTATTGGGTCCAAACCCAATGGGGTCCTCAAATGTGTTGAAATAAAAATTATTTCAGTTAACTAATTTTTAGCAAAACGTTTTTGCTAACTTTACCAAAAAATTGTGGGTTCAAAATCAGCAAATTTTCTTGTAGGTTTACAAGCTTTTTTGCTAACTTTACAGGTTTTTTTTTTTGAGTGTATTATATTTTTTTTTTGATTTGTTATATATGGTTTTTGAATTGAGAAAAGTGTGAAAGAAAAATTTTAATTTTTCTAAAAATTTAAGACATCCTGGTTTGTTTCTTACTAGTTTCATATTATCCAGTTATAATAATCTTCAGAAAAACTTTTAATGTCAAATTTATTTAGTTAATAGTCAATAAAACTCTATATGTGAAAATTATTTACAGGTCGCAGCCGACAAGGATTGAACTCATCATCATCTGTAATACTTTGCTATTAACTGCATGTAACGTACAATCACTCTAGACCGATACGCCAAGTAGACTGTTAAGCAAGTATCAACTAAATCTGATTTTTTAATTCGAGTGTGGTTGTTGCTGTTGTTTTTTCTAACAGAAGAGTTGTTATTGTATTTTTTTCAAAAATTAAAACTTCGATCACCAGACGTAGCGGTTTAATGCTTTGATTTATCCCACATATGTTTTAAATCTATCTCAAGTGACTTGTTTTAAATAATTCAATAGCACATTTGTCTTTAACATTTCTTTAAACCACTAATGAATAATTAATTACATTAAGTAAGTCATTAGCCTTAAGAATTTTAAATGGAATTTTACATACATTCCTAATGAGTAACACAAATCATTAATTTCGTGTCTTTTTTTCTTCAAAGTAATACACCATTTTTAAAATAAAAAATTTCCAATATTTAAAATGTAAAGAACAAAACATTTACAAATCTCCAGAGATCAATTCGTTTGTCATAAACAGTCATGTTTAAATGAGCATATAAATGTAATAATTTTTTTAATATCTTTAATAAACACAAAATTTTTAAATTTTTTTACTTCTTTGGGAGATGAAAGAAAAAAAAATTATTCAGGGAAAATAAAATAAACGCAAGGCATCGCTATAAAATTCCCAAAAGCATATGCTTTCAACATAAAAAAAAAAACATATAAAAAAGCAACAACAACAACAACAACGGCAAAGCAACATAATATAACATCATATGAAAATATAACAACAAGTATATATTGTTGTTACAAATATGTGTGTGTGTGTGTGTGTGTGTGTGTGTGTGTGTGTGTGTGTGGAAATATGGAAGTAGTAGTAGAATGAATATGTGTAAATAAAATATTACAATTTGTGTTTGGATAATATTGTTGCTGTTGTAAACATTTATTTTGTAGGTCCATTTCCGGTGAACTGTAAAAAAAAATTACCAAACGGATGTTGAAAATAAAAAACGAAACACATGCAAACACACATACTTTCTATTGCATTGAGAGTGAGAGAAAAATTGTAAACTCAAAACATAAGTTATGGATATTTTAAAACACCTAAGGGATGTTCAAAGGACAATAACAACAACAAAACAACAACAATGTTATAATAATAACAAAACACACACATTCAAATAAACAAACATGTTGTTAAATATTTTAAAACATTAACTCGTAGCGTATGAGTAATGAATTTAGGAATATAAAGTATACGCATTTGGAATTTTAAATTTCAAATTTTAAATATATTAACATTTTTGAAAAAGGTATTAACGGAATATGTTTTGCGTGGGTTAAAAGAGAAGGGATGATAACAAAAACTTTGAATTTTTGAAAGTTTTTTTTTGGCTTTAAATTTAAATAAATTTTCAACAGAATTTTTGTTAACATATTGAAGAGGAGTTTAAAACTTAAACACATACAACAAGAAAAAAATATTTGAAACTCAATCAAAAATTATTAATAAAAAATCACATTTTCAAAAAATATTTGATAAATCAATTAAAACAAGTAGAAAAGTTAAATTCGACTTGGCCGAATCCATGAATACCCTCCACAATGCCCTTTTTAAGTGATAGTAAATTTTCTAACGTAAAAAAAAAACATTTTTGATTTGAAATATTTTATTAAGTGTTTTTTTTTTTTTGAGTGTAAATTTTTTTTTGAGTATAAAATCTTTTTTTACTGAAAACATTTTTTAGAGTGCATGTTTTTTTTAGTGTAAAAATATTTTTCAGTGACAAAAATACGTTGTAAAATATTTTGTGACTTACTCATGTTTTTAAAACATGTTTAACGGGTTTTCAGCACGTGAATTTAAGGTGAAACTAATTTGAATTTCACGGTTTTGCTAATAACTTTTTAACCACTTAACCGATTTGGCTGAAATGCAGTACGAACCAGGCCAGGGGAACGACAAATATATGTGCCAAGCTTCAGTATCCTCGGAATTGTTTTTCAAAAGTTAGCGTGTTTTATATCTCATAAATCACGAAAAACACTTGCCGAAATTCAGTCTTATGCTCATAATTTTTGAACCATTGAACAGATTTCACTGGATTGCAATACCAACCTGACCAGGTAAATGCCGAGCATATATGCCAAAAATCAGGAGCCTCCGTAAAGTCTTTCAAAAGTAAGCGTGTTTTCAACAGATAGACAGACAGACAGACGGACTGACATCACTAGATCGTCTTCAAATCTATCGAGGCTTATGAATATACAGTGGGCGACAATACATTGGAAACTTTTTTATAAGAGATGCAATTTGTTAAAGACAAATTTAACATTATTAAATGTTATTATATCAAAAGAGTATTTTTATAACAAAATGTATGTAGGTAATTTATAAAGCTTTAATTTAAGCTTAATAGCGTCCAGATTGAGTAAAAAATAAATGTCCTACGAGGGTCGATCTGGAAAATAAAATTATTAATAGACATTTTTTAGAACATTTTTCAAAAATATTTCCGAGCCGATTTTTTCCAAGTTCAAACATTAAAAATTTAAAAAAGCGTCAAATTGTTTTTATTCAGTGCTCAAATAATTTTTCCAACAACCCAAACAACCAGAAAAATGTACAGTAAAAAAAATTCACTTTTTTGACCTCCAATTCCTTTGACCACCAATTTTTTGTAAACAAAGAAAAATTATAATTCTTTTTATGTTTCATTGATTTATACTTAGGTGTACTAAAATTAATAAACAATAGCATCATTTCTTTTTAAATCTTTTTTACCCTCCAAAATGTAAAAAAAATAAAAAATAAATAAATATGTCAGGGGCGTTTTTTTTTGGGGGGGAGGTGATCGGGTCAGTGGGGGACGTTGAGAGCACCCTCCCATCGTGACATATATACCAAATATTTCATTTATTTAACAAAAATACAAAGAAAACATATAAAAAACGTGTATTTTTTGAAAGGTTGGTTTAGTTCTTTAAGGGGGAATTTTTTTTCTCCTGGCCCGCTTATGCCCATTCACGAACTTAACCTGCCTATGAACATGAGACATATTTGTGCCAAACTTCAGGAGTCTAGCTGTTTTATTTTGGACTGCATTGTGTTATCTACAGACAGACGGACGGACGCACAGTGGAGAAAAATTGATTTTTTTTTTGTATTTTAGCTAATAAAATTCCGCATCGATCTGTTATGTTAGATTTTTGAAAAAAGTTTTGGGATTACTTTTTATATTTTCCTAAAGTTTAGAAGAAGTAATGAAGGTCAGCGGGGGACATTGAGAGCACCGTCCCATCGCGATAAATATACTAAATGTTTTATTTACAAAAAAAAAGACATGTAAAAAAAGGGTATTTTTTCAGAGGTTGGTTCAGTTCTTCAAGGAGGAACTTTTTACCCCCTGGCCCGATTTTGCCCATTCACGAACATAACCTGCCTGCCTATGAACATGAGATATATTTGGTCCAAACTTCAGGAGTCTAGCTGTTTTATTTTGGACTGCATTGTGTTTTCTACAGACAGACGGACGGACAGACAGACAGACGAACGGACATTCATATAATGTCTTAGAATCTATCATGGATCAATAATATATATACTTTATGGGGTCCCCGAACGATATTTCGATGCGTTACAATCCGAATGACAATGTGAGTATACCCACATACTGTGGTTGGAGGGCATACAAATATTTTTATCAAAATTTTTTTTTTTAGATTTTTTTTTATCAACATTTTTTTTTTTCAAAAAAAAAATGTTACACTCAAAAAAAATGTTACACTCAAAAAAAAAATGTACACTTAAAAATTTTATTTTAATGAAATGACAAACTCACAAAAATGATTTTCATTTTGATGAAAAAAAAAATAAAAAATAAAATAGAAAAAAAAAAATTTTTGACAAAAAATATTTAATGAAAAAAAATTTTCGATGAAAAAAATTTGATGAATTTTTTTTTTTTTATTTAAAAAATAATTTTGATAAAAAAAAAAAATATATGAAAATAAAATTATTAAAAAAATTGGATGAAAAAAACTTGATAAAAAAATAATGAAATAAACAATAAATAAAATTATGAAAAAAAATACGAAAAAAAATATATATAAAATTTTATGAAAAAAAAAAATTATACAAAACAAGTAGAAAAGTTAAATTCGACTTTGCCGAATCTATGAATACCCTCCACAATGCATTTTTTAAAGGATAGTACATTTTTAACAGGAAAAAATTAACAATTTTGATTAGAAATATTTATTTTGAGTAAAAAACTATTTTTTTGACATTAAAAAAAAAAAGAAAAATAAAAAAATTTTTTTTTGAGTGTAAAATTTTTTTCGAGTGTAATGTTTTTTTTAATGTAAAAATATTTCTGAGTGATGCACGTACGTATGTACACAAAATATTGTAATTTTTGTTAAAAAAAAAAAAAATTTTTTTTTTAGTGTAAATTTTTTTTCGAGTGTAAAATTTTGTTGAGTGTAAAATTTTTTTCGAGTGTAATTTTTAAGTTACCAATGCTTTTAAAACAAGACAAGTTTAAAAAGCATTGCTTTAAAACTAAACAAGTTTGAAAAGCATTGTTAAGTTACCACCAATGCTTTTAAAACTTGTTTAAACACGTGGCATTTAAGATGAGACTAATCTGAAATTCAGGATTTTGCTTATAACTTTTGAACCACTGGACCGATTGAGCTGAAATTTAATACCACACAGACCTTGAGAACGGTAAATATACATGTCAAGCTTCAGCAGTATTATTATTGTATTTCGAAAGTAATCGTGTTTTTTATCTCGTAAATTCGCGAAACACCCTTGCCGAAATTTACTATTTTGCTCATAACTTTTGAACCACTTTACCGATTTGGCTGGATTGCAATACCAACCTGACCAGGTACATGACCAACATATATGCCAAACTTCAGTGGCCTCTGTTAAGTCTTTCAAAAGTTAGCGTGTTTTCTACGGACAGACAGACGGACGGACGGACATCGCTAGATCGACTTAAAATCGATCGAAGATCATGAATATATATACTTTATGGGGTCCTAGACCAATATTTCGATGTGTTATAAACGGAATGACAAACTTATATATACCCTCTATCACTAGAGTGGAGGGTATAAAAATTTATGAAAAAAAAAATGTATAAAAAAATTTATGAAAAAAAAAATGTATAAAAAAAATTTATAAAAAAAAATTTGAGCCATTTTTCCTACAGACAATTTTAGAGATTCTAAAAAATTTTTACTGTAAAATAATTTTACAATTCTGTTTCCTACAGAAAATTCCGATTTTCTTGAAATTTTCCCTGTTGAAAGGTTCTCAACCCCACAATACTTAAAACATTTAAACAAAACAGCTAATAAGACTTTAAAATCCTTTGAATAGAAAATTGCTAAAAACTCTTCTTCGCTCTTATTGTTATGTATTTTCAAATACAAATAGCATTAGGGTAATTCCAAAAATTTTCGCCCCACTGTTCGGAAACATGCCTTTGGACGCCACTGAGAATTTGGCTCATAGATATCCACGTTTATATGAGATATGTTGCATTTTTGGATTTTCAAAATTTGCTGTAGTTTTCAAATTATCGCGGGTCAAAGTTCGACTTTTTTAGCAAAAGTCCGAAAAATACATGACGTTTAACGTGCTCTAACTTTTTAACTAGTAATCCGATTATCACAAGTAATGGCTCATATGAAAGCTTAATTCTTCTTCTTTTAGGAAATATTTTCAAAAGAATACGGTCTTTTTCAGAAGTGTTGCAAAAATTCAAAAACATTTTTTTTTTGCGAATATTTAAAAAAACACATCTTCGATTTTTTTAAAAAAAAAGTTTGGTGATAAGCAATACTGTTTTGTACAACATATCCAAAATTCAGAGTGGGATCCCAATGGGATCAAAAAATATTCTGGTTTTAGTACGAAGTTCTTAAATTTTACCTTAGAAAATTAAAATTTTGTGTTTCTTCAATATAAAAATTTAAATTTTCAAAGAAAATTATACTATTAAAATTTTGAAAACATTCAAAACATTAGAAATTTAAATTTTCTAAGGGAAAAATATGAGAACCTCGTACTTAAAACAGAATATTTTTTGATCCCATGGAGATCCCACTCTGAATTTTGAATATGTTATACCAAACATTGTTATTTTTCACCAGAATTTTTTTAAAAAAAATCGAAGATGTGTTTTTTTAAATATTCGAAAAGAAAAAATGTTTTTGCATTTTTGCATCATTTCTGTAAAAAAAACTGTGTTATTTTAAAAATATTTTCTAAAAGAAATACCCCTGCTTTCACATGAGCCTAAATTTGTGAAAATCGGGTCATTGGTTAAGAAGTTACAGCTCTTTAAACGTGATGTATTTTTCTTACTTTTTCTTAAAAAGTCAATCTTTGACCCGCCATAATTCGTTAAATACACCAAATGTAAAAAAACGATATATGGTACATATATCATATTTATGAGGGCTATCTATGTGTCAAGGTTCAAATTAATCTGAGACACCATTTCCAAAAATGACTAAAATTTGAGCTAAATTTTTTGGAATAGCCCATTAGAAAACTTTTTTTTTGTTTGACTCTTTACGCTTTCGTTCAGGTCAATGCTCAAATTTTGTGCAAAAATTGTTTGTAATAGAATTTACTTGTTAACAAATTTTATATTCTGTTTATTGTATTTAAACTTTATTAATAAAATTTTAAATGAAACTTTTCATTAATTTTATTTTATGTACGAGTTTTTTTTGTTAGTTTTGTTATTAAATTTATTTGTTATACCCTCCACTCTGGTGATAGAGGGTATATATAAGTTTGTCATTCCGTATGTAACACATTGAAATATTGGTTTAGGACCCCATAAAGTATATATATTCATGATCCTTGATCGATTTTAAGTCGATCTAACGATGTCCGTCTGTCTGTCTGTCTGTCTGTCTGTCTGTCTGTCTGTCTGTCTGTCCGTCTGTCTGTTGAAATCACGTTTTTGGCAATAATCCGGAACCGATTTTAACGCTTGGGGTACCAAAAGTTGCGGAATTTATCCAGGCAAAAACTAGTGTATTTTTTTTTTGAAATCGGTTTAGTACTTTAAAAGTTATGAGTGAATTACTGAAAAAACTCTTAGTGATTTTCATCATAACCCTAAATTAATTCATATTTTGTGTAGATACATACATAACAAAGAATACGGAAATGAAAAAAAAACGGAGAAAAAGAAAAAAATGTTTACAAAAAAACTTTAAAATATGTAAAACAAAATCTAAATTTAATTAAAAAAAAGTTCGTTAAGTAATAATAAAAAAAATTAATTGTTATTTTTGTAGAGGATTGTTTAATAAATTTACAAATCAATTCGTTTTTTATAAAAAGATTTTTAATGTTTTTATTGATTGATTGGTAAACAAATAATGAAAAATATTTTCTAAACAAAACAATCAAATCGGAAACGGAAAATAAAAGCTCACTTAAATAAATTATTTAAATTATTTTTATAAAGTATAAAATGTGCCCTACAATTTTTATGTACAAAGCATGTGTGTGTGTCCGTTTTTTTGCTTCGTCATATTAACGGGGTTGCCAGACTTTTTTTGGCTTTGTCGCAAACTCGGATGTAAAATATCGCCAAAATTCAATTTTGTTCAGATTTCTTAAAAAAAAAAAATATTTTTATTTAAAAAAAATAAATTTTGTTAAATAATAAAAGACAGAAATAAACTTTATGGCAAAAATCGCCCAAATCCGGAAAATCTATATATATAAAAGAGTAATGTGACTGACTGACATACTCATTCATCATCGCCCAGCCCAAACCGCTAAAGTTAGAAACTTGAAATTTGGACTGTAGGTTGACGTCCCGGAATAAAGATCCACTAAGGCTGGATTTTTGCCAATGTTGATTCTAAGGGGGTAAAATGGGTAAAAAACTGTACTTTTGGTACTTTTTATATCTCCCGATATAATGGTCATAGAAACTTGAAATTTGGACTGTATGTTACCCTCCCGCAATATAGATCCACTATGGCTGGAGTTTTGCCAATGGTAAGGGGGTAAAAAGGGTAAAAAACTGTACTTTTGGTACTTTTTAAATCTCCTGATATAATGATCATAGAGACTTGAAATTTGGACTGTATGTTCACCTCCCGGAATATAGATCCATTAAGGCTGGATTTTTGCCAGTGTTGATTCTAAGGGGGTCAAAAGGGTAAAAAAAATACTTTTGGTGCTTTTAATATCTCCTGAAATAATGGTCATAGAAACTTGAAATTTGGACAGTATAGTATGTTCACATCCTAGAATATATGTAGATCCAGTACGGCTGGATTATTGCCAATGTTGATTCTAAGAGGGTAAAAAGGGACAAAAATCTGTACTTTTGGTACCTTTTATATTTCCTTAAAAAATTGTCACATAGACTTGAAATTGGGACTGTATGTTCACCTCCCGGAATATAGATCCCCTAAGGCTGGGTTTTTGCCAATGATGTTTCTAATAGGGTAAAAAGGGTAAACATATGTACTTTTGTTACATTTTATATTTCCTTAAATAATGGTACTAGAAAATTGAAATTTGCAATGTCGGTTTACCTTCCGGAAAAAAGATTCACTTAGGCTCGGGTTTTGTCAATGTTGATTCTACGGGGGTAAAATGGGTAAAATAGTACTTTTGGTACTTTTTTTTTATTTACTGAAATAATGGTTATTCAAACCTGAAATTTAGAATGTAGGATCCTTTAGTGAAATAAAACATTTTGGAAAATTCAGTACCGTTTTCAAAAAGTACCTTTTATAAAAGGTACCTTTATAAAAAGTACTTTTTATAAAAAGAACCTTTTATGAAAAATACCTTTTATAAAAAGTACCTTTTATAAAAAGTGCCTTTGATACAAAGTACCTTTTATAAAAAGTACCTTTTATAAAAAGTACCTTTAATAAAATGTATCTTTTATAGAAAGTACCTTTTATTAAAAGTTCCTTTTATAAAAAGTACCTTTTATAAAAAGTACCTTTTATAAAAAGTACCTTTTAAAAAAAGTACCTTTTTGAAAAAAGTACCTTTTATAAAAAGTACCTTTTATAAAAAGTACCTTTTATAAAAAGTACCTTTTATAAAAAGTACCTTTTATAAAAAGTTCCTTTTATAAAAAGTACCTTTTATAAAAAGTAGCTTTTAAAAAAGTAGCTTTTAAAAAAAGTAGCTTTTAAAAAAAGTACCTTTTATAAAAAGTACCTTTTATAAAAAGTACATTTTATTAAAAGTACCTTTTATAAAAAGTACCTTTTATAAAAAGTACCTTTTATAAAAAGTACCATTTATAAAAAGTACCTTTTATAAAATTACTTTTTATAAAAAGCACCATTTATAAAAGTACCTTTTATAATAAGTACCTTTTATAAAAAGTACCTTTTTTTATAAAAAGTACCTTTTTTTATAAAAAGTACATTTTTTTATAAAAAGTACCTTTTTTTATAAAAAGTACCTTTTATAAAAAGTACTTTTTATAAAAAGTACCTCTCATAAAAAGTACCTTATATAAAAAGTACCTTTTATAAAAAGTACCTTTCATTAAAAGTACCTTTTATTAAAAGTACCGAAAGTACACTTTTTGGTACTTTTTTATTTCTTGAGGTATAAATAAAACAAACTTTTTTGTTTTTAAATCATTACATTGGTGGAGGGTATTTAAAGATTCGGCACAGCCGAATATAGCTTTCTTACTTGTTTGTATCTGTGTGAGAGTCTGAATGTTTTTTGTTTGTTAATGTCCCTAGTTGTTTAACAATATTTTGTTAATATTATATAAGGAAAAACTTTTTAAATTAAGAGGCCACATGAAAGCAACACAAAAAATTTGCTCTCATACAAATACACATACTTACACCACAAATACACTTTCTATGGTGTTTTAAACAAAGATGGAATATTTTATTTTTGGAAAAAGTCCCATAGCATAATTTAAATAGTACTTTTTTTTATAACTGACGATCAGCGATTATTAGATAATCTTTAAAACAAGAGAAAAGCACTTGTTATAAATATATTTTCCGTTTTAGGAATAAAAGACTCATACGAATTTGACCTGTAATTTCTGAGTAAACAAATATTCGAAGGCTAGTGTGTTATGAATTTCTTTAGAATTTTACAATGCTAAAAAGTACCAAAAAAATATTTAAAAGTACCTACTGTACCTTAATTTTAAAATATTTATTCAAACTTCACTTAAATAATCTGCATTTTCGCAAGGCTAGACGATTGTGTTATGAAATTCTTTAGAAATTTTAAAAGCAAAAAAGCACAAAAAAATGTCTTATAGTACTGCCCATTTCATCACTGACTTTGTCAAAAGTTGTTGATGATAAAAAGTATGATGTTACAAAAATTACTGTTTGATAAAAACAAGTGATGATAAGTTTAATGTAAAAGCTAAAAGTAGAGTTTAATAAAAAAGGAAAACTTTTTGGATAAACGAAAAGAAAAATGATAAATAATTCTGGTCGGTAAGGAACGAATTTTTATTTTTTGGTAAGATACGAAAATTTAAATCATGTGAGTTCAAGTAATACACTGCAGGCGTTGCTACACTATTTATTGTTCGGCAGTAAGTTGTAAGCAAAAAAATCGTAATCAAATCAAAAATTTCCGTACTCATTTCTAAAAATCTCAACTTTTTTAAAAACATTTTGAAAAGGGAATTGAATTAAAAGTATGTTTGAAAGCAAATGAAACATCTTTAGAAAACCTATCTAGCAGTGCAAAAAGCATCTCAAGATATTTCAAATTCCTTGAGTTTTTCTACAATATTAATAAAGAATTTTGTTTCACTGTATGTAGGGTACAAAATAAACAACTTATTTTCGAAAAAAAAAACTCAAAATTAAAGTAGTGTGTTTATTTTTTTTTTCTGTAAACAAGTAACTCATTATGAAGAAAAACAATGATAGTAAAAATGACCAAAAATAAAATAAAAATAAAAACTTTTAACAAAAAAAAAATATAAAAAAAAGTTTCGTTTCTTAAGTTTTAAGTTTATTTGTTTGTTTATTTTTCAAACTCATACTTTTTCTTTTCTTCAAAAAAGTTTAATATTAGCAACAGCTTTTTTATGTTATTTCGTTACGATGAAGACAGCAAATGACAATAACAACAAAATCTTTAAAAGTTATCATCACTGGTATCTTATCAGTTTGCTGATCACGTGACTCGTTAAGGACATCAAAAATTCTATAAACGCATACGACAAGTTAAAGCTAAAATAGACAATATGAAGACAATCCTAACTAGAATGTTAAAAACAAAGAGAATCTAAAAGAGACTGCTAATGCCACAGAAAAACAAACCCCAAACAAAGAAAATGAAAATATGAAAAAAAAAGTTTCACATTTTAAGCCTTTTATTGTTCATGATATGAAAACAGAAAATAGTAACTGAAGAAAGGATGGATAAAAACATCTTTTCCTTTTGGCCATAGTCAATGAGAATAGCTTTTTTTACTTCATTTGATGGAGTAATGCACTATGCGAAGGGAATTTTTTGAAACAACACATTTTCTAAAAAACATTTTCATACAATTTTTTGTAGAAAAATTTAAAAAAAATTGTTGATATTATTAAAACAAATTTCTATGAAATGTATTTACAATTTATTATAGAAAATTTTATACAATTTTCTAAAGAAAATTTTTAACAATTTTTTTTCTAAAGAAAATTAAAAAAAAAATTTATAAAATTTTCTATAGCATTTTGATACAATTCCAACATTTTATATTTAATTTTTCCTTAACAACATTCATAATACAATGTTCCATACCAACAATTTTATGTAGCAACTTTTTTGTGCAATTTTCTATAACAACATTTTTATACACTTTTCTACGGCCAAATTTTAATACAATTTTCTATATCAACATTTTTATACAATTTGCTAATAATTTCCTACAGAAAATTTTTATCCAATTTTCTCAAGCAACATTTTGCTACAACTTGCAACCATTTTTATGGAATATTTTTATAATACAATTTTCTATAGCAAGGTTCATATACAATTTTTATAGCAAAATTTTTATACAATTTTCTATAACAACATTTTAAAACAATTTTCCATAGCAACACTTTTATACAATTTTCTATATCACCATATTTATACAACAGCAGTATTTTTTTAAAAATTAGTTTACAACTTTATCTTAGCAACATTTTTTATTATGCTTTTCTGAAGCAACATATATAATACCATTTTCTGTAGCACCATTTTTTTAGATTTTTTCTAAGCAACATTTTCTATAAAATTTTTCTGTTGCAACATTTTTTATAATTCTTTTTAGCAACATTTTATACAAATTTCTTTAGCAATATTTTTATAAATTTTTTCAAAAACAGCATTTTTTACACTTTTTTCTACAGAAACATTTTATATACAAACTTTCAATAGCAACATTTGTATACGAAGTTTCTTTAGCAGCATTTTTATAAAATATTTTTAATACAACTTTGCTAAAGCCCCATTTTCTATACATTTTTTTATAGCAACATTTTTTTAAATTTTTCTTTACCAATATTTTTTATACAATTTTTCTATAGCAACATTTTTAAAAAATTTTTCTCAAGCAACATTTTTATAAAATTTTCTATAGCAATATTTTTGTACAATATTCTAAAGCGCCATTTGTATAAAATTTTCTGTATCAACATTATTATACAATTTTCCATAGCAACATTTTTATACAATTTTCTATATCAACATATATATACAATTTTTCAACAGCAACATCTTTATAAAATTTTTCTAATGAAAAATTTTGTATACAGCTATTCTAAAGCCACATGTTTTATTAAATTTTTTTATAGCAACATTTTTAATATAATTTTCTAAAGCAACATATTTTATAAATTTTTTTCCATAAAAAAGTTTTTTATAAATTTTTTTCTATTGCAACATATTTTATATAATTTCTCTTTACCAACACTTAATAAAATTTTTCTAATGCAACATTTTTACACAATTTTTTACAGAAACATTTTTATACAATTTTCTTTGTATACAAATATTCTATAGCAGCATTTTTATTAAAAAAAATAATTAAATTTTTCTATAGCTACATTTTATATACAATTTTCTGTAGCAACATTTTTATACAAGCAACATTTTGTATACAATTTTCTATAGAAAAATTTTTATAGAATATTCTTTAGCAACATTTTTATTCAATTTTCTATAGCAACATTTTTATACAAATTTCTACGGCAACATTTTTATTCAATTTTCTATAGCGACATTTTTGTTACAATTTTTTTTATCAACATTTTACAGTAACATTTTTAAACAAATTTTTATGGCAACATTTTTTACTATTTTCTAAAGAAATATTTAAAAAAAATTCTGTTGCTAGATTTTCATAAAATTTTTTTTAGCAAAATTTGTTTATACAATTTTTCTTTAGCAACATTTTTATACAAAATCCTATTGTAACATTTTTATACAAGTTTCTATATCAGCACTTTTATACATTTTCTAACGCAACTATTTTTACAATTCAGATTAGCAACATTTTTGATTTAGTTTTCTATAGCAACATTTTTATACAATTTTCTATAGTAACATTTTTATACAATTTTCTATATTTTTTAAAATTTTTCTTTAGCAACATTTTTGTACGATTTTTCTACTAAAAAAATTTTTACACAATACTAAACACAAACATTTTTATACAATTTTCTATAGCAAAATTTTTTATAATTTTCTTTAGCAACATTTTTTGTAGTTTTCTATAACAACATTTTTATACAATTTTCTATAGCAACATTTTTATTAAATTTTCTATAGCAACATTCTTTAAAATTTTTTTGTATCAACATTGTTATACAGTTTTCTATAGCAACATTTTTAAACAATTTTTTACAGCAACATTTTTACTATTTTCTAAAGCAATATTTAAAAAAAAAAATCTGTTGCTAGATTTTTTTTTTAATTTTCTCTAACAAAATTTTTTTATACAAATTTTCTTAAGCAAAATTTTTAATTTAATTTTTCTATAGCAATTATTTTACGCAATTCTCTATAGCAAAATTTTTGTAGAATATTCTTTAGCAACATTTTTATGAAATTTTCTATAGCTACATTTTTATACAATTTTCTATAGCAACATTTTTATTCAATTTTCTATGGAAACATTTTTTTACAATTTTTTGTATAAAAATTTTTATATGGTTTTCTATAGTAAAATTTTTAAACAATTTTTTATGGCAACATTTTTTACTATTTTCTAAAGAAATATTTTAAAAAAAAATCTGTTGCTAGATTTTCATAAAATTTTCTTTAGCAAAATTTGTTTACACAATTTTTCTTTAGCAACATTTTTAATTCAATTTTTCTAAAGCAATTATTTTACGTAATTTCCTATATCAACATTTTTTGCAAAATCCTATTGCAACATTTTTATACAATTTTCTATATCAGCACTTCTCCAGAAAGTTCTTTTACACCTGCAGAAGAACTTTCGGGAGAAGGTGGGGTTTAAAACCGTATATCATACACTGGATGTATGGTGCGATAATTAGACCAATACTTACCTATGGTGCCCTTGTGTGGTGGAAAGCAGTGGATAAGAAATCATATCTCTGCAATCTACAGAAGGTACAACGACTGGCGTGTGTGGGTATTACTGGTGCTATTAGATCAGCACCCCAGGCCGGTTTGGAAGTGATACTAAACATTCAGCCCGTGGATATTTACGTCAAGAGCACAGCAGCAAAATCGGCTCTCAGGTTAAGAGAGTCGCAAATGCTTAAGCAACGCTCTTGGGGACACTCGACTATATTAAGTACGGTGGGCGGGACGGAACTGGAACAGAGAACCGACTATATCTCACCACAGACGAACTTTGACAGAACCTTCGAAGTCCAAATACCGACTACGGAAGACTGGGCGGAAAACTCTGTTATTACAGAGAATGCGATCTCAATCTTTACGGACGGATCGAAAATGGAGATGGGTACGGGTTCGGGAGTCTACTCTGAATGCCTCGAAATCGGGGTCTCATTGAGGCTTCCGGATAAGTGTAGTGTTTTCCAGGCTGAGGTGCTTGCAATTGACAAAGCCGCGCAGTTAATTAAGACAAGGGATCTTCGTCCTTGCGTCATTAACATTTTCGTGGATAGTCTCGCAGCTCTGAAGGCCTTAGAGTCAAATACTGTAAAATCGGGAATAGTTTTGAATTGTATACAATCGCTTCGTCGAATCAGTCAGCACACAATCAAGCTAATCTGGGTCCCAGGCCACAGTGGGGTCGCTGGGAACGAATTGGTTGATGAGTGTGCGAGGAATGGCTCTGAATCGGTGGGGGAACGTGTAGAACCTGACATCTCGGTTCCTATAGCAGAATTGATGAATGAAATTGATAGGATATCTGAAAATAGTATGAAGGATAGGTGGACATCACTGACTACGTGCAGGATATCTAGAACCCTGTGGCCACTGCCGGATCCTAAGAGGACAAAAAGTCTTCTTACTTTTGGCAAACGGACGGTTAGCCTATTAGTTGGAGTACTTACAGGACACTGTATGATTGGCCAAATGGCCGTGCGTATGGGAATTTCTGATAGGGACTATTGTAGGAGCTGTGGGGAAGTGGAGGAAGAGGAGTCAGTGAAGCACTTGCTATGCGAATGTCCGGGTCTAATGAGGAGCCGCCTTAATCATTTAGGGCAAAGATTTTTCGATGACCTGGACTGCCTAAGCGGTGTCTCATTGACGTCTCTAGCGGAATACCTCAGGGAAACGGGGTGGTTTAAAAAGTAGAACTTTGTATCAGAGAGGGAGAGGGGAAATATGATTAGGGGAATCACAATGGGCGTTATGGCCTCCGAGTGAACTCGCCAAATGGCGAGCGCCCATCCAACCTAACCTAACCTATCTCAGCACTTTTGTACATTTTCTAATGCAACTTTTTTTACAATTCAGTTAAGCAACATTTTTGATTTAATTTTCTATAGCTACATGTTTACACAATTTTCTAAAGTAACACTTTTATACAATTTTCTATATCAACATATATATACAATATTTCAATAGCAATATTTTAATAAAATTTGTCTAAAGCAAAACTTTGTAAACCGCTATTCCAAAGCCACATGTTTTATTTAGTTTTTCTATAGCAACATTTATAATGCAATTTTGTATAGTAACATATTTTATATTTTTTTTTTTTTCAATAACAAAGTTTTTTTTATACAATTTTTTCAATTGCAACATTTTTTATGCAATTTCTCTATAGCAACATTTTATACAATTTTCTAAAGCAACATTTTTAAACAATTTTTTATAGAAACATTTTTTATATAATTTTTCTTTGTATACAAACTTTTCTATAGCAACATTTTATGTACAATTTTCTTATTAACATTTTTATACAAATTTTCTATAGCATGATTTTTATAAAATTTTTTGTATAGCAACATTCTTTAATAATTTTTTGTATCAACATTTTTGTACAGTTTTCTATAGAAACATTTTTAAACAATTTTTTTAACAACGTTTTTTGTTATTTTCTAAAGCATATTTTAAAAAAATTTCTGTTACTGGATTTTCATAAAATTTTCTTTAGCAAAATTTTTTTATACAATTTTTCTTTAGCAACATTTTTAATTTAAATTTTCTATAGCAACTATTTTGCGTAATTTTCTATATCAATATTTTTATACAAAATCCTATTGCAAAAATTGTATACAATTTTCTTTATCAACAATTTCAATGGCAACGTTTTTTTATTATTTTCGTTTGCAACATTTTTATAAAATATTCTGTAATCAGGTTTTTATTCAGTTTTCTATAGCAACATTTTTTACAATTTTTCAGCAAAAATTTTTGTTACATTTTTTCTATAGCAACATTTTTAAACAGTTTTATATAGCAATATTTTAATTCAATTTTTTATAGCAAAATTTTTAAATAACTTTTTATAGCAAAATTTTTATACAATTTTCTACAGTTTCATTTTTATACAAATTTTTATAGCATAATTTTCATAAATTTTTCGATAGCAACATTTTTTAGCGATTGTTCTTTAGCAACGTCTGTATGCACTAATTCAATAAAAACATTTTAATACAAATTTTCTATAGCAACATTTTTATAGAAATTTCCATGGCAACATTTTTATAAAATGTTTCTCCAGCAACGTTTTTATAAAATTTTTCTAGCAAAATTTTTATAAAATTTTTCTCTTGCAATATTTTTTAAAGAACTTTCTATAGCAACTTTTGTATTAAATTTTCGATTGCAATATTTTTATATGTATAATGTTCTGTAGCAACATTTGTGTTCAATTTTTTATAGAAACATTTTTTTATTTTTCTCAAACATTTAAAAAATTTCTCCCATAGTGTATTGCTGTTTCAACACTCAACCTAATTACCAATATAAAATTCTTCTCCTACAGACTTTTTATTATTTCGTGATTTCCTTTTATCCAACGTTCTATTTATGTAACACCCTGTTTGTGTGTATTTTTGTATATCCTTTTATTTTTGGTATCATTTTAAATACTTAACAATCAGTTTACTTATGTTGTCCTTCAATTAAAGTCTTATTTCATTTTCTTTACGTTCTATTGTTATTTTAAGCTTTTTAAGATGAATTCCTAGTTTGTTACATCGACAGAAATATACAACTTTTCTGTTTTATCTTTTAGTTATTTCGTTTTTTCCTTTTGTTTTTATAGCATTTATATATTTCAACAATTCATCCATTTGGCAGTCTCACCATCTAGCATGGCTGTTGCTGATGTTGGCTGCTGCTGCTCCTGCTTGACTGTCTGATTTAGTGTAAATGAAACATTAAGTCTTGAGTAACAATATACCAGAATAGAAGAATGAACATCCTTGGAATACTATTCGTTGCACGTTTTGCAACGTGCTTAGCAAGTTAAACAATTGTGACAAAATGCTGTCAACTCTGATTATCACTTGTTTCTCATTAGTTCATCATCACTCACCATTTGGTTGGTGTATTTATGTTTAAGTTTTTTTTTTTTTATTTTCTGTTTTATATTTTAGCTTTTTATTGCTAGTTTTTGGTTTCAATCTAAGTTTTTTTTTTTTGGGGGGATTTTTATTGTTTCATTTCTTATTATCTTCAAAGAGTTTTTCCTATTAATTAGCGTTCAATTTGATTTTGTTATTGTTAAGCAATAATTAAGTTTTTCTTTTGAAAAACATTTTTGATTGTTTCAAGTTAAAATGAAACATTGTATTGACTTTATGTCGTTATAAAATTTACACTCGATACTCATTTTACATGACTAATTGGTTTCAAAATTTTAAACCAAAAAATAGCTCTAAATTATTTTAAACTACCAATAATGTTTGTATTTTGTTTCGTCCAACTAACTAAGAGCACATTTTTTTGCAATTTTTTATAGCAACATTTTATTACAATATTCCATAGGAATATTTTTTTACAATTTGCTATAGCAACATTGTCTACAAATTTTTAAAGCAACATAAGTATTTATGCAATTTTTGACAATTTTCAATAGCAACACTTTTATACAATTTTCTATAGCAACATTTTTACAAAAATTTCTATAGCAACATTTTTATACTATTTTCTATAGCAACATTTTTATACAATTTGCTAAGGACACATTTATTAACAGTTTTCTATGTAGAATTTTTATACAAATTTTGTTTACAATTTTGTTTGTTATACAATTTTCTTAAGCAACATTTTAATACAATTTTCTATGGCAGCACTTTTTTAAAGTTTTTTATACAATTTTAAAATGACCAATTTTTTAGAGCAACATTTTTACAGTCTTGATAGCAACGCTTTTATAAAAATGTTCTCTTCAACAATTAAATTAAATTTTCTATAGCAGAATATTAATACAATTTTCAATGCATCATTTTTATAAAATTCTCTGTAGAAAATTTTTATTAATGGTGCTATATTTTTATGCAATTTTTTGTAGCAATATTTTGATACAATTTTTTCTATCAACGTTTCTACATAATTTTTCTAAGGCAACATTTTATGCTATTTTCTATAGCAACAGTTTCACACAAATTTCTTAAGCAACATTTTTATACAATTTTCTATTTCCAATTTTATGAAATATCATTAGCAACATTTTTAAACAGTTTTCTTTACAATATTTTTAAACAGTTGTCTTACGTAGTATTTTTATAAAATTTTCTTTATATCAATTTTTTAGCAACATTTTTATGCAATTTTCTTTAGAAACATTTTCAGGAACAATTTTCTGTAGAAACATTTTTATACAATTTTTCTATGCCAACATTTTTATGCAATTTTTGTATGGCAACATTTTTATTCAATTTTCTGTGGCAACATTTTTATAAAATAAAGAAACAATTTTATACAATTTTCTGTATCAATATTTTTGTACAATTTTCGTTAGCAACAGTTTTACACAGTTTTTTTATTGCAATAAGCAAAATTAATTACAATGTTTTATATCAACACTTTTACACAGTTTTTTATAAAAAATGTTTATACAGTTTTCTGTAGCAACATTTATATGTAATAATCTAAAGCAACATTTTAATACAATTTACTTTTGCAACATTTTTACGATGTTTTTCACTAGAAACATTTTTATACAATTGTTTTATACAACTTATTAAAGTAACATTTTTTTATAACAACATTTTTATTCAATTTTCAATATCAACATTTTTACAAAATGTTGTATTAAAAACGATTACACAATTTTTATGCAAATTTCTATATCAACATTTTAACTCATTTTTCTATTTTCAATTTTATACAATTTACTGTCGCAACATTTTTGTGTAATTATCTATAGCTACCTTTTGATAAAATTTTTCTATACCAACATGTTGCTTCACTCTTTCTATGGCATCATTTTTATTTAATTTTCTATAGCAGCATATTTATGGATTAAATCAACATTTTTATACGATTTTCTATAGCAATATTTCTACACAATTTTCTAGAGCAACATTTTTTTACAATGTTTCATATCAATATTTACATTTTACATTTTTACACAATTTTCTATAAAAAATGTTTACACAATTTTCTGTAGTAACATTTTAAGGAAATTTTCTATAGCAACATTTTTATTTAATTTTTTCCGCCTTTTTATACAATTTTTCTATGGCAACATTTATATTCAAATTTCTATAGCAACATTTTTATAAAATTTTTCTTTGGCAACATTTTTATTAATTTTTCAATAGCAACATTTTCATAGCAAAACAGAGTGTACAATTTGTTATAGCAACATTTTTATAAAATTTTCTAGCGCCACATATTTATATATTTATTAACAATTCTCTATTGCAACATTTGTATAGAATTTTCTTTTGCAACGTTTTAACACAGTTTTTTTATCAACATGTTTATATAATTTTCAGTAAAATTTTAAAATTTTTGTTTTTAAAAATTTGATATTAAATTTTGGCTTTACAGAAAAAAAATAATTCTTAAAAAAAAGTTTTTATTTTTTCAGAGTATCTAAGAGGAAATACTTTTACTTTAGTAACAAAAATGTGGTTATATGTAAATAATTTTTTTTTTGTTTTGCTTCCACTCCAGCTTAAGGATTTTAAGTATCAATTTGTTGTTATTTCCTTTTAACAATTCAGGCTCATTAACTCATACAAGAGTCCAAAGCAACACAAAACAACATTTTTATATATTATTTTAAGGCAACATATTATTACAATTTTCTTTTGCAACATTTTAACACAGCTTTTCTATAGCAACATTTTTATAAAATTTCTATAGCAAATTGTTTTATTTTAAGTTTTTAAGGGAAATTTTTTTATAGCAACATTTTTATACAATTTTCAATATCAAAATGTTGTATAAAAAACGATTACACAATTTTCTGTAGCAACATTTTTAGGCAATTTTCTATATCAACATTTTAACTCAATTTTCTTTTGCACCATTTCTAAACAATTTTTCTAGATTGAAATTTTCTTAAGCAACAGTTTCATACAATTATCTTAAGCATATTTTTTTTTATTTTTTTCAATTTTATACAATTTCCTTGTGAAAATTTTATACAATTTACTGTTGCAACATTTTTGTGTAATTTTCTATAGCAATCTTTTGATACAATTTTTCTATACCAACATGTTGCCACACTTTTTCTATGGCATCATTTTTATTTAATATTCTATAGCAGCATATTTATGCATTTAAGCTACATTTTAATATAATTTTCTATAGCAATATTTCTACACAATTTTTTAGAGCAACATTTTTTTGACAATGTTTCATATCAATATTTAGGTAAATCTTTTTACATTTTTACACAATTTTCTATAAAAAAATGTTTACACAATTTTCTATTAAAAATGTTTACACAATTTTCTGTAGTAACATTTTTATGAAATTTTCTATAGCAACATTTTTATTTAATTTTTTCCCCCTTTTTATACAATTTTCTATAGCAACATTTATATTCAATTTTCTATAGCAATATTTTTATAAAATTTTTTTTTGGCAACTTTTTTTTTTTAATTTTTCTATAGCAACATTATTATAGCAAACCAATGCTTGTAATTTGTTTTAGCAACATTTTTTACAAAAAATTGTATAGCAACATATTTATACATTTGTTAACGATTCTCTATTGCAACATTTGTAAACAATTTTCTATTGCAACATTTAAACACAATTTTTTCTAGCAACATGTTTATACAACAGCAAATTTTAAGACCCTTTGGTTTTAAAAATTTTATATAAAATTTTGGCTTTACAGAAAAAAATAATTTTAGTTTTTCCAAATTAAAAAAAAATTTGTATTTTGTCAGAGTATTTAGGAGGAAATACTTTTACTTTTGCAACAAAAATGTGGTTATATGTGTATATTTTTTTTTTTTTTTTGTTTTGCTTCCACTTCCAGCTTAAGGATTTTAAGTATCAATTTGTTGTTATTTCCTTTTAACATTTCAGGATCATTAACTCATACAAGAGTCCAAAGCAAAACAAAAAAATTATATATATTGAAGTAGTTGGTCGAATAAAAACAAAATAAAAAAAAAATTCAATAAGAACTAAATGCGAAAAGCATAAAATGGATTGCTTACTGTAAGTAGTTACGCATTAAGACCATTATAGAAGGTATTAAAAGAGGCTTAAGAACATTTACTAATACAAAAACAACTGAAAAAAAACACATTGGACCAAGTCAGAAAAACAAAATATAAGAAGAGTTGAGTGAGCTAACAACTGAACCGTACAAAAAAAAACATAAAAAAAAATAACATAAATAAAGAAAATAACGAAATGGTATTAGAAACATATACGCAGTGGGAAAAATGTATCTGGAATTATGTGTGACGGAAAAAACAGTCATTAACATTAAAATAAATTGGAAAAATTTAGAAAATATTAAAAATTCAGACGATCAAGATCAATTCAGAAAAATTTTTAATTGAAAATTTGGAAAAACTTTCCAAAAATTAATATATAAATTCTTTAAAAATCAGAAAAATTCTAAAAAAATAAAAATATAATTAGATAAATTCGCAAAGTGCAAAAAACTACAGAAAAATAAATCATTTACTTTTTTAACCTAGTGTACTTACACACTCTCCGTGTTCTAAAATAATAAAAACAAGCAAAATGGTCCTTTTTAAAAATGGTCAGACTATCATTACTTGATACTCGTATCAACCAAATAATAAAAAAAATAAACTGCACAAAAAAAAGGAAACAACTAAAGCCTTTAAAATCTCTTGTATATTAGACATGGCAGTCAAAGTCTCCTCTTAACTTCCCTTCTGTACCTATTTCCTGTTAGATGGCAAACAATTTTTGACTTTTGGTTTTTTTGTTTTATTATTTTCCCCCTTTTTTATTTCTGTTTAGTTTATAATACGGAAAATTAATGGCGGAAATTATCTCGGGTATGATGTTTGGTTTTTATTTGTACCAAACAACCAACAAAAAAAATAAATAAAAAAGGACTACATGTGTTAAGTATAATGTTGTGTTCTTAGTACCCAAACAAAAATAAAAAAAAAACTCTCCAACATATATTTCAAAAAATAATTGGCTTGTGTATTTGTAATGATTTTTCAATTTTCTAACTTTGTCTTTTTTTATTGCTGGTAGTTACAAATTCCTAAATGGTCTTATAAATTACATGCAATTAAAAAACAAAATAACAAAAAAAAAGGATAATGTTTTTCTGACCAATATTAAACATTTTATTTATGGTACTGTAAAATGTTTGAAACAAAAACAAAAAATTATAAATAAATAAAATAAATTACTAACAACATAAAGGAAAGTTTAATAGAGATTAAGGGTTTTTTGATGCAGTAGAGTACACTTAATTATTTTGGGTTATAATTTATAATTTTTTACTGAAAATAGCGGAATTCCTTTTTATAGAATTTAATGGAAAAGTTGTTTGAATCCTGATAAATTAACTTGGAGCCTGATAAATTAACACTCTGACATAATTTATGTGAAACTTAGTACTAACAAAATTTACCTAGGAAAAAGTTCATTTTTAAAAAAAGTACTTCTTTAAAAAAATTGCTTTAAAAAAAAGGACTTTTTTAAAAAAGAGAGGTTTTTTTTAAAGTACTTTTTTAAAAAGCACTTTTTCTTAAAAAGTACTTTTTTTAAAAAGTACTTTTTTTAAAAAGTACTTTTTCTTAAAAAGTACTTTTTCTTAAAAAGTACTTTTTCATAAAAAGTACTTTTTCTTAAAAAGTAATTTTTCTTAAAAAGTACTTTTTTAAAATAGTACTCTATTTTAAAAAGTATTTTTAGGAAAAGTATTTTTCTTAAAAAGTACTTTTTTAAAAAAATTACTTTAAAAAAAGTACTTTTTTAAAAAAATTACTTTCTAAAAAAAGTACTTGTTTAAAAAAATTACTTTTTAAAAAAAGTATTTTCTAAAAAAAGTACTTTTTAAAAAAAGTACTTTTAAAAAAAAGTACTTTTTAAAAAAAGAACTTTTTAAGAAAAGTACTTTTCCTAAAAAAAAAAAATTAAAATAGTACTTTTTTTAAAAAGGACTTTTTTAAAAAAAGTACTTTTTAAGAAAAAGTACTTTTTTATGAAAAGTGTTTTTTTTAATATTTTTTTAAAGAAAAATTACTTTTTTTTAAGAAAAAATAACTTTTTTAGACAAATTACTATTTTAAGGAAAATTATTTTTTACAAAAAACAAGTTTTTACGAAAAATTACTTTTTTAAGAAAAGTTACTTTTTTCAGAAAAAGTATTTTTTTTGTAAGAAAAACTATTTTTTTTTAAAGAAAACGTATTTTTTTTTTTTAAGAAAATTTCTTAATTCTTAATAAAAAAAAACATTTTAAAAAATATTATTTTTAAGAAAAATTACCTTTTTAAGAAAAATTACTTTAAATAAAATTAAAATTATTTTTTTAAGAAAAATTACTTCTGCACAAACGATTTGTCATTAGACTCGTTTGCTACTTTGTAGTAAATCGTTTCTATTTTTGCTAAATAATCTTGACAATGGAATCTGACAAATTCCAAAACACGTATCGATTAAGTCTTGCAAAAATGACCAACATTTCTTGAAAATTATACTATGAGAATATCATGGTTTTAATTAGTAAAGAAAATAATGATCTCGAGCCAGAATAAACATCCTCAAAATATAAGTTATTTTCTTTACCCCAATACTGTAGTTGGAGGGTATAAAAAGTAATTTTTTAAGAAAAAATACTTTTTTTAGGAAAAAATACTTTTTACGTAAAAGTATTAGAAAAATACTTTGTACTGTTTTTAAGAAACACATTTTTTTAAGGAGAAGTTATTTTTAAAAAACACAACTTTTTTGTAAAAGTAAGATTTTTTTTATTTTGTAAAAGTAAAAACCTTTATTAAGAAAAAATACTTTTTTATAAAAAGTTCTTTAAAAAAATAATTTTTTATGAAAGATTACTTTTTTAAGAAAAAGTAATTTTTCAAGAAAAATAGTTATTAATAGAATATTATTTTTTTTTTTTTAAGAAAAAAACTTTTTAAAGAAAATTACTAATTTAAAAAATACTTTTTAAGGAAATGTACTTTTTCAAGATATACTTTTTTTAAGCAAAATTACTTTTTTAGTTAAAGAAAGAAAAACACCTTTTTTTCACGTACTTTTTTAAGAAAAAGTATTTTTTTAAAAACTTACTTTTTTAAGAAAAAGAACTTTTATATGAAAAAGTACTTTTTTAAGAAAAAGCACTTTTTTAAGAAAAAGTACTTTTTTAAGAAAAAGTACTTTTAAATTGAAAGAACTTTTTTAAGAAAAAAGTACTTTTTTTAACCAAAATTACTATTTAAAAAAAAAAAATAATTTTTTAGTAAAATTACTTGTTTCAGAAAAGATTTTTTAATCTTAACATTCTAAACTTTCCTGAAGTTTTTAATTTTTTTCTGACTGAATCAGAATTTTTTTCCTTATTTTTATAATTTGTATATCACTCTTATGTCACGCATGACAAGTCTTGTAACAGAATTTTGGTGACTTTTTTATTGCATTGCAATGTCATAAAAATTCCGCATTGAAAGATCTTCTTTTTAAGTTCTCTTTAAGTTGTTTACAGGTGAAAAAAAAATGTTTCGAATCATCAATTAGTTTGTACCAAAAATTTAACAGTCAAATGTTCGGTTATGTTTCGCTCATCAGCATACAAATAATAACCTGATTTTTTTTTTTAAGAAAAAGTACTTTTTGATTTCTTTTTTTAAGAAAAAGTACTTTTTGAAAAAAGGTACTTTTTTAAGAAAAGGTACTGTTTTTTAAAATAATGCACCTTAATAAGGTTACTTTTTTTTTTAAAATACTTTTTTTATTAAAAATTACTTTTTTATTAAAAAGTCCTTTTTATTAAAAAGTACTTTTAAGGAAATGTAATTTTTCAGTAAATGTACATTTAAAAAAAATAACTGTTATAAGAAAAATATTTTATAAGAAAACGTACTTTTTTAAGAAAAAGTATTTTTTTTAATAAAAAGTACTTTTTTAAGAAAAAGTACTTTTTTAAGAAAAAGTACTTTTTTAAGAAAAAGTACTTTTTTAAGAAAAGTACTTTTTTAAGAAAAAGTACTTTTTAAAGAAAAGTACTATTTGAGGAAAAATATTTTTTTTTTTAAGAAAAAGTACTTTTTTAAGTAAAAGATTTTTAAATGTTAGCAGATCAAACACCGTTCTAAACATACAAGAAGTTTTGTAATTTTTTTAGTTAAAAGAGCTTTTTCCCCGATATTTTAAATTTGTATGTATGTTATGACAGAAAGTGAACTCCCCTGTTATCATAAACAACAACTTACAAATAAATTTAAAATCCTTATTTAAATCTCACTATTCTATTGTTCTCGTTATATAGTATTTTCATAATAATTATGATAATGTTTTATATCATGAAAATGCATTTATATTCGTAATACATTTATAACGCAAGTATTAAGGGAAAAAACACATGTAAAAGGAAAATTTTATACAATTAAAAAATAATCCTTAACTACTAACATAACCAGATAGAAATGTTGGAAAATTCATACATATCAAAAAATAAGCAAAAAAATAAAATTGTTTAACCAACAAAAAAAAAAGGAAATACAAAATTATATTCATACACTTGGTTTAAGTGAACAAATCTAAAGGGAAAATGCATAAAAAAGAAATGTCGAGAAAATTAAATTAAAATACCTTTTTTTTCTGAGCTACAGTTTGGTTAACAATATAAAAACATGTATGGAAAGTTTAACTATGGGATAGAATTAAAGATTTTTTTTTTGTAATTATACTACTATTTAAAAAAAAAAAAATATAAAAAAATGTATTCAAAAAAAGTGATTACTCAGATGTGACTAAAACTTAACATGGCTACTTGTTGTTATCCAGAACACTTTGGTATTGAATTTTGGCAAAGTCAGTTAAGCGGTTCAAAAGATATGAACGAAAATGTAAGAACAGTTCGAAAATTTTGGTACATTTAACATAACCTAAAAATACAAAATGCTTTAATTCGGCTGCTGGTAGACATTTGTGAACATAATTCGATGCCTTATTGTATATAAACAAGAACAAACTAATTTTTTACAAAAATCAAAATTTCGCGGAAGGTTTTTTTTTTACCAAAATTTTTTTTTGCGGAAATTTTTTTTCCGGAAATTTTTTTGCAAACAATTTTGTTTTGCAAAAAAAAACTTTTTATGAAAAGTACATTTGAAGGGCTTATTGTAAAAACTCGATAAGCAACATTTCACTTTATGGTGGCTTTTGTCTTAAAACTTTAAAAATAATGTAGAAAAAATAATTTTGTAGAACTTTTATTCTCAATATACTTGTACGAAGGGTTAAAGCAAGACTTCTGCCAAAAATCTGTCAATGGAACATCAGCAGAAGGCGAAAACCACGAAAAATTAAAATGTTGCTTATCAAGTTCTTACAGTAAGCCCTTCATTTATAAGATACGTACTTTTTTAACATATGTATTTTTTACGAAAATTGTTTTAAAGAAAACATACTTTTTAAAAAAAAAAAAAGTATTATTACATATTAGAAAAACTACTTTTTGTCTAAAAAAAACAATTTTTTCTTAAAAAATTGTATCTTTTTCTTACTTTTTCATTTAAAGAATTTTCTAAAAAGATTCTCAATAATTTGCATAATTAGAAAGAGGTTTTTTTCTTAAGAAAAAGTACTTTTTTATAAAAAAAACAACTTTTAAAGACAGTGTTCTTTTAAAAAAGTACTGTTTAAGAAAAAATACTTTTTTAAGAAAAAATACTTTTTTAAGAAAACTCACTTTTTTAAGAAAAAATACTTTTTTAAGAAAAAATACTTTTTTAAAAAAAAATACTTTTAAAAAAAAAAATACTTTTTTAAGATAAAATCCTTTTTTAAAAAAATACTTTTTTAAGAAAAAATACTTTTTTAAGAAAAAATACTTTTTTAAGAAAAAATACTTTTTAAGAAAAAGTAAATTCTTAAGAAAAAGTACTTTTTTAAGAAAAAGTACTTTTTTAAGAAAAAGTACTTTTTTAAGAAAAAGTACTTTTTCAGAAAAACTACTTTTTTAAAAAAATACTTTTATTAAGAAACAGTAATTTTTTTAAGAAACAGTACTTTTTTTAAGAAAAAGTACTTTTTAAAAAAAATACTTTTTAAGAAAAGTACTTTTTTCCTAAAAAAATACAAAATGTTCTAAAAAAGTATTCTTTACTTTACAAGAACTTTTTTCAAAAAGAGGTTTTAAATTTTAATTTAAAGGTACTTTTTTCATTTTAAGAGAAAGCATTTTAATTTTTTTAAGAAAATTTAGTTAATATCCAAAAACTTTTTAAAAAGAAGACAAAATCTATGTGCCTTAATGCCTAAAAAAACAAATTCTTTTTAAAAAATTTTATCTTTTTCTTTACTTTTTTATTTAAAGAATTTTCTTAGTAGTAAAAACTTCTTAAAAATTTACATATCGAAAAAATTTTTTTTACAAAAAGGTTTTTTTCTTAAGAAACAGTACTTTTTTAATAAAAACTTCTTTTAAAGAAAGTGTTTTTTTTTAACAAAAAGTACTATGTAAGAAAAAATACTTTTTTAAGAATGGCAAGATTTATAAAGAAAAAAAAGAGAGGTTAAATATTGTGTTAAACTTTGGTACTCATACAACAACAAAGAAAAAAAAAATCGTCATCATTTTACGTACTTATCGCCGCCAAAAAATTGTAATCGGATTACAAAATACCATCTCCACCTAAAGAGAAAATTTCCCCTATGAAATTACATATGGTACTTATAAAGTGATCATAAGATCTGGCAACTCCCAACACACCACTCGTTGATAATTGTGTTTTATTCCACAACGTTTCAATACGTATATCAAGTCGTATTTTAGAAGCTAAAGAAGAAAAATAAAAAATAAACTATAAAGAAGAAAAATAAAAACTAAACAATTGAAGAATTAATCCCCAATGATTAAATAAAAGCAAGAAAATTGTGTAAACATAAAGAGTGAAAAAAGTTACGTTCGTTTAAAGTGACCTCAGTGAAAAAACATAAAGAAAAAAGATCGGCAAGAAAAGCCAACAAATAAAAAAAATATCCAAACATCCAGTGAAATAAATGCAGAAATTGCATTAAAGTGGTGTCCAAAAAAGTACATGCTAAATACACGCACGTACAAACATACACAAATTAGATCAAATCTAAATATTTCTAAATATTGGATAGCGGCTTTACATTTTTTTCCCCAACAACAATATCAACAGCAAAAAAAAAACGCACATTCCATCAAGTTACAAACCAACGGTGGTGGTTTTTTTTTCGACATACACACACACACTGTATTGAGTGTAGGGTTCGCCGCACTGGAAAAAAGTCGGGAACGTTTTTGGATTTGTGGAATCGGTGAGTTGTTTAAAATTATTTTCAAATAAAATTTTTTACATTATCTGGTGGATAATTTCGATAAAAAAAAATAAATTTTGGGAATATAAAACTACACTGAAAGAATTTTTTGTGAAAAATTTTGAAAAAGAAAAAGTAGCAGAAATGTTTTAATGGATGGAATTGGGGAAAAAAAAAGCGTGAAGAATTTAAAGATATTTTGAAAGAACATATATAAAATTTTTTTTTGAAAACATACACTGTAAAAAATTGTTGGGAAGAATCTGAAAAATAAAGTAAAAGGAAATAAAGTTGAAAGTGGATATTTTTGTTGTGGATAAGGTTTCGGAAAAAAGTGTATGAATCTTTTGGTTTGAAAAAATAAATACACTGAGAGAAAAGTTTTGAGAATAAGTACACTGGAAAAAAAAAATTTTTTTGCGAAAAAACCAAAAATTGGAAATATAAAAGTATAAATAAAAACAAGAATCTTTTGAAGAAAAATACACTGGAAAAAAAAAAAAACCAAAGCCAAAGAGGACATCACCAGCAGATATGAGGATGCAAGCGACAAATATATGGCCGGAAAGGTCAAATTAATGGAGTTACTGAATGAGGAATCCAGCCTAAAAGATGATAAAAAACAAAAACAACAGTCTCAGCCAGCACTCAAGTTACCCCCATGTGACACTCCAGTGTTTGAAGGAGGATATTCCAAGTGGCCCGCTTTTCGGGATATGTTCCAAGCAGTGATCGGTAGACATCCACATCTGGCGCCAGCTCAGAAGCTGTATCACCTGCATAGTAAGACAAAGGGGGAACCACACCAAATAGTATCGCGCTTCGAATTGACAGACGATAATTTTGCCTTAGCGTGGGAGGCTTTGAAAAATAGGTATGAAAACCCAAGAATTCTTGCTAACCAGCAAATGAAACAGATGTTTAGTATTCCATTAGCGCAAATTGAGACCCCTAAGTCTATTCGTAATATTCAAAGTGTCCTTGATGAAAGCTTGAAAATGTTTGAAGCACTTGATTTGACAAAATCTTGGGATGCCATTCTTATACATTTATGTTCAACAAAACTCCCTGAAGAGACAATGCGGTCTTGGGAGATCAGTTTAAAAGACCATAAGACATGGCCTACATGGAAGGATATGAGTAACTACTTGTCAACGCGAATCGAGATCCTAGAAACTGTCGGCGATCTTCGAAAGCCTCATGGGCGAGAAAATCAAAGCTCTAGAAATCAGTCCTTTCATATTCAAAATGACACAAAAGCGAAGTTTTCTTGTAAAAAATGTAAACAAAATCACCCGTTAAGAGTTTGCAAGCATTTTAAAGCCTTATCTGTGAACGATAGAATAAAATATGTGTATGCAAACAAATATTGCGGAAATTGTTTATCCCCAAATCATTTCAAATCGAAATGCGAAAGTACAAATTCGTGTACGCGGTGCAATCAAAAACACCACACCATGCTTCACCTCAATGAGGAGGAAAGGTCAAAAAAGGGACCCCAAGCGCCCACCCAGTCACATCAAAGAGTCACCCAAGCAGCCAGCGTTCGCCAACGTTCACAGGGTGATGAATTGCCTTCAACCTCAGGCACACAATCGCAAACAGCGTCGTACAATACTAACAACAATAGTTTAGCGACTTCAAATAATGCAGATCGGGTCAACGCTCATTTTTCACAGCATGAAGGTACAACAATTTTGCCCACGGCACTTGTTTATGTGGAAAAAGCTGGTGAATTATTTACCATACGAGCTCTCCTAGATGCCGGCTCTGAAAAATCTTTTATTTCAACCAGAATTCAGCAACAACTTGCAATACCAATTGTGGCCCATAGCACCCAAATCTCGGGACTAGGGGGAACTGTAGTAGGCAGTTCCAAAGGCAGGTGTTTTCTTACTTTGAAAGCGAGGGAATCAAATTTCCAAATTCGAATTCAGGCGATTGTTGTCTCCAAGCTTACTCATTTTCTACCCTCTAGGTCGGTCAAAATTGATAATTTTGATGAAATTGGCCACCTGACCCTGGCTGACCCATACTTTTATAAGCCTGGGGCCATTGATATGATAATCGGTAGCGATTATTTGCCATTAATTAATCTAAAGGGCGTGCAATCTAAGGTTCTAAGTAGTTTTGAAGCTCGAGAGTCTCACTTTGGGTGGTATTTATCAGGACCTGCGCCCATATGCGAAGTTAATGTGTTCTCAAGTGTAGTTTCGACATCAGAAGATTTCATTTTACACGAACAAGTGAAGAAATTCTGGGAACTAGAGGAGGTCGAGCGAGACAACCCGGTCTCTGATGCAGATTTGTATTGCGAAAATCATTTTAATAAAACAACTGAAAGGCGACATGACGGTCGGTATGTCGTACGATTGCCATTTAAAGAGGAGTATCCAAGTGAAGTTTTTTTGGGACCCTCCAGGTCCATGGCTCTTGCTCAATATCACCGTATGGAGCAAACGTTAAATAAGACTCCAGATTTGAAAAATCAATATATGAATGTTCTCCAAGAATATAGTGACCTGGATCACATGGAAATGGTTTCCACCCCAGAACCTAAAGGGGAAAAACAATCCTTTTTTTTCTGCCCCATCATGCAGTAGTAAGGCCGGAGAGTAAGTCCACTAAAGTGCGAGTAGTCTTCAATGCCTCAAAGAAAACCGGAAGTGGATTTTCTTTAAACGATGTCCTTCATCAAGGACCAACTCTACAGACAGACTTGATACAAATAATTCTTTCTTGGAGAAATTATCGATACGTGTTCACCGGCGACATCGAAAAGATGTACCGCCAAATTTTAATACATAAAGAAGACCGCCCCTATCAGCGCATTTTATTTCGTCGCGACGCTGAACCGTTTGTGAGCTCATTTCAATTGAAAACAGTTACATTCGGTGTAAATTGTGCACCGTTCCTGGCAATACGAACCCTTTTACAATTAAGCCAGGATTGCAAAAGTCTGTACCCTCAAGCGTCAGAGATCCTGAAGAACGAAATTTATGTGGACGATATTCTGTCGGGTGGTCATACTCTGGAAGAGGCTAAGGGTAAACAAATTCAAACGATAAAGGCTTTAAGATCTGCCGGCTTCCCCATGAAGAAAATAACAGCGAATCATCACTTTTTACTTCAAAATTTGGCCCGGGAGGATCTTCTGGACGAAGATTTTTTAAAATTTGATGCCTCTAGCACAATCAAGACGCTCGGTATCCGCTGGAACGCCATGTCAGACACATTTTATTATGCAATCGACCCTATTGAAATCAGACTATCTACAACAAAAAGACAAATTCTGTCAGTGATAGCTAAATTGTTCGATCCAGTAGGGTGGTTAGGTCCTATTGTTGTCGTGGCCAAGCTTTTAATGCAAGAGCTCTGGGAAGACAAGGCAGGATGGGATGAAGGTGTACCACAGCTGATTCTAATACGATGGAACAAGTTTTTGCAGAATCTGCCGCACATCACGACTTTGAAGATTCCTAGATGGATTAGTTTCTCGCCACAGCACCATGTTCAAATACATGGATTTTGCGACGCTTCGGAGAAAGCCTACTGCGGTGCGGTGTACATTAGAACAACAAGTCCGAATGGAGAAATCAACAGTAATTTGCTGGTAGCAAAAACCAAAGTTGCCCCCCTTAAGAAAATTACTATCCCCAAGCTAGAGTTGTGCGGAGCAGTACTTATTACCGCGCTAATCAAAAGCTTAATTGCGAACCTCCAGTTCAAGTACGAGTTGTTTATGTGGACCGATTCTTCGATCGTTCTCGGCTGGTTACAAAAATCGCCTGATTTATTAAAAACATTTGTCTCAAATCGTGTAAAAGAGGTGCTACAAACTACCAAGACAGAACAATGGAAACATGTCAAAACTGACGAAAATCCAGCTGATCTTGGCAGCCGTGGATGCTACCCTCAAGAACTGATTGATAGTAATTTGTGGTGGCATGGACCCTCTTGGCTCACTCAGCCAGTCGAATGTTGGCCTGAACCCCGTACCTTCGACCCAACTAATTTGGAAGAGAAAAAATCGTGCAGCGCCCAGCCTCAAGCTAATGTGATCGATTCCCAATCTACCCCTTATGTAGCCTTGTAGCTGAACACATCTGAAAGTAAGTCAAAATCTAAAACCGATCCAACGGCAGAATCTGAAATGAACCCTGTTGATTTTCTTGAAGAGTTCTCTTCGTTTGATAAAGCTCTAAGAGTCCTTTGTTATCGTTTTAGATTTATAAACCGTATTCTCAAACGACCGTTTTCCACCGAAACTTTCATCACCTCGGCAGAAATTAGTTTTGTAAAAAACCGATTAATTTTACTCGCTCAAAAGGAGCACTTTGCAAAAGACTATAATCAGTTGTACGAAAAAAGGCCTTTAAGCAAAAAAAGCAGACTTCTGACGCTCACTCCTTTCATCGATAAAGACGGTTTACTACGGGTAGGAGGTAGGCTCAAAAACTCTAGATTGAGCTTCGAAGAACGACATCCAATCATCATCCCAGAAAATTCGCACTTTGCGGTGCTGTTCGTAAGGTATACTCATCACATTTTGCTGCATTCAGAACAACACATAATGCTGCGCGCTATTAGGCAAGGGTACTATATCCCAAGAGTAAAAAATCTCATTCGAAAGTGTATTAGAAGCTGCAAAGCGTGTGCTATTTATAAGCATAAATTTCAACACCAAATCATGGCCGCGCTCCCCCCTGAACGTGTCACCTTTTCGCTTCCATTCACATATACGGGCGTTGACTTTGCTGGCCCATTTTCCATAAAATCCTCCAATTTACGAAACGCTAAACTCCTCAAAGGGTATGCTGCAGTCTTCGTTTGCTTCTCCACTAGAGCAGTTCATTTGGAAGTATGCTCCGATCTTTCTACAGACGCGCTCCTGGCATGCTTTGACCGGTTTACCGGACGTCGAGGTCTCCCTAAGACAATATTTTCTGACAATGGTCGGAACTTTCTGGGTGCCAACTACGCGCTGCTAAAAACCCACAACGTTTTCTTAAAAACGGCAGAAAAAGCGCTGGTTGAGAAATATAGTGCTCACGGATTCAATTGGTCATTCATCCCCCCTTACGCCCCTCATATGGGTGGCCTCTGGGAGGCTGCCGTCAAAAGTATGAAGTCTCATTTGAAAAAAGTTGCCTCCAATCTGAATTTCACGTTTGAAGAATTTTCGACTCTTCTGATCCGAATTGAAGCCGTCTTAAATTCGCGCCCGATGTCCCCTATGACTCAAAATCCCACTGAATTGCTTCCTTTGACTCCAGGTCATCTCCTGCGCGGTGCACCGCTCATCGCCCCTCCTGAGGCACCTGAAGAGCCCCCACTAAAAACATTGGCCTTCATAAAACGATGGGAGCGCCTAAAAGCTCTTCAGCACATATTCGCTCGCAGATGGAAAAACGAATACATAACTGAGCTACAACGCCGATTTAAATGGAAGACCGAGCAACATAACGTTAAACCTGGTGACTTCGTTATAATAAAAGACGATCTGTTACCACCCACCGAATGGCGTCTGGGACGCATCACAAAAGAAATTTACGGTAAAGACAGTCGAGTAAGAGTTGCCGAAGTAAAAACCCAGAATGGGATAATACTGCGACCGATTGTAAAACTTTGCATTTTACCAATCATCAACCATCCACCCGACTCAATCCCAGTAGCGAAACCACAATAATCCACCAGATTACAAAAAAAACCCTCAAGAGAAATTCGTCGCCATTACAATTACTAATCTCACTTTGCATATTTTTTCTTTTTCTTTCTTTTCTCCCTAGCTTCATCATGCAAACTTCGCTGCTCAGCAAGCCTCGCTGCACTTTTTGCAAAATCAACCACCCGTTCAAATTTTGCCCAATCTTCAAGGGGTTGCCAGTTGAACGCCGCCGAGAGCACATCATCGAGATGGGATATTGCATTAATTGCCTAGCGCTTTCGCATAATCGGTATTGGTGCGAATCCCCACACCGTTGTCTGCAATGCCACGGTAAGCACCACACGTTCCTGCATCAGTCAGGTCAGGAGGCTAGCGATAATGAAGATGACCCCGTATCTCGCCCGGAAGCTATTCAAGCACCTGTACAAATGTCGGAGCCTCCAGTTGCCCAAGCTCCCCTAGAGCCAAGCGCCCAAGCACCCGCTCCCCTAGAGCCAATTGCCAACGCTCCCCTAGAGCAAATCGTCAAGGTGGAACAAAACGTTTTCAGTCAGCCCCGTCGTGTACGGGCCCTCGAAGAAACGCCCCTATATGAAATCGAGCGGCCGATGAACATTTTGCCTTCGGCAGCTACCATTCCCCCTATCGTCCGAGTAAATCTGCTGTATCGGACGGGGCCTATGTTCGTCACGTTTTTGTTGGACCACACACGAGAAACGTCGTTCTTGTTGAAAAGAGTAGCGGGTATGTTCCCAGATTTTGAGCCTCGCTTGGTTGGCCAAAAGGAGTACGGGTTGTTTGGAGTTAACCCCTCCTACCCCACGTTCAAGCCAACGGAAGGACAACCGTTCGCCTAATGGCGACTCGAGCTGAAGACTGGCGTTGACTTCCACATGCCAGAGCCGATACGTGACCCACTGCTAAGAGAGCATTTCCGCCAATTTGAGCCCTGGGCACATTACTTTTTTGACACGTGCCGGGAAATCGATGGAGTCTTGGGTGCACAGAGTCTGCAGAAAATTTTGCTCCCCGAAATAGTGCGTCCATATGACGATATGCCACGGGCCCAGAAGTCCCATTTCGGTTGGATCATCAGTGGCGAATGGCACGGGTGCCGCTGTAAAACCCACTCCCGCCCGGGAGAATGTTAATGCAACTTTAACCATGGTGAATGTAGGGTGAAACGCAGGCGACGTTTACCCATTTCTATTTGCTATCTTGATCCCCTATGATCGTGCGTTTTTGACGCGTTGGCAATCCCCAATGATTGCTCCCACTGGAAAAGGGAAATTTCTAATTGGTTGTAAAATTCTCTTTTTATTAAATCCTTTTTGTTCCCTTTTTCTATTATACATACTTTTTGTAGTTTTTAAGTTAGTTTGTAGTTAGTTAGATTTTGTTACAAAGCCACTGAAGGCAACAGTCATATATCAAGAAATCTTTTTTAAATTTCAACTCAGTGAAACTGAAATAAATGTTATAAAAAACCGGCAGTTTTTGGAATTAAGAAAAACTGTAAATGCAGTTGTGTAAACAAGACCTTGAACCATCACTGAGCAATGTTTAAGGATTACCCCACTTTATCCGTAAAAGTTACAGAGGGTTAAAGTTGAAAAATCGATAAAAATGGCTTGAAATAATCCATAGTTTTTACATTATTTCGCTTTTTTTTTAAGTTCTTCTTATATTTCAATCTTTTCCGGCATAACACAAAGTCAGTACATATAAGAGATTATTTTAATGTTGGTTTGATAGATGCTTCATCGCTTGGTAAGAAGTTATAAGACGGTTAAATTTTGAAACCAAAAATTAAGAGTTTTTAAATTTTCGAGGTTTTTTGATCAGGGATTTCGGCCCCCTCTATAAAATGCAAAAAGTTGAACTAGAGTTGGTAGCTGTTGTAATTCTTAACATTTTGGAATTAATCCCGTTAATGTGCCACGAATAGTTAAGGAGTTTCAGCAGATCAAAGTTCGCAAGAAAAAACGTAATTTTTTTAAAATACCAGTTTTCGCGAGGCACATTCGCGGTTTCATTCCAAATTTGGTGGACTCTTGCGTAAACCGAGTTTTTTGTGAGTTTACATAAAAAAATCACTGGCGGGTTTATAAAAAATAAATTGCAAAAATTTTATGGCATTTTTGAAAATTGTGCGAAATTTGCAAATCTGTTTCCTATTTTTTTTAGTAGCAATTAATGCATCATGTTCATTTTAATACACCAAAAGACGTCCCTTAACGAGTAGAACTGATTTGCTTTTTGACTTTTTACTTTAAGCCATTCTGAGCGGAAAGCGCGATGATTTTATCTAAACCTGTTTTGATCTGGCACATCCAAGGCTTTACACGAAATCGGATGAAATTTTTTTTAAATGAAAGCCCACTTGATGTGTAATCATAAAATCACAGGCGGGTTAAAAAATTTTGATGATTATAGATTTTTTGGACCATATTAAATTTTCTTGTTATAAAAAAGCATCACCGATTTTTTTTTAACTACTGGTACAATGATACGATTTTCCGTGATTTTCTTCAGTAATACCAACGCGTATTGCCTAAATATGTTATAAAAAATTGTGAAACTTTTCTTTTACCGCGAATTAATCGCGATTTTAGGTACTTAGATATTTTTTTTTTTAAATCGTTTGGTCATTAAAGGGTTAAATTTATATCATATATTTTAGAAGAAATGATATATCCTGGCATGTTTTAATAACGCATGCAACAAATGTGTAGAAAATAAAATCTTTAAAATATTTTTAAGATTTTTAAAACCGCTAAATCTTAAAACCGCCATAACTTTTGACCCCCTTGCGCGATTTAATTGACGCGAACGAATTTCTTATTCTTAAATAGCATCTAATATTTATGCCAACTTTCATCGATGTGCCATCAAAACAAAAATCACATCTTTTTTAACTCAAAATTTAAGTCTAAAACGGAACTCCTCATATATAATTTTGTCAAGTATGGTTAAAACCGTCATAGACGGCAAACCTCATATTTTGGTATAATCAATAAAATAGCCATTGAAGGCCCCCTTTAAATTTTATTGATATTGAAAAAAAACAACAGAGTTTTATTCAAACCCAATCGTGGCTAAAGGAGCCGCCAACCCCCGCAACATTAAGAAAAAATACTTTTTTTTAGAAAAATACTTTTTTAAGAAAAAATACTTTTTTAAGAAAATACTTTTTTAGGAAAAAAATACTTTTTTAAAAAAGCAATTTTTTAAAAAAAAATACTTTTTTAACAAAAAATACTTTTAAAGAAAGTGTTTTAAAGAAAAAGTACTTTTTTAAAAAAGTACTATTTTAAGAAAAAATACTTTATTAAGAAAAAATACTTTTTTAAGAAAAACTACTTTTTTAAGAAAAAAATACTTTTTAAGAAAATACTTTTTTATTAAAAAAAAATACTCTTTTAAGAAACAGTACTTCTTAAGAAAAAGTACTTTTTCAGAAAAACTGCTTTTTTTAAGAAAAAGTACTTTTTTTAAGAAACAGTAATTTTTTTAAGAAGCATTACTTTTTTTAAGAAAAAGTACTTTTTTTTAGAAACAGTACTTTTTTTTTTTTAAAAAAATACTTTTTAAAAAAATTACTTTAAAAAAAAGTACTTTTTTTCCTAAAAAAAAACAAAATGTTCTACAAAAAATATTCATTACTTTACAAGAACTTTTTTCAAAAAGAGGGTTTAAATTATTATTTAAAGGCACTTTTTTCATTTTAAGAGAAAGCTTTTTAATTTTTTTTAAGAAAATTCAGTTAATATCCAAAAACTTTTTAAATAGAAGGCAAAATCTATGTACCCTAATTCCTAAAAAAAACAATTTCTTTTTAAAAAATTTTATCTTTTTTTTACTTTTTTATTTAAAGAATTTTCTTAAAAACTTCTTAAAAATTTACATATCCAAAAAAAAAAAAGTTATAAAAGTTTTTTTTTTTTAGGAAAAGTAATTTTTTAAGAAAAAGTACTTTTTAAGAAAAAGTACTTTTTTAAGAAAAAGTACGTTTTTTAAGAAAAAATACTTTTTTTAGAACAAGTACTTTTTTAAGAAAAAGTACTTTATTAAGAAAAAGTACTTTAAAAAAAAAAGTGTTTTTTTTTCAAGAAAAAGTACTTTTTTTTTAAAAATGTACTACTTTAAGAAAAAATACTTTTTTAAGAAAAAACACTTTTTTAAGAAAATTAAGAAAAAGTACTTTTTTAAGAAAAAGTACTTTTTTCAGAAAAACTACATTTTCAGAAAAACTACTTTTTCAGAAAAACTACTTTTTTAAAAAAAGTAATATTTAAGAAACAGTACTTTTTTAAAAAATTACTTTTGAAAAAAGTACTTTTTTCTAAAAAAAAAACAATATGTTCTCAAAAAAAAATCTTTAATTTACAATAAGTTTTTTCAAAAATAAAGATTTTAAATTATAATTTAAAGGTACTTTTTTCTTTTTAAGAGAAAGCTATTTAATTTTTTTTAGGAAAACTTAGTAAACATCCAAAAAGCTTTTAAATAGAAGGCAAAATCTTTAAACAATAATTACGGAATTCACATGGGTATCGTATTTGTTGTATAGTTGTATTGTCCTATCTAAAAACAGAGTTGGTTAAAATTATTTATCGCTCATTCGATAATTTTCTCTTAAATTCTCATCTTGTTAGCATACTTGAAAATAGCACACAAAACAGAGGTATAAATGTTATATCGTCATATCGTGTAAGTGTCGTATTAGTAATTTAAAGTTTTAACAACCCTGTTTTTAGATAGCACAATACAACTATACAAGAGATACGATACCCATGTGAACTCCCTAAATGTATTTTAAATTTTTTGATAAAAATTAATAATAAAAATGTTCATAAATTGAATCTTTTTTGGCCCATAGTGCATTGTGGTTAAAATTGTGTTGGTAGCTGTAAATACACAAAGTATAACACAAACGACACATATACAATCTCATATAAATTGCATACATTGAAAAGGTAGAGAGACTAATAATTGCCACAATTGCTACACCATATAAATTAACTTTGTTAGTTGTTCATATGTGTGTGTACGTGTTTGTGTGCAAGTGCACTTGTATGTATGATATGGAATCATTAGTATGTGTATAGTGTGTGTGGTAGCATATATAGACATATAAGGCTCAAGTACACTCAAGCGGTCAGCGTGTCATGTATTAATTTCATTAAAATTGACTTTTTGTTGTTGTTGCTGTTGTGTTTGCTGTAGCTGCTACTGCTCCTGTTGACCATCCAATGTTACTAAAAGCTCCTCTTGTTGTGTGCAGCAATGTTTTTCAATTGAAATTCATAGTGAATTATATGAAAAAAATAAAAAAAAATGCACAGACAAAAACAAATTGAATAAAAGTGCATCCAACAACAGCACAAACTCAAACAAAGGAAACCTATTAGGTTTTGTCGTGTATGTGAATACATGTGAATGTATGTGCAGAGGGAAGTGTAAATGTATGAGTGCATGTGGTATTGGCTAAATTGAATTGGTAAGACCTTGTTCAAAAAAAAAATGCCAAACCAAAAAAAATCCGAAAACAAAATTGAAATTGAAAACTGTCAAATGTACAAAGTTGTGTGTGTGTGTGTTACAATCATAACGTGTTGTTCGGCTTTTAACCCCCTCAATACATGTTTGCAGATCTGCTTTTTTGTAGTTTATGTAATCCCCCAAAAAACATTGAACACTTACATGGAAGTCGTCCACTGTTAAATTTTTCTTTACACTGTTGTACTATTAAAAGCGTGAGACATTTTTGGTTTTTGGTCTTTACTTCTTTAATTTACATTATATAAAAATGATATAACTTAAAATTGTTCTTTTAACTTTGCCCTAGTGATGAGTTTAATTTACCTAAGTTTAGTATACCTAAGTTCTCTTTTAAATATAAAAAATAACATTTTCTCCATTTTAGGAAAAATGCTTTTAAAAAAAGACTTTGTGAAAAACATTTCTTTTAAAAAGGTGGTTTTTTATGAAAACGTCCGTTTTTTAGAAAAGGTGCCTTGTTTTTCATTAAAAGTACTTTTTCTAAAAAAAATAATTTTTAACAAAACTTTAAATGTCTCAGAATATGCGATTTTTTTTTTTTTCTGAGTGTTTTTCACAAACAAACTTTTTTCAAAACATTTCTTTTTAAAAAGTATTTCTTTTTTTTAATAAAGTAACTTTTTATGAAAACGTCCTTTTTTTAGAAAACGCACCTTGTTTTTCATAAAAAGTACTTTTTCTTAAAAAAAATCCTTTTTAATAAAACTTTAAGTGTCTCAGAACATGGGACTTTTTCTTTTTTTGTTTTTCACAAAAAAAATTCTTAAAATCTGAAAAATATAATCTGTGACCCCTTAACATGATAATGTCTTTAGGTTCATGTCTCACGACGCCACCTTAGTTGGACTATATGAGCTAAAGACTAAAAAAGGACATAAAAATTACTGTTTTTATTTTCTTAAAACCAAAAAGGTTTGTAACTTGGATAATACAAAAATAAAAAATAAATTCTCCTGCTGGTCAATAAAACGTAATAGTAATATGTTTTTTCATCAAATAAAATGATTCCTCTAATTTTTTTCATCAACAACCCACTATTTTTTTTAAAAATTTAAAAATTTTTTTTTTCATCAAACATCTATTTTTTTCATAAAAATCTATTGAATCAATTTTTGTTATCAAACACCTTTTTTTAATATTTTTTTTTTTTTTTTCATTGAAAAAAATTTTTCATCAAAAACTTTTTTCATTAATTAATTTTTTTTTTAACATTTTTTATACTCTCCACTTACAATTGGCGAGTTGCCTTGATTAAATATTTATCACATTAAAACGGAAGGCACCACAATCTCAAAAATTTACATTCTTATATAGTTTTGTATGGACTATCGATTAATTTTTTTTTTTTTTTGAAAAGTTTTCAGAACCCGTTCTGAAATTTTCTATTTTTTAAAAAAAGTCAATTTATCAAAAATCCTGACGCTTTTTTTTTAAATTTTTTTTTTAAGTTAAGATGTTTGTCCAACCACACAAAAAAATTCAGTCCATCCACACAAAAAATTCATTTTTCGAGAAAATCGCATTTGAAATTTAAATTTCATAACAACTTTGTAATTTGCTTGTATTTTCTTTTTTTAACGTTGCGAATGAGTATTATTAATTACATAAATATTACTCATACGCTCTGTTGAATCAAGAAAATACAAGCAATTTACTAAATTGTTATGAAATTAAAAATTCATATGCGATTTTCTCGAAGAAAACGAATAACGCGTTTCTGAATCATTTTGTGTGGATGGACAAAAATCTTAACTTTAAAAAAAATTAATAAAAAGAAGTGAGAGTGTTAAATTCGGCTGTGCCGAATCTTTTATACCGTCCAAAATGTAAAAAAAAAAAAAATTGTTAGGAGAGTTTTTATTTTATTTTGGTGGTTAATAGGGGTCAGTGGGGGACTTTAAGAGCACCGTCCCATCACGATAAATATACCAAATGTTTCATTTATTTAACAAAAATACAAAAAAACATGTAAAAAAGTGTATTTTTTCAGATGTTGGTTCAGTTCTTCAAGGGGAAACTTTTTTCCCCCTGGCCCGTATTGCCCATTCACGAACTTAACCTGCCTATGAACATGAGACATATTTGTGCCAAACTTCTGGAGTCTAGCTGTTTGATTTTGGACTGCATTGTGTCATCTACAGACAGACGGACGGACGGACGGACAGACGGACATTCACAAAATGTCTTAGAATCGATCATAGATCAATAATATATATACTTTATGGGGTCCCCGACCGACATTTCGATGCGTTACAAATGAAATGACAAAGTGCTTATACCCCCATACGGTGGTTGGAGGGTATAAAAGGTGGCCGGATTTTTGATAAATTGAATTTCTTAATAAATGAAAAAATTTCAGAATGGGTTCTGAAAATTTTCACAAAAAAAATTTAATTGATAGCCCATACAAAACTATATAAGAATGTAAATTTTTGAGATTGTGGTGCATTCCGTTTTAATGTGATAAATATTTAATTAAGGCAACTCGCCACAAATTTGACCATTTTTACAATATTTGACCACGCCTCCTAAGCCCAGTTTTTGAAAAATTGAAAAACAAAAAATTCAATTTTCTAAGTTTCATATTGGGCTTTCCATACAACCTATTCAGAAGTTTACTGTATACGCTAAATAAGAATCTAAGGTAAGATTTTCATATGGCAGATTTCAATTTAGCAACCCATCAAACCTGTTCTTAAAGAGTTTTTATTGAATCCGTTATTTAGAAAAAAAAAAAATCGCAATGTTGGATCCGCCATTTTGAATTTTGAAAGTCCAAATGCAGATTCTTCTTAAGCGACCCGCAGAACCCGTGTATTAAGAGTTTTAAGCGAATCTGTAATATTTTTGAAAAATTTGGCGTCATATTGGATCCGCAGAACCCGTGTATGAAGAGTTTTAAGCGAATCTGTAATATTTTTGAAAAATTTGGCGTCATATTGGATCCGCCATATTGAAATACAAAATCCGCCACTCGGCATTGGAAAGTAAATTATTTTAAGTAACTTCGAATTTCTTTTGAAAAAAGCGTTGTGCCCAGTTGGCGAAGAACCCCTCATATATATCATTGATCAGTGAGCGATTATAAGACATGTCCGTTTTCCGTCTTTCTGTCCGTTTGTCCGTCTGTGAAAATGGTGATTATGGCCAAAGTATTAAACAGATATGACTAAGACTCAGTATTTTTACTTGTTGTTGCCCTAAGCTTGTTGGTATTGCATTTGGGTGAAATCGGTTCAGCGGTTCAAACGTTATGAAAGAAAATGTAAGGACACCTAGAAAATTTCGGTACATTCAACATAACCTAAAAATACAAAATGCTTTAATTCTTCTGCTGGTTGACAAATGTAAAAAGAATTGATTACCGAATGGAATTTAAACAAGTACAAACATATTTTAAAAAATAATTTTTTTTTTTTTCACCAAAAAAATTTTTTTTGCGGATTTTTTTTTTTTAATGTTTGTTTATTTTTTTTACATTGTGGTGGTTATCAAAATACATTTGGCAAGGTCAAATTTAACTTTTTTACTTGTTTTTTTTTTTTAAAAAACGTTTTTTTTATAAAAACTTTTTGCTATAATTCTTTTTTTTTGTACCCTACACCACTCTGTGGTACAGGGTATAATGAGTTTGTGCTGGTGTTTGTAACTACCCGAAATATTGGTCTTAGACCTACCTTCAAGTATACCGATCGACTCAGAATTACTTTTTAAGTCGATTTAGCGATGTCCGTCCGTCCGTCCGTCTGTCCATCTGTCGGTTTAAGCACGATCATTCAATTGACTTGAAATTCAATACTTAAGCATTTTTTGGCCCAAGGACGAAGCCTATTGAAATTGGAGAAAATCGGTCCATGTTAAGACCTAGCCCCAATGCAAACGCCCCTTTGGATTCGGCTTAAATGACTCTAATAACCGTATTTTTATAGATATCGCTTTGAAATGTATTAGGTAAACAAATTCTGTATGCACGAATCACTATTCCAAATTTTAAAGGGACCGGGTCAGTCCTTCTGGTAGCCCCCATACAAACCACCCGCGATATTTACATAACTCCCTCAAAATTCATAAAAATTTAAATATTTGATAACAATTTAATTTTAGGTTTTAAACGTGTACTTTAGTAACCTAATCAAATCGGAATATAATTCGACCATTTTTGGACTTAGTCCCCCATATAAAAATTTCTACCGATATTTAGTTAAATCGGTCTATTGACAAAAATATAAACCAATTCCACTAAAATTTTATCTGTGTGTGTTTTCTACACTAAATAAAGATCTAACAAAAGACAGATCCAATCGGTCCAAAATTTTGATGAAAATTAGTTTCTGATGAAAAAAAAAATTTAAAAAATATGGGAAAAAAAAATTTTCAAGAAAAAAAATTTTTTTTTTCATAAAAAAAAAATAAATTTTGGATGAATTTATTTTTTTTTTTATTAAAAAAGAAAAATTTTATAAAAAGAAAATGTTGATGACAAAACAAAAATTTGATAAAATATAAAAATGTTGATGAAAAAAAATATTTTTGATGAAAAATAATTATATTATATTTTTATTCAATAGCAGGTGAATTATTAGGTGACATGACATAATTCCCACGGACATAATCCCCATTTCCGTTATGGGGATTATGACCAAATTCATTTCAGTCGTAATCCCCATAATGGTAGTAGGGACTATGACCGAAAATAATTTGTACATAATCCCAATAAAAAACGGACATATTTCCCAGATTTATGGGGATAATGACCACATAACAAATGGCCATAATCCCCATTACAGGGATTATGTCCACTATACTAGTTGGTCATAATCCCAAAAATTGTATTTTTTTTTTTTTATCCTTAAAAGTTTTTCTGCTTAGCCGGCCTTCGGCCGGGCTTAGGGATTACAAACTCCATGCATTAAACCCACCCTCTCCGCAAAAAACGGGGATTATGACCGAAATTTCTTTGGACTTAGTCCCAATAATATGAATGGGGGTTATGACCGAATAATTTTCGGTCGGAATCCCAACAGGGAACAGACATAATCCCCATTGGGATTATGACCGTTTTAGAAACGGTCATAGTCCCCACAACTATTATGGGGGTTATGTCCGTGATGAATTCGGTCATAATCCCCATTTCCGTTATGGGGGTAATGTCCGTGGGGATTATGTCCTGTCACCGAATTATTATGCAAGTTACAAATACAAGTTACAAACTTTTTTGGATTGAAGAAAATGAAAACAGTAATTCTTTTTTTCCTTTTTTGTGTACACCATTTACACATGTAATTCGTAAAAGATCAATTGTAATTCGAAGATTATATTTGTAATTCGAAGATTCCATTTGTAATTCGAAGATTCCATTTGTAATTCGAATACTCCAATTGTAATTCGAATATTCCATTTGTAATTCGAAGATTCCAATTGTAATTCGTAAAAGATCAATTGTAATTCGTAAAAGATCAATTGAAATTCGTAAAAGATCAATTGTAATTCGTAAAAGATCAATTGTAATTCGAAAAAGATCAATTGTAATTCGTAAAAGATCAATTGTAATTCGAAAAAGATCAATTGTAATTCGTAAAAGATCAATTGTAATTCGAAAAAGATCAATTGTAATTCGTAAAAGATCAGTTGTAATTCGTAAAAGATCAATTGTAATTCGTAAAAGATCAATTGTAATTCGAAAAAGATCAATTGTAATTCGTAAAAGATCAATTGTAATTCGTAAAAAATCAATTGTAATTCGAAGATTCCATTTGTAATTCGAAGATTCCATTTGTAATTCGAAGATTCCATTTGTAATTCGAAGATTCCAATTGTAATTCGAAAACCAAAGAGTAAATTAACAAAAAACAATCAGCCTTACCACAAGAAAATAAAATAAATTTAAAATGAGCTTTTAATTTTATTTCCATACAAATTGTTTTTGTTTTTAAAATCGACTTTCAAAAAATGTATAGAAAATTTGAAATTTAAAATAAAACTTTTGTTTAAATAGACTTTTTATTTTCTTGTGGTAAGGGCCAATGTTTTTAAAGGCGTAAGAAACGATTTTATGTTGATCTACTCGTTGGTTTTCGAATTACAATTGGAATCTTCGAATTACAATTGGAATCTTCGAATTACAAATGGAATCTTCGAATTACAATTGATCTTTTTCGAATTACAATTGATCTTTTACGAATTACAATTGATCTTTTTCGAATTACAATTGATCTTTTACGAATTACAATTGATCTTTTACGAATTACAATTGACCTTTTACGAATAACAATTGGAATCTTCGAATTACAATTGGAGTATTCGAATTACAAATGGAATCTTCGAATTACAATTGGAGTATTCGAATTACAAATAGAATCTTCGAATTACAAATGGAATCTTCGAATTACAAGTAGAATCTTCGAATTACAATTGATCTTTTACGAATTACATCTGTAAATGGTGTAGAAGTTCTTGTATAATTAAACTGAGGTGGACGCTATGGCGTCCTGCGTCACTTTCCAAACTAGACTCCATCATTACATTATCATGTTAAAAAAAAAAACATCATATGTTTGAAAAACAATTTTTTTTTTATCTTAAAACTTGGGACCATGTTCTTTTAAAAATTTTGAGAATCTAAATTGTGTGGCATACAACGGCATTGTTGTATAGTGTAAAACAGTTGATTGCTAGACCGGTTTGTGCTTCTGACCAACAATTATATGTATTAATTTTCCTTTTATAAAATCAAAGTCATTTTACAAAATTTTCCCCTCTGAAATATAACTTTTGCAAATTGAAATATTTATACATTTTAATTGAAAAATAATTGGTATAAAATATATAATTCTTAATTTTTTTTAAACATTTTTCATTAAAAATTCATTAATTATTTTTTTTTTTGCTTCTACCAGTTTATAATGCGGTTGGCTGTTTTTCATAGAAATTTCTATAATTTTTCTTCTTTATATACATTTTGCCTTGTTTTCCTTGTATGTTTTTTTGTTCAATTTACTTCATTTATATGCTGGTTGCACTCAAATCTTATTTAAATTGAAATTATTAATTAGTGGCATGGTAGCCTTATGGCAATAGTTACTTATTTTCCTTCGTATATTTTTTTTTTTCTGTTGTATTAAACAGTTGTTTCTTGTTGTAAAGGAGAAAAAAAAATATATTACACAAAAAAATAAAAGGCAACTACCAAACAATTTATGGTCACCACTAGGAGGCAATATAACAAGCTATGCTATGTAAGTAGTGTGGCATGTATACAGTTGCAACAGAAAGAGAGGCAATAAAAAAAGCTTTGTGATGGTAAAGGCCTTATGATATTCACTTTTATGTTTATTGATGAACTAAGTGCATTAGTTAAAAAAAAGACAGGCTAAATAGTAAAAACATAAATAAATTATAAGATAATTGCACAATGATACAAAACGAACTTTCCGAATCGGAATGATAACAAACCAACAGCAAATTAAAGTTGACATTTTACTTAACAAAATCCTCAAGGCTTTTTGTTGTCTAGCGCTAGATTTTTTTTACACTTATTTAAAGTTTGTGATTTTAAAGCAATTTAAAGTTTATGTGTACTAAACATGTCCTTCCTTAGGGGTTCCTGGTGATGCCCTTATTGGACATGTGGGGTCCAGCGTCCAAACTTAAGCTCGAAATTACGTTAGCTATATCCGGTATGAATTTCGATGCAATCGGTCCAGTACTTACTTACTGAATAGCTAAATTATGATTTTTATTTAAAAGCAACTACAAAATTAAGCATACGCCACTTATACAGTTTTCAAACAATTATTTTTATAATCATAATTAAAGTTCACCAACTTTATTTGCGTGTAAAAAATCTAGCGCTGAACTAAAAAAATGCCTTAAGGGTTTTGTTAAGTAAAATGTCAACTTTCATTTGCTTTTGGTTCTTCCCATTCTGATTTTGGTTGTCGCACTGTGTTGCTAGATGTAACAACAGTGTTATTAATTTAGCGATTTTTTTTATAAAATAAGTGATAAAGTGCAATTTCAGTGATTAGATGTGTTTTTTTTTTTTTGTAAAAAACTACATAGACGACTGTTACTAAATTTAAATTTCAATTATTTCCTAAATTTCCCAATTCGTTTTTTTCAATTCCAAATTTGACTGCAAAAAAATCAATAAAACTCGAATGTCATAAGGCCTTTAAACAGAAAAAATATTAGCTGAGGGTAAAAAATTAAAAAGTTCACATTTTATAAAACTGTTAAGCAAACAAATAGATAAAGTTGGCTTACGTTTATAAAACAACTACTATAACAATATGTACAACAAATGTTGTAACACGACAACAACAACAATAGCAGCAACAATAAGAAAAATACCAACCAACCGACCAACCCACAATGCAAATGTTGTTCAGTACTTTTGTGAAAACCACAACAATAGTTGGATAAGTTTTTATTGGGTATGTGAAATGATTACTGTACCAAGTACCTTTTGTCATTATAGTAACTGGATAAGTTAACTTCTTCAAAATAGGTAATCAAAAAGATTCTTGGTTATTTATATACACTCAAAATAATTCTACAGTAAAAGGTTTAGTAAGTGATATTGTACCAAAATCTACTAATTCGTTACTAATTTTAGTATCTTCAAAGTACTAACATTAGTAATTTTTACTGGATTTGACTAATATTAGTTAAAAATTTTAGTATTGGTTACCAATTTCTGCACTAGGTCCTTTTGGACTAAAATTAGTTAAATTTTTAGTATTGAATACCCACGTTTTTTTTTGGGTGTACATTAGAGTGTCCCTTATTTTGGAAATGTTGGAAATCTTGAGACGGTACCCGCTCATTTTTTTCCTTTTGACTTAAAAATAACTCAGGAAAAATTTTACGCCCCTAGGACCACGCCTTCCCTACGCGACGGGGCCTTAAAGAGCGGGGCCTAAAAAATCATTTTTCCATACAAACCAAAAAAATTTTTTTTTGATTTTTAATTTTTTTGTTATTAATTATTATATTACTTGGTTTGCTTATTCACGACAAAAAATTTGATTTTGGAGGGATAAGTCTTTCAGCGCTAAAAAATTTTTCGCAAAAAAAAAATTTGGGCGGCCGGGGTCCTACAGTAAAAAATTTTTAAAAAATATTTTTTTTTAGTTTTGACCAGCAACGGTTTTAGCTGCTATGTTGCTTTAAATGATATATATTCCAAAAAAAAAATTATTCATATCTGTGACATCTTTATCTTTTTCGAAAAAAAAAATTTTGAGCCGTAGGAATCCTACGGTAAAAAATTTTTAAAAAATATTTTTTTTTAGTTTTGAAAAGCAATGGTTTTAGTTTTTATGTTGTTTTTAATGATATATATTCCAAAAAAAATATTATTCATATTTGTGACATTTTTATCGTGTATCGAAAAAAATCATCAATGCATTTTTTACCCTTTTTTAGAACACGATTAAGATGTCACAGATACAAAAAATATTTTTTTATGAATATATATCATTTAAAGCAACATAGCAGCTAAAACCGTTGCTGGTCAAAACTAAAAAAAAATATTTTTTAAAAATTTTTTACTGTAGGACCCCGGCGGCTCAAAATTTTTTTTTGCGAAAAATTTTTTAGCGCTGAAAGACTTATCCCACCAAAATCAAATTTTTTGTTCTGAATAAGCAAACCAAGTAATATAATAAATAATAACAAAAAAATTAAAAATCAAAAAAAAAATTTTTTGGTTTGTATGGAAAAATGATTTTTTAGGCCCCGCTCTTTAAGGGCCCGTCGCGTAGGGAAGGCGTGGTCCTAGGGGCGTAAAATTTTTCCTGAGTTATTTTTAAGTCAAAAGGAAAAAAATGAGCGGGTACCGTCTCAAGATTTCCAACATTTCCAAAATAAGGGACACTCTAGTGTACATATATAAAAAAGTTGGGAGCCCAGTCAGACGGTGACATACTGCTGACCCTTCCGTTAATGAAATTGCTGACATCTTTGTACAATTTTTCCAAATGTCCCCAAGAACAAGAGATCAGTTAGTCAATGATTTTAGACAATCACTGACCAACGGGGGCTTGTCCTTCGGAACATTTAGAAACATTGTATGAAGGTGTCAGCAATTTTATAAAGTCAGGTTCAGCAGTACCGACTGGGTGAGTAACTGACTGACTATAATCACCTCAAAGAAACTAGAGCCCTTAAGAACATATTTTTAGAAATTCCGATTTTAACGGGATTAAAACTAAATAATTAAAATTTTTCTAATTTATGTAGCAAAAAATGCTTGTAAACCTACAAGAAGATTTGTTGATTTTGAACACATAATTTTTTTGGTAAAGTTAGCAAAAACGTTTTGCTAAAAATTAGTTAACTGAAATTTTTTTAATTTCAACTTAGTTCATACACATTTGAGGACCCCATTGGGTTCGGACCCGATAGGTCCAGACCCCGATTGGCCTAGACCTAGTTGGGTTCCTTAAAAATCGTCATAGATTTTGATCCAAAATTTGTGTCCGTTTCGCTCTACCTTGCTTAGTTTTTGAGATACGTGATTTTAGGGGACCACTGGGGTTTTGAGAATTACAAATCTCGATAACTTCAAAAATATTACTCGGAGAGCTTTTGATTATTTTGCGGTCTTGTTCTACGTGTTGAGAGCTACAAAAATGCTTTTGGACTTTTTGTTGTGTCAGAAATGTTTACCGAGATATTAGCATTTAAAAATTTACGGGAATGCTAACTTTTTTGGATCCAAAGTTAGGACTCATTTGGGTCCATACATGTGAAGAGGACCGGCGATGCTATGGAGAGTTTAGTTTCCGAGATAGGGCCATTTTAAGTTTTCTGAAAATAATAAAAAATTTACGATTTATTTTTGCTAATGTTAGCAAAAAAGCTTGTAAAAATTTGGTCAACTCAAATTTAGCAAAAAAAAATAGTTCAAATTTTGTTTAAAATTGCTAATGCGCTAAATGAAGTTTACAAGATATTTTTGCTAACATGCTAATCTCAACTAAAAATTTGCTAGAAGTTAGCTAACCAGCATTAGCAAAAAAAAATTAGTAAATCTACTAATGTATTATTTTGAGTGTACCTCATATCTTTTGAAATACTTGGCCGATTTAAATAAAATATATATATACCCTACAGTGGCGGGAACAGCTTTTGGGTTTGGGGGGGGGGGGGGGGATTTTTTTTTTTACTTCAAAAAAAAACCTTTGTTGGACGAGCAAAAACAGGGATTCGTTTTTTTTTTTGCAAAAAAATGTGATGGAAACCTATAAAATCATAAAATTTATTAGTTTTTGTTGAAGGAGGTTTGTTTTTTTATGATCATAGGTATTTCGTTTAGATAATTTTTTTTTAATTTGTCTAAAAAGAAAATTGTACATTTTCTCGTATACACAGAAAAAGTCTCAGATTCTAACACATTTGACGTATAAAAAGTCAAAATCTTAGACTTCTTCTTTTCAAAAAATGTCTCAAAATCTGAAACTTTTTTCGTATAGAAAAATTTTCAGATTCTAAGAACTTTTTTCCACAAAAAAGTCGAAGATTCTAAAAACTTTTATAAAAAAAATCGATTCTGAGACCTTTTTTCTATAGAAAAAGTCTCAGATTCTAATATCATTTTCCTAAAGAAACAGTTTCAAATTCTCAGACTTTTTTCCTATAAAAAAAAGTCTCAGATTTTTTACAAAGAAAAAAAGAAAAATTTTTCAATCCTCAAACATTTTCTTTTACGGATTTTTGTAGAAAAACTCTCAAAATATAAGTACTATTAAAAGATACCAAAATTCATAAAAAGACTGGCAGATACTTTTTCACAAAAAAAGGTTCAGATTGAGTCACATTTTTTCCTTTAAAAATTTAAAAATTTTCCCAAAAAAAACTTTCAGATTTTTTTTTGTGAAAAATTTTCGGATTTCGAGATAATTTTTATTCGGAAATTTTTTTTAGAAAATTTCCTGCTTCTTTTTTCTTTTTTTTTCTTTCTTTTTTCTTTTTTTTTTCCTCTTTTTTTTCTCTCTCTTTTTTCTTTATGAAATTTGGTCTGGGGGGGAAAATTTCCCTTTCCCCCACCCTTGTACCCGCGCATGATACCCTATGACCAGGAGAATTGCGCAACTTTTGGTACCCAAGCGTTTAAATCAGTTCCGGATTATTGCCAAAAACAGGTTTTAAACTGACGGACATACAGACAGACAGACAGACGGACATGGCTAGGTCGACTTTAAATCGATCGATGATCATCTTCTATACAAATAAAAATCAATTGGATTTCGTAACGACATCAGTTGAGATCGGCTGGACCGATTTGGACAATTTTTTTTTTGAAATGTTCGTCATAGTCCAACTTAGATTTTTACGTAATGAAAAATTGACCACGCCTACTTTAACGCTTACTTTTTCGATTTATCTAAAATCGGAAAATGGCTGCACCGATTCGGGTATTTTTGTATTTAAATGTTGTTAGTAATCCAATTTAAATTTTTACTGAAAGAAAAATCGACCACGCCCACTTTTACCCCCACTTTTTCAATTTATCTAATATCTGATAATGGCTAAACCGATTTGACAAATTTTTTTTTTTTAAATGAATTTTTATTATATTCCAACTTTGGTTTTAACGAAAAAATAAATTTACTACGCCCAATTTGGCTAATTTTTGTTAAAAATTTTCGTCATAATTCAACTCAGGTTTTTACGGATAGTAAAATTTCCCCGCCCACTTTTTTCTATGTATCGAAAGAACTATTACGGCTAGACCGATTTGGTTATAGTCCACAGAAGATTTTTAAGGAAAGACAAATTGTCCACGCCTACTTTTACGCTCACTTTTCCCGATATATATATTTTAAATCATGGAATGTCTGGATCAATTTGTCAAATTTTGTTTATATATATACATAAAATTTGCTATATAGACAAATAAAATATCGAACAATAAAATATTAATAAAAATCAAATGTAGTTCGTTGGTAATCGCATCACTTGAGAACTGACCGATTTGGATAATGTATTTTTTAAGGTTCGTCTTATTTTTTTTAATGTTCGTCTTAGAATGTTTCGGAAAATAAACGACTAAACTTTTTTTTAAATGTTCGTCATAGTTCAACTTATGTAGGTTTAAACGGAAATAAAAATTTTTCACGCCCACTTTTATTTTGATATATCTAAAGTTGAAAAACAGAAGGGCCGATTTGGCTATTAGTAGTATTTGTTGACGTTCTTAATAGCACAACTAAGGTTTTTACGGAAAGAAACATCGTCCACTTCCACTTTTTTTAATACATCTAAAATCGAAGAACGACTGGCCTGATTTGGTAAATTTTTTCTTTAATGATCATTATAGTCCAAGTAAGGATTTTACGGAAATAATTATTGCCCTCCCCTACTTCAAAACCCACATTTTCCAATATTCTTAAAATTTGCAACATTTGAGAACGCCTAGACCGATTTGTCTAGGTTTTTGTTTTAAATGTTCTTAATAGTCCATATAATTATTCAGAAAGAAAAATGGTCCCCGCTTATATATATAATATATTCCGCTTAGGCTGGATTACTCAATGATCCGTTATAAAATATCTCTCCGTCAAATTTAACTTTTTCATACAAATTTTGACATAAGGTAATCTGCCCCCTATGCTTGGAAAAAATGATTTTAAGTCCGTGAGTTTTATTAACATATGTACAAGTTTATCTTAATATGTTGACTACTAATGACCTGAACATTTTTTGATGTTAATTATAGTTCTAATTAGGTTTTTAAGGAAATATAAATGAGAAAAGTGTCCCGGAAAAATTAAAAATTCGGGAAAACTATAAAGGTTTGTTTGAACTCAAGGCAATAGCTCACGATAAGAACGAAGGATATTTTTGTGTTGTTCCTAAGGATATTTTTGTGTTTTTCGTTCGCAAAGTTGTTCGTTCTCAAAGTCGAAGACATGGTAATTTTTTCTTTTAGTTCCTAAAATAAAATTTGAAAATGATTTTCTGCCTAGTCGGGTTTTTAAAACCACGCCCACAAATTTTTCTAAGCCAAGAAAATTTTTACATTTTTTGTAGGGCTATATATTTGAAGCGAGACGAAATATAACACTGATCTTATATTAGGACCAGCAACGCGGACCGGGCCAGCCAGTTTTTAATAAAATTTTTTTTAAAAAAAAATTTCAGCAATTTTTTTTTTATAATATAGTTTCGGCTAGGGCAAGGTTAACATTTTGGTTGTTTAATATAATTTCTCCTAAATTCCAAATCCAAAAACTTTTTGTTACATCTAATACCAAAAAATACAACAAAAAAAAATATAAATTGTATTTAGTCACTGAATACATATAGGTTTGTAATTTTTTTTCTATTTGGTATTTTGTCTGACCCATATGACGTATGTACATTAGAGTGGCACTTAAAAATTAAATTTTCGAATTTCAAAAAGCGCGGGTCGGAATATTGTGTAATTGCGTCTAAAAATGATTGTGTAAAAATTTCAGGAAAATCGAATAACTTTAACCCGTGCCGCTTTGAGGTCAAAGTTTCGGGTTTTTGGGGAAAAAGGACGATGATTTGAAAAAAAAAATAAAAAAAAGTTTTTATGAAATTGATTAAAATAAATTTTTTCTATTTAGCTTTTACTCAAAACTACTTGGAAAAAATTATGTCAACTTTGTATGACATCATTAACCCGTTAAAAATTTTAAGCTAAAAATTACCATGAATTTAGGGGGATACTTCAAATGAGTATTTTCGATTTTTTTAAAATTTTATTAAACAAAATTTTTAAATTCAACATTTCTATACAAGTCACTTATAAAAAACATCCTAAAGATTAAATATTAAAAAAATTGGGGATATACACCGTCTCAATTTGTTTTTGGAGCCGTTTGATTTTTGTGGATTTCAAGGAAATTAGAATTTTGTGTAATTTTTTTTTTATGAAAATCGATTTTCAATTAAACTGACCAAATTTAAATTTGTTGTTGCTTCTTTTGATCAAATTAATTCAGTTAAGAACTATTAACTTTATTAGACATCGTTAACCCATATTGGCAGGGGACAAATGTGACCCAAGCAGCAAATTTAAAGTTTGTTTCTAGAATTTTAAGAATTTTATTGTTTCAAAATCATTTTGGTGGTCTATTACATACTAATTTATAGTGCCCGACCGAATATTTGGCTTCGGCATTGGCCAAAGAGCAGCACTCGGCCAGTATTCGGCTTCGGCTGCATTTTTGGCCAAATATGGCCTTTTACCGAATAATTATATAAAACTTGTACGAACGTGTTAAAAAATGTTTTTGTGGAAAAAACAAACACTAAAAAAAGTCTTGTACTCAAAAAAAATTTTTACTCAAAACAGGTTTTACACTCGAAAAAATGTGCACTCAAAAAAAAAAAAATATTTTTACAAAAATTACTAAAAAAAAACATTTATGGATTCGGTCAGATTTAACTTTTTTATTTGTTTTTACTATTTAAATATATTTTGACCGAATCCATAAATGTTTTTTTTTTTATTAATTTTTGTAAAAATAATTTTTTTTGAGTGCACATTTTTTCGAGTGTAAACCCTGTTTTGAGTAAAAATTTTTTTTTGAGTGCAAGACTTTTTTTTAGTGTTTGGTTTTTCCACAAAAACATTTTTTAACACGTTCTTACAAGTTTTATATAATTATTCGGTATAAGGCCATATTTGGCCAAAAATGTAGCCGAAGCCGAATACTGGCCGAGTGCTGCTCTTTGGCCAATGCCGAAGCCAAATATTCGGTCGGACACTATAAATTAGTATGTAATAGACCACCAAAATGATTTTGAAACAATAAAATTCTTAAAATTCTAGAAACAAACTTTAAATTTGCTGCTTGGGTCACATTTGTCCCCTGCCAATATGGGTTAACGATGTCTAATAAAGTTAATAGTTCTTAACTGAATTAATTTGATCAAAAGAAGCAACAAAAAATTTAAATTTGGTCAGTTTATTTGAAAATCGATTTTCATAAAAAAAAATTTACACAAAATTCTAATTTCCTTGAAATCCACAAAAATCAAACGGCTCCAAAAACAAATTGAGTCGGTGTATATCCCCAATTTTTTTAATATTTAATCTTTAGGATGTTTTCTATAAGTGACTTGTATAGAAATGTTGAATTTAAAAATTTTGTTTAATAAAATTTTTAAAAAATCGAAAATACTCATTTGAAGTACCCCCCTAAATTCATGGTAATTTTTAGCTTAAAATTTTTAACGGGTTAATGATGTCATACAAAGTTGACATAATTTTTTCCAAGTAGTTTTGAGTAAAAGCTAAATAAAAAAAATTTATTTTAATTAATTTCATAAAAACTTTTTTTTATTTTTTTTTTCAAATCATCGTCCTTTTTCCCCAAAAACCCGAAACTTTGACCTCAAAGCGGCACGGGTTAAAGTTATTCGATTTTCCTGAAATTTTTACACAATCATTTTTAGACGCAATTACACAATATTCCGACCCGCGCTTTTTGAAATTCGAAAATTTAATTTTTAAGTGCCACTCTAATGTACATACTATAGTAAATAGTATTACATATTGCAATTTTTTTTATTATTGTAAAATATTTTTCTGAATTTAATTTTTAATTGCATTTACCATATAAAAACAGCTGGGGCAACCACAATACAAGACAATGGAAATAATTGAAATTATATAAAAAACAAAAAACACAAAAATAAAAGAACAAATGTTGTAGAAATATATAAGTAATTTATATTAGACTTTAATATAACTGTGTAATATATATTTAAATAATTATTTATAAATATTTTTGTTTAATCTATCCTAAGTCAAATAATTTAACACATGATATCCAAAACTCTACATATGTTGCCATCCACAATGAAGTGACCACATACTATAATCCCCTATTTAATATTTCATACCAGTCGTATGATGAATATTATTTAAAAAAAAAATATTGAAACATAAATATTAATCATACGTCATTTATTTAAAATTTAATATACAATTTAAATTAAATACATACTCACAAAACAAAAAACAAAAAAAAAACATTGTCACATCATTTCAACATTTTAACACATTTGATATAAACAAAAATATAAAACAAATATCAACATAAAATTTTAAAAAAATATGATAAACCTTTTTTATCAAGTACACATACATACGAAAGAGTTCAACTACAAACTCACATTTGTAATTTTTGCTTTTGTGTGTCAGCATCAATTTACCTTGTCGTTTGTATGTGGTTTTTCAGCCTATTGAACAATACCAACCATGCAAACATTTAAACATACAACCGCACTACAAATAAATTTACATACTCACACAAATGTACACGCACACACACACACACTGCTATATAAAACACTTTAAAACCCATACTTACGCGCATGTACCATACATTTGCTGATAAAAGGTGATGATAGTGGCATAGTAGTCAATCAGCACGTACAATAATGTCAATGGTAAAATACATTTCATTCATATGATGTTTTATGGATAGATTTTAACACTTTCAAAGGAAGTCAGGAGAGTTGAATAGGAAAAAGGGTAAAGGGACTAGAATGAGGACAAAAGAGGAGCAAACTGCAAATATTATGTAGAAATATATATTTTAAAATCGCTTATAAATATTTGCAATATATAATGCATGCAAAGCACTTTTATTGGAGTAGAGATAAATTTATTTCGCTGAAAATTTTTAGGCAACCCGGTGAAAAATGTTCGTATATGGAAACATATATGGCTACATATATGAGGATATATGACCATATATGAACCATATATGGACACGTATGTACACATATGAACATATGTGTGGTCATACGTAATTATGTATGGATCATATACGTCCATATACGTAAAGTGAACCCATATGTAAATATATGGCATACATGTAAATATATGAACATATTTGAGGGCATATATGATCATATATGCTTCATATATGTACATGTATGCCATATATTTACATATGGGTACACTTTACGTATATGAACGTATATGATTCATACATAATTATGTATGCCCACTAGGGTGCACCAAAAAAACGAAGTTGTTAGATATTGACCGGGCCCGCCCCTAGAAATGTGCATTTGGGGGTAAAAATGTAGTGAATAAATAAAAGCTAAAAAAGTGCAAAAAATCACTACATTCCCGAAATCCGCCAAAATTACATCACTGTAATAGCCAAATAAAAACAGCAACGCCTACAATTTTCGGGGTTTTTATTCCTTTATATATGCTTAACAAATCCTTAAACTCCAATAGTCGATTTTTTAAAATTTCTTTAACAAAAAAAATAAAAATTTAAAATTGGAGATTTGAAAATAGTGTTGAAAAATTCAGACCACTTTAGCATTTATTTAAAACAAGTTAGCAAAACGCAATATGAAAAATATTTATCTTCTTAGTACATTGAGACTTGAAGAATAAAAAATGTTGTTACAGTAGATAATTTCAATAAATTTCAAAAATGGGGCTCGAATCCCTTGATTAAATGGTCTGACACACGTTAGTTGCCTGGGGAAGTTGTAATAACTTGGCTGATTTTCAACCGATTTCAGTTTTTAATACCTTATTCGATAGACATTTTACTCCAAATCACAATTCTGTGACCATTTGAATTCAAACTTAACTCAAAATATCGAAAAAATCGAGAAAATGGATAAAAAGTCATATTTTCCCCTTGTAATTTGATTTTCAAACTTCAGGGCCGATGCGGCAGGTCTTACCCATATCCGATTTTCCTAAAATTTTGTGAGACATGTTTTTACCCCCAAATGCACATTTCTAGAGGGGGGCCCGGTCAATATCTAACAACTTCGTTTTTTTGGTGCACCCTAATGCCCACACATATGTTCATATATCTACATATGTGTCCATGTATGGTTCATATATGGTCATATATCTTCATATATGTAGTCATATATCCTCGTATATGTTTCCATATACGAACATTTTTCACCGGAAAATAAAGATTTTTTAATTTTATGCAATTTTTTTGTTTCTAAACCAGTGATGGGCATTTTTATAATTCCTATTCCCGCGGGAATATGCTAAAAAATGCTGCTTGTGCGCAGTCGACTCACGTACACTATAAAATTCTGTTGCTTGAGCAAATTTGTTGATTTTTCTCTTGCTACTACACCAGTGGCGGGTACAGCTTTTGGGTCTGGGGGGGGAAAATTTTTTTACTTCGAAAAAAAATCATAAATTCTCCTTTGTTGACAAGCAAAAAAAAGGGATACGTTTTTTTTTTTTTTTTTAAAGTGATGGGAAAGCTATTAAATCATCAAATTTATTAGTTTTTGCCGAATAAGGTGTGTTTTTCATGATCATATTTCGTTTAGATAATTTTTTTTCAATTTGTTTTAAAAGAAAATTGTATATTTTTCGTATACATAAGAGAATTTTTTAATAGAAGAAATTCTCCCTACATAGAAAACATCAGATGTTGAGACATTTTTCGTGAAAAAATAATTTTTTATAGGTAAAATGTCTCAGAATATAAGACTAAATGTCTCAGAATCTGAGACTATTTTCGTATAGAAAAATTTTCGGATTTTTAAAAGAAATTTAAAAGAAAATTGTATATTTTTCGTTTACATAAGAAGAGTCTAAATCTGAGAATTTAATAGAAGAAATTCTTCCTACATAGAAAATATCAGATTTTGAGACATTTTTCGTGAAATTTTTTTTATAGGGAACATGTCTCAGAATATAAGACTTCTTCTTAACGAAAAATGTCTCGGAATCTGGGACTTTTTTCGTATAGAAAAAATTTTCAGATTCTAAGAATTTTTTTCCACAGAAAAAGTCTCAGATTCTAAGACATTTTACTATAGAAAAAGTAATGCTATATAATGCATTACTGAGACATTTTGCCAATAGAGAGGTCTCTGATTATTAGATTTGTTTCGTACTGAAAAAATTTTAGATTCTGAGACCTTTTTTCTGTAGAAAAAGTCTTAGATTCTTTGACCTTTTTCCAATAGAAAAAGTATCAGATTCTAAGACCTTTTTCCCAAAGAAAAAGTTTCAAATTCTGAGATCTTATTCCTAAAGAATAAGGCTTAGATTCTCACACATTTTTCCTAAAGAAAAAGTCTCAGACTCTGAGAGCTTTTTCTTATATAGAAAAAGTTTAAAATTCTGGCACTTTTTCTCTAAAGAAGAAGTGACAGATTCTGAGATATTTTTCTGATTCTGAAATCTTTTCCGATTCTAAGACACTTTTCCTATAGAAAAATTCCTAGATTCGGAAATGTTTTTCCTATACAAAACGTCTCAGACTTTAAGACCTTTTTCCTATAGAAAGGTCATAGATTCTAAGACCTGTTTCCTATAGAAAAAGTCTAAGATTTTGAGACATTTTTCTGAGATTCTGAGACCTTATTTCTATAAAAAAGTCTTAGATTCTAAGACCTTTTTCCCGTTGAAAAAATCTCAGATTCTGCGACCTTCTACCAATTCAGTTTGTTTCAACTTCTGAGACTATTTTTCAACAATAAAAAGTCTCAGACTTTGAGACCTTTTTCTGCTTAAAAAAACACTCAGATTCTGAGACATTTTTCCTTGAAATAAATCTCAAATTCAGAAATTCTGAGACTTTTTCCCATAGAAAAATTCTTCTGCGATCTTTTTCCTATAAATAAGTTTTGAGACCTTTTTCACATAAAAAAAGTCTCATATTCTGAAATTTTTTTCTTTAGAAAAAGTTTATTCTTTAGAAAAAAAAAAAAATTTTAAATAGTTTTACAAATGTAAGTTCGACTATCAACATTTTTTAGATTTTAAGATATTTTTTTATTGATATGTAGAAGACAAACACTTTTATATAAACCAAATTAAGATCCTGTAACATTTTTCTAAACAAAAAAAGCATATTCTAAGTAATTTGTTTATGCAAAAATTCATAATAAGATTGACAGATATTTTTCACAGAAAATTTTCAGATTGATTCACTTTTTCCTTAAAAAATTTTCCCTCTTAAAATTTTACGATTTTTTTCTATGAAAAATTTTCGGACTTCGAAATTTTTTTAGAAAATTTCCTTCTTTCTTTTTTCTTCTTTTTCTTTCCTTTTCTTTTTTTTTTCTTTTTTTTTTCTTCTTTTTTTCTTTTTTTCCTTTTTTTTTTCTTTTCGAAATTTGGTCTGGGGGGGGGGGGAAATTTCCCCTTTTTCCCCCCCCCCTTGTACCCGCGCATGTACTACACACACAAGCATGAATGTTATAGTATGTGTGTGCGCACCACTGTTCTAAACAAATAAAGGTGAGTAATACAAGCCTAAAAGAAAATGTCTGAGAAGTTTGCATTCTTGCCCAAGCCATTGAATCATGATAATGTTTTGCTGTCTAAATAGGTGTTCTTTCCAAAGCAAAATTTTTCTAGAAAAAATAACGGTACATTAATTTGTCATTCCATGCAAACCGAACTTAAATTTGTTTTTGATGAAAAAAAAAATTTAATAAAAAAATATTGATAAAAAAAAAATATTTGAAATGATGAAAAAAAAATATTTGAAATGATGAAAAAAAAATATTGATAAAAAAAATATTGATGAAAAAAAATATTGATGAAAAAAAAATATTGATGAAAAAAATATTGATAATAAAAAAATAGTGATGAAAAATTAATAAGTTTTATTCACCAGCTGGTGAATATTTTTTAATCACCACGAGGTGATCTACTATCACAGTTACAAACCCAAGTTACTCTTAAACAAAATTAAGTAAGTAAAAATAGTACGGAACATAAAGTAATTCAGGCTTAAGTTTGCGATAGTAATTTCTACTCAAAATGAATAAATAGTTGTCGGGTCTTAACACAAATCATTAAGTGTTGCTGCATGTCAACTCGTTTGGCTATCTTTCAATGAAAAACGATTTTATGTTAGAATCCATCAATCGCATCATCCATATTAAGACCACACACTCAAAATAAATTCACTTTTTAATCAGCAGAAAAATACACCCATTTTGAGCCATATGAGAAATCTGCTGAATTAAGCAGACTTGGTCTTGATTATCTAGATGAAATCAGCAGGAAAATCTGTGGAGACAGCAGAAAAATCTGCTGATCACAAATAAATACAAGAAAATGTTCAAACAAGGGAAGTATTCTAACCATTATGAACCGATTTGCCTGAAACTTAAAATATATATTAAGGAGACGATGAGGGTGGGGTATCTCAATTTATTGTCCATATCAACATTTAACTATTTCTTTGACCTCTTATGAAACAAGGTGGACCTTCGGGAAAATTCCGATAACTCCCGAACTAACAGGAATATCGTCAAGAGCCAAATTACGTGTCGACTTAAATTAAATAAAGATTATTTCATAATCATATGGATATCGTAGGGGCCCCGTAGGCCAGTTGTTAGCGTGCTGGCCTTTGAACGTGGGGGTCGTGGGTTCTAGTCCCACCAGAACCCTTGGTTTTTTTCGCTACAACGAGAATACGGTCATTGTTACCAATTCTCAGTTAGATTGAAATTATTAAAAATGAGTTGCAAATAAATAGGAAAAATAAATAAAAATAATTGATCATGTGATCAAAAACTATACTGTATATCGTAGGTCTATGTCTTCATAAAAGAACCCACCAAAATTTTCATATTTTCGTGAAAACAAATATCACAATACAGCACTTAAAAAAAAAAATTACGGGACTCATTTTATCCCCGCCTTCCTCATTTTCAGGGTGTTTTTTACGATTTGTTAGAATAGAGCCAAAAAATTCCGTTATCAGAGGGAGTTAGAGGGTAAACTTCTTGCACAAAAATATTTGCCATAAAATACCAACCAGCCTTTGGTTTTTTTCGCTACAATGAGACGACTGTGATTGTTACCAGTTCTCGGTTAGGTGGAATTTATTAAAAATGAGTTGTAAATAAATTGAAAGAATAAATAAAAAATAATTGATCATGTGATCAAAACTATTATTATTATATTATAATTATATTTTCTGCAAAGTTGGTGAACATACCATACACCTCAGATGAAAAGAAAACATTGTTTAATATACCGATATGTTGAAAGAATAGGCCAAAACTGGGTCTCTAAAATAAAATTCCTATGTGATCCTCTACCAGAATAAATCGTCGGAACCCCGTAATTTTGGAAAAAGTTTAAAATTGGTGTTCAGTGTATTTAACGAAGTCCGTTGGATAGGTATTTAAAAGCATTTCTTCCCATATGAAAGCATCAAAATCCATATGAAAGCTAAAAAATCCAAAAAACGATTTTTTAGTAATTTTTTGACACAATTTTTTGAATCCCTAATCCCCGATATGGCCGAAAAGCCGAGACAAACCAACCTTAAAATTGTCTCTATTATATATATTTTAAGTTTCAGGCAAATCGGTTTAAAAGGGTTGGAGACTTCCCTTGTAAGTTTTTTAAAGTGTTAATTTTTTAAGTTAAACTGTTTTCCAAGAAAAAAATTTCCATTTTTTTTTTAAGATTAAACAAAAAAACTTTTTCAAAAAGGAATAACTAAATATTTCTATAAAATTATCCAAAAAATCTGCTGGTTTTATATACTCCATTCTAGTGATAGAGGGTATATATAAGTTTGTCATTCCGTTTGTAACACCTCGAAATATTGGTCTAAGACCCCATAAAGTATATATATTCATGATCCTCGTTCGGTTCAAAGACGATCTAGCGATGTCCGTCCGTCAGTCTGTCCGTCTGTCTGTCTGTTGAAAACATGCTAACTTTTGAAAGACTTTACGGAGGCTCCTGAAGTTTTGCATATGTGTTGGGCATTTACCTGGTCAGGTTTGTGTTGCAATTCAGCATAATCGGTCCAGTAGTTCAAAAGTTATGAGCAAAAGAGTGAATTTCGGTTTTTAGCGAATTTACGAGATAAAAAGCTCGATAACTTTCTAAAGGCCTGGAACCCACAAAAGACATAACCTGTTCCCATATAAGGTCTCATTAAGTCCTTAGTGGAAAATCCAGCCCCTGGAGTGCACCTTGTCTATCACAGCAGATATTAGTGTATTCGAGTAGTTGGTTTCGTCAGCCATATACCAGCCAATTCCAGAACCAAGGTTTGCCAAAGAATCGACAATCTCATTTTTTCATATTCCCCTATGACCTGGAATCCACAAAAGACAGAACATGTCTCCTTATGTATAAGAACTCATAGAGTCTATCCATACACAGAAAAAAATATGGAGGAAACAAATTTGAGTAATCACTTGTTCAAATTTAAAAACAAAAATTGAGTCATTTTTAATTGACGCAATTAAAAATTTACTCAAAAATTTTAAAAACAATTTAAGTAAATAATTTAGTAAAAATTTTATAGTTTTTTTTTTTAATTTTTTTAAACTCTCATAGTTTTTTGAATTCTCGTTTAGTTTATAGTTTTTTGTGTATGTATATGAAAGTTTGTAATCGTCTTTATAAAATTTTCTTATGTTTTTGAGACATAATAAGTTTGAAAAAACAAGTTTTTTGTTTTTTTTTTTTTGTAAAAAAAATTAAAACTTTTTTAAACTTTTAAAAAAATAAATAAATAAATTTTGAGTAAATTTTTAAATGCGTCAATTAAAAATTTACTCAAATTTTTTTTCGAACATTTAATAAACTTTTATTAAAAATTTACTCAATACTATTAAATCGTTTACTGGTGCAAAATTGAGTAATTTTTTACTTAATAGTATTAAAAATTTACTCAAATATTTTTTTATTTTTTTCTGTGTACACTTCTAGAAAATCTAAAGATGGTGTGAATGGAAAATCCAGTGCCTTGAGCGCACCTTGACTATCACTGAAGATACTGAGTTTCCTCACCTTCCATCCATTTTCTATTGTGGAAATGGATGTCGACAGCTTCTCCAAAAATCTGTTGACATCTCCACTTAGCCAGTGTTGCCAATTATTTTTTTCAGATTTTCTCATGGTACAACAAAAATTATTATTTCTCAGAAATAACACGGAGGAACACAAAAAATGCTCAGACCAGCGAACCATTTTTTCTAATAGTTTTTGGGACGTAGATTAAGAATCTGCACACCAAATTTTAAAGTTAGCTTTAGTTTTTGAGATATTTGCAAATTTATTTTTATGGAAAAATCCACTTTTTTCAAAATTTTTTCTAATAACTTGCAAACTCTTTTACTCTTTTAAAATGTTACTCTCACTTTATATTATTTTTAAGTACGGACCTTGGGTATTATAATTAGCATGTAACGAAATTTGTGTAATGCAAAAAAAAAAAATATTGCGAATTTTTCGGAAAATTTCACTTTTTTGCATTTTTCTTAATATCTTAGGAACCAGTCGTCTGATTTTTAAAATCTTAACGGTATTTTGTAGAAAACTCATTGTTCTTTTGTATAAATAAGTGATACTGAATAGGTAGTGCGTAATTTTAGCAGAAAAAGTTTTTTAAAAAATGTTTTTTTTTTTATTTTTTTTTATTTTTATTTTATTTGAGTATAATAAAATACTAAAGACCTTTCATACCCGACTTATCTTAAATTAAGGTCAACATGCTTTTAAAATAGTAAAAAAAAATTCAGTATGTGTTAAAAAGGTTTATATTTCCCTAAATAGGAACATTAACAGTTCTCAACAAGAGTTCATAACAAAATAAAAAAAAAAACAGATTAAAAAAAGAAATGCAAATATCTCAAAAACTAAGGCTAATTTATAAAGTTGGTGTCCTTATTCGTAATCTACGTCCTTAAAACTCTTAAAAAACTTGGGTGCAAGACATACACATTTTTGTTTTCCTATGTGTATTTTGGTAAAAAACCTATTTCATAAAATTTTCAATTTTTGTCCACATTTTTCAACTTCCGTTTGCATTAAAAAAAAGATGAAAAATTAAGTAACCAATTTTTCTCCTGAAATAACTAATATAAGATGTTAACTAAAGGTGCACGTCCAAAGTTTAAACAATCTCTCATTAGAAGTGCAAAATTTTTGCGATTTCTAAAAAAAAAAACAATTTTTACATTCCAATGCATGTCAAATGAGTATCGTGGAACTTACCATTTTAAAATTAAGCCTCAATGATAGAGTATGGTCTGTTGATTAAACACAATTAAACAAAAATTGTAACGGTCTCCAACCTCATGCTAATTTGCAAAAAAAAATTAAATGACCTGAATTTATCAAAAAACTTAATTTGCGAATATTTTCGCAAATTAATGCTGATTTTCGGAATCAGCATACCAAAATCTACGAGAAATCATGTACGGCATTCTATAAGCATCAAATTTCTTAAATTTTGTTACTCCGTGTAATTAATATGAACTCAAAAAAATAAAATTTAATTTTTAAAATTTTATAAATTTCATTCACAGAACACCAGAAACTTTATAAAATAAGTAAATTGTTAAATCTAAAAAAAATATCTATTTAAAACAAATCTAAAATGTTTTACAAATAATTTTTGTAATTAATATAAGTAAAAACGAACTACAAAAAAACCTCAACAAAGTACGAGAAGGTAAACACACATAAAGAGTATACATTACCTTAAAATTTAGGACAAACCATTATGTATCTACAAAAAAAAAATTGTTTTAAAAAAGCTTTATACTAAAAAATAGAAAATGGTTTATTACACACAAAAACCTTAAAAAAAATGAGAAAATGTGGCTACAACATTTTAGGTTTTAATGTAAGTACTTTATATCCAACCTAGATACTTCAACATAATACTGGATAAACTTTTTTTTTTATTTACGGTTGAAGGCATTTTAAATCGAAGTTAAAAGAATTTTTTTGATTAGTTACATCTTTAATAAATTACTTTTTTTTTAAATTTACCCAAATTTTAATGTTAATGATAATTGATCTTTTTCGTTAGAGTACCTATTAACACATATTGCATTTTAAACACAATACAAATAAAAAGGTTTCATTTTTAACCCTAATCAAATAAAATTGTAACTGACATTCTATTAAGTATTTAAAAAATAACAAGAATGGAAATAAATCATTTTGTTAATAAAATGAAAGCTGGAAATAAATTATAAAGGAGTTAGAAAATTCGATGATAAGTAATATTTAATTTAAAGGTAAAAAAAAATAATTTTAAGGTGAAAGAAGTAAGAAAATTAATTATAGTGGGTCAAGACTGACCATATAATACCCTACAAAATTTCCCCATTTTTTTCATGGCAAGGAATGGCACATGTGCTCATGGCACATGTGGGCCATCTGAAATGTGCCACGTGTCCCATAGCATATCAGATGTGTCATGTGCCATGCTACCGACACATGGCACATTTGAAATGTGCAATGTGCCGTAATATGACACATGTCATATCTGAAATTTGCCGTGTGCCATACAAGTGCACAGTTATGTGTGCCAGTTATGGACTCATAGAACTTTACAGATGTTTTTGTTTTAATAATTGTTTCAAAAAAATAAAATACTTTTTTAAGAAAACATAGTAGATACTTTTTTTAGAAACAATAGTACTTTTTTTTCTAGAGTACTATTTTTTTTTTGTTAGAATTTTTCTTAGGAAATGGAAAGTGCTACTTTTTTAGAAAAAGTAGCACTTTTTTTGGTAAAATAAGTAAATAAAATAGTGTTTCGTAGAAAAGTAATATAGCACCTTTAAGTAAAAAACGTACTTTTTGAGGATAAAAGCACTCATTTAGAAAAAATTTTACTTTTTTCTTAAAAAGTATTATTTAAGATAAAAAAGTACTGTTTTAGAAAAAAGTACTTTTTTGGAAAAAAACAACTTTTTAGAAAAAATTTACTTTTTATACAAAAAAGCAATTTTTTCGCAAAGTTTTTTTTTCTAAAAAGTACCTTACTTTTTTCTAAAGAAGCACATTTTCTTAAAAAAATACTTTTTACTACTTTTTTCAAAAAAAGTATTATTAAAGTACTTGTTTTTAGAAAAAGTACTTTTTTAGAAAAAAGTGCTTTTATAGGAAAAAAGTGATAAAATACTTTTCTAAAATAGTACAATTTACCAAAAAAGTGCTACTTTTTCTAAAAAAAAAACACTTTCTTTCTAAAAAGTACTTTTTTATATTTTTCCTAAAAAACATTCTTTAAAAAAAACACAATTTTTTTTAAAAAAATTACTATTTTTTTAAAGACATTTTTTTAGAAAAAAAGTATTTTTTTGGAAAAAACTACTTTTTAGAAAAAAATTTACTTTTTATACAAAAAAGCAATTTGATTAGGAAAAAAGTTTTTTTTTTTTTCTAAAAAAAAATACATTTTCTAAAAAAGCACATTTTTTTAAAAAAATACTTTTTACTACTTTTTCAAAAAAAGTATTATTAAAGTACATATTTTTAGAAAAAGTACTTTTTTTAGAAAAAAAGTGCCTTTTTAGGAAAAAAGTATTTTTTTTTAAAAAGTGATAAAGTACTTTTCTAAAATAGTGCTACTTTTCCTAAAAAAAAACACTTTCTTTCTAAAATAGTACTTTTTTATATTTTTCCTAAAAAACACTCTTTAACAAAAAAACACAATTTTTTCTAAAAAAGTGCTACTTTTCCTAAAAAAAAACACTTTCTTTCTAAAATAGTACTTTTTTATATTTTTCCTAAAAAACACTCTTTAACAAAAAAACACAATTTTTATTAAAAAAGTACTATTTTTTTTAAAATAATATAGTACTTTTTAGTAGAAAAAAAGTATTGTTTTAGAAAAAAAAGTACTTTTTTGGAAAAAAAAATCACTTTTCATCCAAAAAAAACTGTTTTTTAGGAAAAAAGTTTTTTTTTACTTTTTTAAAAAAGCACATTTTGTTAAAAAAATACTTTTTACTACTTTTTTCAAAAAAAATAGGATTAAAGTACATATTTTTAGACAAAGTACTTTTTTAGAAAAAAGTGTTTTTTAGGAAAAAAAGTACTTTTTTTAAAAAAACTGATAAAGTGTTTTTCTTAAATAGTACTATTTTACCAAAAAAGTGCTACTTTTTCTAAAAAAAAAGTACTTTTTTATATTTTTCCTAAAAAACACTCTTTTTTAAAAAAAGTGCTATTTTTTCTAAAAAAGAACTTTCTTCTAAACAAGTACTTTTTTTTTTTTTAAAAATACAATTTTTTTAGAAAAAGTACTATTTTTTCTTAAAAAAGTATTTCTTAAAATAAAGGGGGTCGGTCTCACTTGTGACCCCTCTTATACTAAAAAATTGCGAAAATCTAAAAAAAAATCAAAATTCATATAAGCGAATTTTTTTTTTTGCTGGATTTTTTTTGGAAAAAATTGATTTTTGTCGAAGTTGGGATAATGTCAACTTTTTTATAAATTGACATTTAAAAAATGTCTGCGAATTTTGTACAAAAACATTAAGTCATGATAATGCTTGACTGAAGATTTGGGGGTACTTGCCAAAGCACAGTTTTTTTAGAAAAAATAATTTTATATTCATTTGCCATTTTCTACCTATATAAATTTAAAATTTCAGTATAATATAAAAAATTTTATTGCATTTTGACATATTTTGAAAAAATGTAATTTGTAATTTCTTTTAGGAAATGGAGAAAGGGGGTAGGTTTGTTCTGAAAAAATGTTTGAAGGAAAAAAAGAATGGGGTTTGGTCGTACTTTGACCATGGGAGCGCTAGAAGCTGATGTCCTAAAAAAATGTTTTAAAATAATAAAAAAACACCTTAAGAGTGCAAGATTTGCTCTAAGAAAATGTTGGTATTGAAAAATATTGGAGGTCGGTCAAACATTTGACTCCTCTAGGGCCATCCCTGGGACAGTTAGAGTGGTAGGAGTAAATTTTTAAGATATGGCATTTTTGTATGGGAGCTCACTTATGTTAGGGAAAAATGTTTGCAGGGCAAAGTTACTGTGGGTCGGTCTTACATTTGATACTTCTAAAAGGCACTATTGGAGCGGTAGGAGCTGATTTAATAAAACAAGTTTATAAAAAACAAGCAGATACATTCGGCGGTGCCGAATCTTTTATACCCTCCAAAATGAAAGAAAAAAAATTAAAAAAAATTCTCGGCGGCGTTTTTTAGGGGGGGGGGGGCGGATGAAGAGGTCAGTGGGGGACACCTTCCCATCGCGATAAATATACCAAAAGTATAATTTATTTAACAAAATTAGAAAAAAACATGTCAAAAAGTGTATTTTTTCGGAGTTTGGTTCAGTTCTTCAAGGGGGAACTTTTTTCCCCTGGCCCGATTTTGGCAATTCACGAACTTAACCTGCATATGAACATGAGACATATTTGTGCTAAACTTCAGAAGTCTAGCTGTTTTATTTTAGACTGCATCGTGTTATCTACAGATAGACGGACGGACAGGCGGACAGTTATACAATATCTTAGAATCGATCATGGATCAATAATATATATACTTTATGGGGTCCACGACCGATATTTCGATGCGTAACAAACGGAATGACAAAGTGAGTATACTCCCATACTATGGTTGGGGGGGTATAATAAAAATTTTATGGGGACTGTCTTAAGGTTTAATTAAAGATAGAGGATAGATATGTTTTAAAAAATGTTGGGGTTAGAAAAATATTTGGGGAACGTCTAGGAGCCTTTTAGAACAGTTAGAGCGATGGGAGCTAATTTCATAAAAAAAATAATTTTGTGTAGGAGCCCCTTAAGAAGTAGAGATAGGGGGTAGGTTTGTTCAGAACAAATGTTTGTGTGTAAGAAATAATGGTGGTCGGTCTTATATTGCTCCCCTCTAGCAGCGACTTATTTCGCGGTCCACTCTAGCTATCTAACAATAAGTCAACTAAAAAATCTAATTTTCTTATAAAATATCCACCTCCCTTATTTAAAGATACAATTTTCTTTATCCACCATATTAATGTTCTCCCATTTTCAATCAACATTTCACCCTCAAAAATAATTACAATTTATTTATCATCCACCAGCTTTTATTAGTTGAATATTTAAGTCATTATTATTTAAAGACTTCAATTTCACAAAACATTTCAGTCAAAGGGAGTCAAAGAATTATCATCACAATCAAACTCATTAACAGTTCAAATGCTTTTAATTTCTGTTCTTAATTTATATATAAAAAAAATTAAATTATGTATACAAAACAATTTATGAGTTCAGTGAAACTTTTAGCAAAATATTATGTAAATTTTATACAAAACGAATTTTAAATGAAATAATAACAATTTTTTTTTTGTATTCACAATATCATCAGTAGTTCCACTTGTTATGCTAAACATGGACAATATTAGATTGTCACACAATATTTTCCACCACAATATCTATATAAAAAAGTAGGAATTTTATTTTCGGCAATGATGAATCAAGAATACACTTCACATTTTTTTAGGGCACTAAAAAACCTTGTTAAATAACAAGAAAAGTTTGTAATTTCTATTTCGTCACTACATCCGGCTCAAAAATTAAGAATATTTAACCCTTAAATTATGGCCGAATTTTTTAACCAAATCCGGCTAAAAAAAGTATTTAGGAAAAAAAATTTTTAGAAATTTCCCTTTTTAGAGTGGTGAAAATTGTACTTTTGGTACTTTTAATATATCCTGAAAATATTATTCTAGACACTTAAAATTGGGATAGTATAATGCTTCTTACTTTTGGTACTTTTTATATTTCCTGAAATTTGGAATGTAGGATTCTTCGGTGAAAAAAGTTTTTGGAAAAATAAATTTTTAAAAATTTCGGTTCTAAAGGGGTAATTAGGTTAAAAAAAGTATGCTTCTTGTACTTTTTATATTTCCTGAAATAATGATCCAGGACACTGGAAATTTGGAATGTAGGAGCCTTCGGTAAAATAAAAGTGTTTTGGAAAAAAATATTTTTTAAAAATTTTCTCTTTTAGCGGGGTGGAAATTGTACTTTTGGTAATATTAATATTTCCTAAAAAAATTATCGTAGACACTTGAAATCTCGATTGTGTAAAACTTTCGTGAAAAATGCATTTTGAAAAAAGTACTTTTTGGAAATTTCGTTTCTTAGCGGGGTTAATAAATGTGCGTTTGAAACTTTTAACTTTTATCCTGATGCAATGATCCTAGATACTACACAGTAAAAAATTTATGGATAATTTTAATACCGAGCTGGTGTGTATGTATATCAAAGACAAAAAATAATTAAATTTATTAAAATAAAGTACACTTTTAAATACTCATGGTGTAAAAACAATTTCCTATTTCGGAATCAACACTAAATTTAATCCCAAAGAAAACTGAATTTAATTCCAAAGTGGGTTTCAAGTTAAAAAAGTAAACGACAAGTACTTTTTGGAAGTTCCGTTTTTAAATAGCTAAAAAAGGGTACTTTTGATAGCTTTAATATTTCCTGAAGTAATGGTGCTAGAAACTTGAAAACCCTTTTGAAAAAAATACTTATTGGAAATTCCGTTTCTGACGGGGGTACTCTCAAAAGAAAAAAACGTTGTTAAATTACATGAAAAAGTCTCATAAGCCCATTTTACCAATATTTGATAGTTTTCCATGTTTTCTAACAAAAAATTTTCGATCAAAATTTAATTTTTTTTTGTAATTTTCCAATTTTTTTTTCGTAAATGTCCAAATTTCAAGGTTATTTTACCAATAAAAATCTAGTAAAGTCACGAGAATTCCTTGTGAGGTTTATCGCATCAAAAAGTTGTAAAATTATAATTTTATTGTAAAAAGCTTTTAAAATTACAAATAAGCTCGTCCTTTTTACTAGGAATTCTCATAACATTGGAGGTAGCAAAATATCTAGTAAAGTAACGAGAATTTTTTTGAAAGTTTTATCGCATCAAAAAATTTGTAAATAAACAACTTTATTAGTAAGAAGATTGTAAAACTACAAAAAATCTCATAATTTTTACTAGGAATAATACAGGAAGCCAACTATAAAAATTACAAGCTTTTCTTGTCATTTTACAATTTTTATACCATCCAACCACAAACAGTAACGCATCGAAATTTCGGTCTAGGACCCTATTAAGTATATATTTTATTAATCAGTGATCGATTCTAAGACATTCTAGCGATGTCCGTCCGTCCGTCTGTAGAGGACACGGTACAGTCCAAAATTAAAGAGCTAGACTTTCGAAGTATGGCACGAATATGTCTTATATACCTAGGCAGGTTAAGTTCGGAAATGGGCAAAATCGGACCAAGTGAAAAAAGTTCCTCCTTAGAGAACTAAACCAACCTAAGAAAAACCACATTTTTTCAGGTTTTTTTGTACCCACAACGTGGCCCACAACGTCTCTCATTTTCTTAAAATCAAAACGGTTTGTAACTTCGATTTCTAACTTGTATAATAGTTCACCAGATGGTGTATAAAACCGTTATTCACCATCTGGTGAATAAAATGTAACGTAATTATTTTTTAACAAAAAAAAATTATTTTTTTAATTTTTTTTTTTTTCATCAATTTTTTTTTCATCAAATTTTATTTTTATACCCTAAACCACTCTGTGGTACAGGGTATAATGAGCTTGTGCTGATGTTTGTAACTACCCGAAATAAATATTGGTGCTAGACCTACCTTCAAGTATACCGATCGACTCAGAATTACTTTTTGAGTCGATTTAGCGATGTCCGTCCGTCTGTCCGTCCGTCCGTCTGTACATATATCGGTTTAAGCACGATACAGGTCTAATTTTCAATCAATTGACTTGAAATTTGAAACTTAAGCATCTTTTGGCCCAAGGAGGAAGCCTATTGAAATTGGAGAAAATCGGTACATGTTAAAACCTAGCCCCTATACAAACGCCCCCTTTGGATTCGGTTTAAATGACTCTAATACCCGTATTATATTAGATATCGCTTAAAAATTTAGTATGTAATCAAATTTTGTATTCACAAATCATCATTCCAAATTTCAAAGGAATCGGGTCAGTCCTTCTGGTAGTCCCCATACAAACCACCTTCCCGATATTCACATAATTCCCTCAAAACTTATAAAAATGAAAATATTTGATAAAAATGTTATTTTTAGGTGTTAAACGTGTACTTCAGTAACCTAGTCAAATCGGAATATAATTGGACCATTTTTGGACTTAGTCCCCCATATAAAAATATCGACTGATATTCAGTTAAATTGGTTTATTGACAAAAAATAAACCAATTTCACTAAAATTTGATATGTGTGTGTTTTCTGCACTAAATAAAGATCTAACAAAAGACAGATACAATCGGTCCGTGTTTCGACTTGGGACCCATTTTCCGGAAAACTCTGGTGTAGGGTATCATATGGTCGGTCTTGACCGACTATAACTTTCTACTTGTTTTTATTTTTTTTTTCATACATTTTTTTCATCAAATTTTTTTTTTCAATTTTTTTTTCATAATTTTTTTTTTACAAATTTTTTTTTTTCCATCAAATTTTTTTTTTCTTAACTTTTTTTTTTTGTTTTTCATAAAATTTTTTGTTCTAAAATTTTTTTTTTAGCAATTTTTCTCAATTTTTTTTTTTGTGTTTTTCATAAAATTTTTTTTTTTCATATTTTTTTTTTTTTATCAATATTTTTTTATCAATATTTTTATTATCAATTGTTTTTTTGCATCAAAAACTTTTTTTTCATCAAAATTTTTTTTGCATCCAAAACTTTTTTTTTTTGCTATTTTTATACCCTCCAACTACAGTATGGGGGTATACTCACTTTGTCATTCCGTGTGTAACGCATCGAAATATCGGTCTAGGACCCCATAGAGTATATATATTACTGATAAGTGATCGATACAGTCCAAAATAAAAGTGCTGGATTCCTGAAATTTGGCACATATATGTCTTATGTTCATAGGCTATAAGTTCGGAGATGGGCAAAATCGGATCAGGGGGAAAAAGTTCCCCCTTGACGAAGTAAACCAACCCATGAAAAAAGGTAACTATTTATAGGTTTTTTTGTATTTTTGTTAAACAAATGAAACATTTTCAGGCTTAAAAAAGTTCAAAGTCTTGGACTGGGACCCTGGGGATTTGAAAATGACTTTTTTTTTTGTCCGCCCCCTTTCGTGGGCGTGGATATTAGCAAATAATTTATATTATGATGAAATTGTATATATTTTGTACAAAAAGCATAGTAATTAAATTTGTAAAAATTTTTGACCAGAGGGAAGGTTTCCCCACGGACCCCTGACAAGCCCCCCCCCCCCAAAAAAAAACGTCCTTGCAATTTTTTTAACGTTGGAGGGTATACAAGACTCGGCACAGCCGAATTTAACACTCTCACTTGTTTTTTTATTAAAAACTTTTTTATTTTTTCTTATTTTTTCACCCAAAGCATAGTAGTCTGTTCGATTTCATGGGGAAAAAAATCTGTAAAACTCCATAAAAAAAAATTGGCAACGCGAAGATTTATAGAGAAATTGTAAATAAAGTGTTCATTCGTTTTTTTATACAAGATAATTTAAATTGCCATTAAAAAGTAACATTTCTGTTTTGTTATGATAGTTTCTTTCTTAGAATTGTCAAAAGTTGTTGATTAATACATTTTTTACTACGACTTGAGGCGTTTAAAGTTTAAGTGAAATTTCCGCTGTGAAAAACATAGTACTATGCCATAAATTCTAAAATTCTGATGTAAAAATGTTCCATTTGTTTAACAAAAGTACAAAAAACAAGTGAGAGTGTTAAATTTTTCTGTGCCAAATCATTTATACTCTCCAAAATGTAAAAAAAACTTCATTTGCACTTAAGTAATGCATTTAACAAATTTACAACTCTTTTGGTTGCTTTCCACACATTCAAAATAATGCATAAGTAAAATCAACTGAAAATGTCAGTTAAAGTAACTACTTTGAAAGTTGTTTTGGGGTCAGCTACTTTTTCAGTTAAATTAACTACCAATGTTAATTATTTTAACTGGCCAAAAACAACTGACTTTTTTAGTAAAAACTACTGGCATTTGTAGTCAAAAAAACTAACACATGTAGTAAAAATAAAATAATCAATAAATTAAAAAAAAAAAATTGGAGACTAAACTTTTTCCAAGTTTTTTTTTTTTTTTAAAAAAGGTGTGAAAAATAAAACAAAACGAAATTTATTTTTTTATTTTAAAAAAAAACTTTGAAAATTTTTCAGAGATAAAAAAATAAAATTAACTACTTTAAATAACAGTTACTACATTACAGTAATTTTTTGTTAGTTGTTAAAAAAAAGACTTAAAATAACTAACAAAAACAACTGACTTTGTAGTTGTAAACAACTAAGATGGCTCAAAAATAATTTTTTTAGTATAAACCGGTATTTTAATGAGTTACAAACGAAATCTACAACTTTTCCCCTAGGTGTAGGGTATGAAAAGTTAAAACTTTGTATGAGTGTTGCATCTAAAAAAGAGGATAGAAAAAGAGGATAAAAAAGAGGATAGAAACACTAAAAACTATTTTATGCCAAAAGAAGTTCAAAGTCGTGGACTTGCAACCTTGGGATTAAAAAATTTTGTTTTTTTTCCTCCCCCTTTTGGGGGCGTGTATATTAAAAATTAATTTAAATAATAAAATTGTATCAAATACAAAAAGCATAGGAAAATTTTTGTAAACATTTACCGCAAGGTGAAAGGTGTCCCCCAATCAATTTTGTCCCCCCTGATGGAGGTTATCAAAGATTCGACAAAGTCGAATTTAACACTCTCACTTGTTTTGTTATAAATTTAAATCATAAGATCTTAAAACTAGATAACAGATTTAAGATCTAAAATATAATTAATATCATTTCCAATATTTTTTTTAATATTTTCTTCTCGTTTCTTCTATATACCTTTTTTAAAATACTTTTTGTTCAAATGATAAAAATTAAGAAAAGAAAAATAATATTTTTTTTTCTAAATGATGATTTGCTAAAAAAAAAACTTTTATCATTTCATAAATTCATCATAAAACTCATAGTTAGATAATTGAAATAAAGCAATCAAAAATATAAAAACATATTTTTCAATTAATGTACATTTCCACTTAGAAGCTATAAATTGCAAAACAAAATTTAGCAGCATCTAATGGAAGAAAAGTAGAGGAGGAAGTACAAATAATGAAATTTTCATTAATATATTTTTTTTTTTGAATTTATTCACTTTATTCATTTTTAATGCTTTGAGTCATTTTGACGTTATATACATTTTTGTGGAAAATTGAAAGCAATTCATTTTTACAATTTCTTCAATTTGCACATTCTTTTCTATATGTATATTTTTTCGTTTTTGTTGTGTTGTTGTTCTGCAGAAAGAATTACAACATGTACAAATTTCTCATCATCAACACCATCAACGTCGTAGTCATCATCATCATCATGGCCACTACCATCATGATTGCGGCTATAAATGTATTTGATTGCTGCTGCCTGTCGCATTTAAAAAAAAATATTTCCATGGTGTCAACGAAGCAAATGAATATACAAAACTATAGCCAAGTACACTTGTACGATTGCACAATGGGTCATAAATATTAATACTATCTTTGCATTTCCCAAACTGCAACCTACCAATTTTTTTTAACTTAAGTTACAAAACCGAAGTTTTGACCCATCTTTATTAGCCAAAAATAATGCACTTAAAAATCATTTCATTAACTGTTTGTAGTGTATTTTAATTTAAATAAAATTTAAATTTATTTAAATTTAACGTTTAGTCGTTTTTAAAAGAAAAGCATTTGTTTGATGTTCAGTTTTTATTAATGACTACTTCTGTCCTTTGTTTCAAAAATAACACACTAAAAAATAGAGACTTTCTTTAACATTTAATTTTTAAAGTTATTTATTTTTGTTCTGTAAGTAAAAACTACTGATTATTTTTTAAATTTTTAATGATTTGTGAAAGTAATATTTTTTTTAAATTGTTGGTATTTTTAATGAGATATCATTAGTTTTTACCTTCACAAGTAGGTTATTTTTTGTTGAAAAAAATTCAAAAATTTTTTTTTAGAAATATAAAAACATGTTTGTATCAAGTGACTTTGGCACGACGCACAGTGCCACATTTGGCCAATCTAGCACGACAAAAATAAAAAAAAAAGTTCCCCGATTTTTATAATTTCTTTGTATGTATTATAAAACATTCCTAATAACACGGAAATACTCATATAAGAACTATAATTCTATTCGTTATTAAGATGTAGGTGCGTAAAGTTGCATCTTGTAAATCCTGAAAGTAGGGTTCATTATTTCGCATTAATTAAGTTGATTTTAAACTGTTGTAACTTTTTAACAAAAAAATATATTTATACACTCTTTTTTGGTAATTTTAAAGGATATTTAAAGGCTTTAAATCATATCTTTTCTTCTTTTTTTAAAATTGTTTTCTATATATATTCGATTAGAGTTTTATTCTAGTTCTTTTTATGTACCTTTTGGTACTAAAAATAAAAAAACAACATTGTTTTCTATATTTTATTAAATTTTTAACATAATAAAAATTTTTGAACAGAAAATTATATATTTATTTTCTTTGATGGAATAGAACTTTTGTGTTTGGTCTCTATTGGTCGCCGGACTTTTTCAGAAATATTGACCAATATCTATACACTCAAAGAATTATGTAGGTAAATTCCACTGAATATTTACTTAAAACAAATGAAATTTTATTTAAAAACCATTCTACTGTTTTTTCATTTAAAATAAAAACACATTACAGTCAATTTTAAATGTTAATTTAAAGACTAACCAAAACATTAAAAAACTAGTGAATATTCAGTTATTTTGTATTGAAAAACAGTAAAACTATAGAAGAAATATTTTACTGCCGAAATTAAATGTAACAGAAAATTCGTTTTTAATACAGTAAATATTTTTTTTTAAACTACAGAAACAGTAAAAAAATTAAATCCTTTATAAAATAAGTGATTTTTCTTTTAAAATAACTTTACTGATTAATTTTTAAAATAACCTACAAACAGTTAATGACATAATTTTCTTAGTGTAGTACTTATTTCAACGGCTAACTTTTGCGACCGTCTGCGACGCCGACTACAGTGGGGCAATATGTAAACCTTGTTTTTACATATATTTTAAACATATTTTTAAAAAGTGGGCGTGGCAGTTGTGTGACCGCCCCCTTTTTTTGTGATATTATTTCGACAGTCCTTCAGGGTATATATTCCAAGTTTAAAGAAATTTCAACCAAAATTAAAAATTTTTTAATAAGTGGGCGTGGCCGTTAACTGGCCTCCCATATTTTTCATAATGTTGATTTTGAAGTCAAAACGAACATTTATACCGAATTTTGAGTCAATATAAATAAAATTGGATTTTTGTCGTCCTAGATTGGCCAAATGTGGCACTGTGCGACGGGTAGATTGATCAGAATGTGATTGATTACGGAATCGATTTCCAAAAATTTTATTAAAAATTAAAAAAAAAATATTTCAATAGAAAATTGTAAAAAATAACCTAAGAAATCATTAATTTTTAATGTTTTCGTTAAGGTTATTTTTTTGAAATTTGTTGGTAAAAATAACAGAACTATCATTAATTTTTAATGTTTTCGTAAGTTATTTTGTTGGCAAAAAAATAAAAAAAAGGATTTTTTAATGTTGTTATTTTAGAAAATTTTGTTAACAGTAAAAAATAAATGTTGATGTTTGTAAAAACAAATTAATAATTTCTGGGATGGTTTTTAATTGTTTATTCACTTGTTTTAAATGTGTTTTTCATTTGTTTTTGCCTACAAAATATTTTGAGTGTGTTGTCCCAACTATTTTATTTTGAACCTTCTTCTAATCAGTCCTGAAAAACACACTGCTTACCTTTTCTACTTATATGGCAGGTCTTTCACAGGGCACCAACCAATTGTCCTTGAAATTGAAACTTGAATATGGGAAATAAGGGGGAAAAAATAAAAGTTACCTGTTTTTTTTAGCTGCCTAATCTCAAATTTAAAAAAGGGTTGCCACCTTATGAAAAAATAAGGGCTTTCGGGAAAGTCCGTATAACAGACGAATTAGCGGGAATTTCCCAAACGAAAATATACGGGTCACCTTAATTTTGATAAAGATTATTATATGTATATGATTTTGGTGGTCGTACGTTTATACATCTCCATATAAAATACCCAAACAATTATACATTTTTGACAATATCGAACTTATCGAGGCCGAATTTGGACATATACACCATTGGAAAGGCCTTCCAAAAACCTTTCGACCTGTATAAAATGTTCATATAGTTTCTTTTGAAGAAATGGGAAAATCCTCAAAAAACGAAAAAAATACCGTTTTTCACCCTCCCCTTTGACCACTAAATGTGAGATTGGGCAGCTAAAAAACAGGTAACAATTGTTTGGATCCCCTCTTTTCTACATGCAAGTTTCCGGACAATCTGTGGGTGCCCTGTGAAAGACCTTCCTTGTAAGTGCAAAAAAGGCTTTTTACATTTTGGAGAGTATATGAGGCATTCCACACCAAATGTCCCGCTACAGAAAAACATATGTCCCGTAAACTTCTGAATAGGTTGTATGGATAGCCCTATATGGAACATAGAAAATTACGTTTTTGGTTTTTCAATTTTTCAATAACTGGGCTTAGGAGACGTGGTCAAATATTGGAAAAACGGTCAAATTTTTGTCGAGTTGCGTTGATTAAATATTTATCACATTAAAACGGAATGCACCACAATCTCAAAAATTTATATTCTTATATAGTTTTGTATGGGCTTTCGACAAAATTTTTTTTTTTGAAAATCTTCAGAACCCGTTCTAAAATTTTTCATTTTTTAAAAAAGTCAATTTAGCAAAAATCCGGCCACTTTTTTTAACTTTTTTTTTAAGTTTTAGATGTTTGTCCATCCAAACAAAAAAATTCAGAAACGCCTTGAATTTAAAATTTCATAACAATTTAGTAATTTGCTTGTATTTTCTTGTTTTAACGTGGCAAATGAGTTTTATTAATTGCATAAATATTACTCATACGGTCTGTTGACACTAGAAACTACGGGGCACATGTTTTTCTGTAGCGCGACATTTTGTGTGGAATGCCTTATATGTATATGATTCTGCACAGAAGCATTTAACACTCTCACTTATTTTTTGTACATTTGTCAAACAAATGGAACATTTTTATATCAGAACTTTAGACTTGGTGAAAAAAATAAAAGAAAAAAATTTTTATGAAAAACAAAATTTTAATGAATTTTGATGAAAAAAACTTTTTGATAAAAAAAAATTTGATGAAAACAAAAATTGATGAAAAAATATAATTCAATGAAATAATTTTTTTTTTGTGAAAAATTGATCAAAAAAAGAATTTTTGATGGGGGAAAAAAAACCAGTAGGAGTGTTAAATTCGGCTGTGCCGAAACTTTTATACCCTCCAACATGCAAATAAAAAAAATGCAGGGGCGTCTTCCTCTCGAATAAGTGGTAATAAAAATTAATTCTTATGCTTTTTGCATTAAAGAAATACAAATTTATCATTATATAAAAAAAAAATTATTCCACGCCCATAAAAGGGGGGCGGACCGAAAAACTATATTTTCTAATTCAGTGGGTCCAAATGCAGGACTTTGAACTTCTTGTAGCATAAAAATTTTGGATTTGTTAAACAAAAACCCAAAAAATCATGTAAAAATATGGTATTTTTCAGAGGTTAGTTTAGTTCTTCAAGAGACGGACGGACAGATGGACGGTCAGACGACGGACAGACGGATCAACAGACGGACAGACGGACGGGCAGACGGACGGACAGACGGACGGGCGGACATCGCTAGAATGGCTTAGAATCGATCACTGATGATAAATATATATACTTTATGGGGTCCTAGGCCGACATTTTGATGCGTTACACACGGAATAACAAAGTGAGTATACCCCCATACTGTAGTTGGAGGGTATAAAAATTAATGAAAAAAAAAATTTTTGGATATAAAAATTTGATGAAAATAAAATTTGCTGAAAAAAAATTTTTGATAAAAAAATTTTATTAAAAAAATTTGATGAAAAAAAATTTTTGTTGAAAAATAATTATGTTACATTTTATTCATCATATGGTGAAAAACTTCATTCACCATTATCCAAATTACAAATCGAAGTTGCAAACCTTTTTGGTTTTAAGAAAATGAAAACAGTAATTTTTATTTTCTTTTTTGTTAGTCGTTAGGTTATAAAGTCATCCAGAGGTGGCATTTTTTAAATTAGACACCAGCCTTAAAACATTATCAAGTTCAAATTTAAAATGCTGAAAAATTTTAAGTACTAAAATATTCTCAGATTCTCCCAGGGGAACACTTTGATTAACTCTACGAGGTTTTGATTAGAAAAGTTTGATATTTCTTTCCTCTATCCCATAGTATCTTTCACGAATGTTTTTTGTATAGCTGAATGAATAAATGTTTGGTTGGACGGTTGGCCTTTTCGTAATTTTATAGTGATGATGAGGGTTATTTTGCATTAAAAATCTCTTTACAGCCTTTCAGATTTTTTTTATTTTTTGTTTTTCATGGTGTTAGTGATGTTGCTGTTACTTTTAACTATAGAAGAAAGGCTCTTAAAAAAAAATTGACAAGCAATAGTAGTTGCAGAGAAAATGGGCACTTATAACACTAAAATAACACTGAAGTGAAAATATTTTCCAACAAATAGCATGTGGCGTTTGTTATTCATTCAACAATTTCATCGTTGACACGATTTATTATGCAACATTTATGAAACAATTACTCAAGAGCCCTCCCCGTCCGTTGCTTGTTATGGTTGCTGACAATACAATAGAACACAGCAGCAGCAGCATCAGCATTATGGTAACTAAAACAGCCAGCCAACATAGTTAACTGAACGTCAGCTTGCTACCAGCAAAATTGTGTGGCAAAACAAAGTGTCGTAAGTTGACAACCATTAAGTTGGTCGTCGTCAATTTATTTCTACTCGAAATAAGTAAAAATCTGACAAAAAAATGAAATTTAAACTTATTACCGCCTTTTACTAAATCAATGTCAAAATAAATACTGCCGTGGGCTACAATTGTTGTTTGTTTTTTTTTTTTTTTTTTGTTTAAAAGCCGCTTAAAAATTGAGGATTTAAAAGTTTTTTTTTGTCATTCTATATGTAAATGTTTGTTTTTTTCCACCAAAGAAATTTTTGCTACGGATTATTAACGTCTTTTTTTAGATTTTTTTCCCAAAGATTATTTTTGAAAATAAGTTTTAAAACAGTCATAAATCTGTTCAATAGGTCATTATAATATCGTAATAGAGATTTAATAGTGTATCTTAAACAAATGCCTGCCATTTAGATTTAATCAGATAAGTACAACAATTTGATTAATATTTAATGCTTAGGGATTTTACTTGAGACGTTCAAAATATTAATGGACATAGAAAATTACTATCACATAATAATGATATTATTAAATTTAAGATTTATTTAAAGATAACATTTAAATGCATTTATTACTAAAGGTGGTATGATACTTGCTACACTCTAAATAATACATTAGTAGATTTACTAATTTTTTTTGCTAATGCTGGTTAGCTAACTTTTAGCAAATTTTTAGTTGTGATTAGCATGTTAGCAAAAATATCTTGTAAATTTCATTTAGCGCATTAGCAATTTTAAACAAAATTTTAACTATTTTTTTTTTTTTTGCTAAATTTAAAATTGAGTTGACCAAATTTTTACAAGCTTTTTTGCTAATATTAGCAAAAATAAATGGTAAATTTTTTTTTATTTTCAGAAAACTTTAAATGGCGCTATCTCGGAAACTAAGCCAGATATCAAAATGAAGGCCATTTTTGGTTCTCGGGCTCTCCATAGTATCGCCGCACAGTGGAGAAAAATGGACTTTTTTGTCGAATTTGCCTACGGGTCGCAATTTTTAATCGATTTTGGTTTTTCTATTTTTGTATTTCAGCTAATAAAATTCCGCATCGATCTGTCATGGTGGATTTTTGAAAAAAAAAAAATCGGATTACTTTTTACATTTTCCTAAAGTTCAGAAAATTTTCATTTTTTCAGTATTTTTGCAATAAAAAATGTATTAGGCATGGGACGAATATGCTTTATAGACTAAATTAAAGGTATTGGAACACCTTATCAACGACGTGATTAGTATTTGAAAATATATTATTATTTTGGTTTTTATAACCAGACAAAAATTCAAGAATTTTCACTTTAAAAAGCCTATATCTTTAAAAATAATGTACCAATTTCAATGAAATCTTTTTTAGATTAAAGCTTATGTTTTGCTTAGTCATAATTGGTACACAAAACTTTTTTAAAAAAATAATTTATTTTTTGCTTAAATTTTACCTTATGGTTTTAGAGTTAAAACACCTCAATTCAACCGAAAAAAGCAGCATATTTGACCTCATCCCTTTCGAATTTGATGAAACTTGAAATATACTTAGTTGGGCCCTTACAAAAAAATCATAGTGCCAAAATTTTGGACTTCTGGTAGTTTTCCTTCCCGAGATATGGGATCTTGAAAATTGGTAAAATCGTATATATTTGACAAAAGTGTTTTGAGATAAATAAAGATAACTCGAAAAGTTATAAAAATACAGGTCTCCGTCAGGTTGCAAATAATAGGTAATGAGACGGCCTTTAAAATGGCGTTCCCCAAGATTTTTTTTTAAAAAGGTCAAAGGTCATTGGTTTTAACCTTAATTTTTGGAGAGCTATATCTCAAAAAACGATATTTTTAAAATGTTGGAAAAAATATATGTTGTTAAGAATCACCTATACTACACAAGTTTAAATTTTCAGGATGGAGTCTTCATTGGAAATTTTTATATTAATAGAAACATTGTGACAGGAAAGAAATAGCGGTGTAATTTCCCTTAGAAAAAAAAATATTTTTTTTCTCTTTGAAATTCTGGTACCAAAATTCGTTTTTCCGAATGTTTTTGACGTGCTGAGTCCAAATATGACCTTTGAACTGGCCTATCGCTATTAGTTTTCGAGATATCTGCACATAAATGTGTGAAAATTGCTAAAACGCTATTGCAGTGTTTTTTTGAACATTTAGGTGCATATATCTTGAAAAGTAATAGTGACAGGACAGTTCAAAGGTCATATTTGGACTCAGCACGTCAAAAACATTTAGAAAAATGAATTTTGGTACCAGAATTTCAAAGTGAAAAAAAATATTTTTTTTCTAAGGGAAATTACACCGCTTTTTCTTTCCTATCACAATGTTTATATTAATATAAAAAGTTCCAATGAAGACTCCATCCTGAAAATTTAAACTTAAGTAGTATAGGTGATTCTTAACAATATATATTTTTTCCAAAATTTTAAAAATATCGTTTTTTGAGATATAGCTCTCCAAAAATTAAGGTTAAAACCAATGAACTTTGACCTTTTTCAAAAAAAATCTTGGGGAATGTCATTGTAAAGGCTGTCTCATTACCTATTATTCGCAACCTGACTGAGACCTGTATTGTTATTACTCTTCGAGTAATCTTTATTTATCTCAAAACATTTTTGTCAAATATATACAATTTTGTTAATTATCAAGACCGAATATCTCGAATACTGGAATGACCAGAAGACTGAAAAATTGGCAAAATCTCTTTTTTATTAAAGTAAACCCCAGTACTTTATTTCATTAAATTTGGAGGGGGTGCGGTCAACTCCTCGGTTGAATTGAGGTGTTTTAGCTCTTTAGGAATTTTAAAATTATTTTTTAGTCTTTTTTTAAAAAAAAAAAAAAATTTGTTACATTGTAAATTTGATAAAAAGAGTTAAACAGTTTTGCAAATATATTTTGTTTACCAATCATGGTTTAGAAAATGATAAGCTTTAATCTAAAAAAGATTTCATTGAAATTGGTATATTATTTAAAATGATATAGGTACTTGAAAGTGAACATTTTAAGTTTTCATATGTTTATAAAAACCAAAATAACAATAAATTAGCAAACGCTATTAATGTCATTTATAAGGGGTTCAAATACCTTTAATTTTGTCCACACAGCTTATTCGTCCAATGCCTATTACATTTTTTAGCGCAAAAATTCTAAAAAAGTTAATATTTTCTGAATTTTAAAAAAATATTCAAATAAAACAAAAACGATTTTTAGAAATCCACTACGACAGACCGATGAGGAATTTTATTAGCTAAATTTCAAAAAAAGAAAAACTAAAATCGGTTAAGAATTGCGACCTGTAGGCAAAATTGGACAAAAAAAGTCACATGTGTGGACCCTAATGGGTCCTAACTTTGGATCCAAAAAAGTTAGCATTCTCGAACATTTTAAAATGCTCATATCTCGGTAAATATTGCCGACACAACAAAAAGTCCAAAAGCATTTTTGTAGCTCTCAACACGTAGAACAAAACTGACAAATAATTAAAAGCTCTCCGAGTAATATTTTTGAAGTTATCGAGTTTTGTAATTCTCAAAACACCGGTGGTCCCCTAAAATCACGTATCTCTAAAACTAAGCAAGGTAGAGCGAAACGGACACAAAATTTTGGATCAAAAACTATGACGATTTTAAAGAAACCCAACTAGTTCTAGGCCCATCGGGGTCTGGACCTATCGGGTCCGAACCCAATGGGGTCCTCAAATGTGTATGAACTTAGTTTAAATAAAAAAATAATGTAAGAGACAAAAAAGTTGAAAGAAAGTATGAAGTGAGGTTGAGATTGCTAGAAATAGAATTGTAGTGTTGGAAACTGTCAAAATTTATTCTGTAGAAACTATAAATATTCACATATATAAAAAACAGTTTTCATTAACAAGACAAACCGACATTTAAAATCCTACTGATGATGACACTAACTGGGGTGTTTGAAACCGGTATAGGAAATACCAGAAATGTCTATAATTTTTAGAAATTCAATTTTTCTTCTGCATTTTTTCAACTTGAACCCTTATAAAAAAATTTCAGTTAACTAATTTTTGGCAAAACATTTTTGCTAACTTTACCAAAAAAAAATGTGGGTTCAAAATCAGCAAATTTTCTTGAAGGTTTACAAGCTTTTTTTGCTAACATTACTGTTTTTTTTGAGTGTAGTTTCTGTATTGAATTTTTTTAGGATTGATCGAATGAAACAACAAATGCGAGAAAGAACAAGAAATACAATAAAAACAAAACAAAAAAAACAATATTGCCAAATTTTATTTTCAAAATAACTAGCCCAAAACAGCTAAAAAGCCCAAAACAAATGTAAAACCGCTGCATTCGAGCAAAAACTAATAAAATTGGCAACACTGTTAACATTTTATTCTGGAAATGTCAATTTTAAGTTGAAAATTTTTATATTTTTTTTTATGATATTGTCATACTCTTTACACTTGGTCAGCTTTCCTATGAAAATATATTTACACAGTTCTCCAAAATATAAAAAATACAAAAACTAGCAAGTAGTGCTAGTGGTGGTACGTACTGCCTTAAAATTATATCAAACATAATTTAAAATTTCAATAAAAATTATTCCAAAATATTTTCAATGCAATTTAATAATATTTCTAAGAATTACAAATATGAAACAAAAATTCAAACTTAACGGACATTTTTCAGATTTGAAAAATCCTTTTATGGGTTGGCAACAATCAGAAATAAACAACTCTTTAAAAAGTTGAGATTGATTAAGTTTGAACAAATGAATATGGATGATGGTGGGTGTACTGGTTACACTGTGCTCGAATTTGACACTTTTTTGTTAACAAGCTTGCTCAAGTACAAAAAAAGAATAATTCTTAAATTTAAAACCATTCAAGTCTGTTAAACTAACATAACAAACTTATGGTTTGTTATGTTAGTTTAACAGACTTGTTTTTTTAGACCATGAATTTTTTAGCGAAAAACATTTTTTGTTCGCGAAAAATCTTTATTTTCGTGAAAAAAATTGGTTCAATACAAATATTTTTAGTTTGATTTGAATTTACGACAGCCATCTGGTAAAGCTAGTTCGTGTCAGCGTTGCCAATTTTTGTTGTAATTTGTCCCTACAAAAATCGCTAAATCGACTTTAGCTTATCATAACTTTCTTAATAAACGGCGGATATCTTTTATTTTGGTCAAATTGGGTTCGCGAACATTTTTTCTATAAGACTGATTTATAATAAAAATTCCATCATGTCATTGCTCATTATAACATAACTTTAAAGATGTTGATTACTTAAAAAAAAGATGCACCATTTTCTATTCAACATTTTGCTACATAATTCTTCTGTATGTGGATCTTGACTTTGTTTAATTGGTCAGACTTACAGAAAACATGTTCACGAATCCAATTTGATCAAAACAAAAGATATCCGCCATTTATTAAGAAAGTTATGATAAGTTAAAGTCGATTTAGCTATTTTTGTAGGGATAAATTACAACAAAAACTGGCAACACTGGTTCGTGTACACTAAATACCATTGTAATATCAGTTTTTTTAAAGTAAGCGTATGTATTAGCGATATTCGCGATTATTTTTTTTTTTTATTTTTTTTAAGTAAAAAAACTGTTTTTTATATTATTTAGACAATTGCTGAATTTTTATCAGTTAAACTGTATTGAATATTCAAAAAAAAAAAATAATTATTCGCGGAAATTTTTTTCGCGGATTTTTTTCGCGAAATTTTTTTTCCATTTTTTTTTTATTTATGCATTACATTACAGACAAATTACAAACAAACAAATTTTTTCGCGGATTTTTTTTTTCACGGAAAAATCTTTTATTTGGCGGCAAAATTTTTTCGCGAAAAATTGCAATGAATTAGCTAAATTTATATTAAAAAACTATACCAAAAGCATAAAAGTTAAATTTTTGCAGTACCTTTACATTTTTTTATCGCGAATACGAGCGGTAACTTCGAAAAACGGCTATCACCATTGAATTCAGCGTACACTAATTAATGTTTTTAATTTTGGCGACTAGCACAGTGTTAATATAATAAAAATACAGGAATTATGCTATTTTTTTCAAAAGTTTCATTTTAATGCCTAATTTTTTGATCAAGTGTGTAAAAGTCGAAGGAGTGCTGATGATGGAAGCGTAGCATCTTCCGAAAGCAGTCGACATTTCCACTTAGCCTGTGTTTTCATTTGATTTTTTTTTTTCATATTTTCGAATTGTATAACAATTATTATTTATTAGATATAATTATTATGGACTTAAAGCGAACTTAAATTAAATTCAGTTATAGGCCGCTGTTCGAAAAAAAAGTAATTCACATAAAAAATGTGAAAATGAAAATTTCCGAATTTTTTTGGTGTTCTACATTTCACATCCGAATTTCTTTTTCGTTTTGTTTCACATAAATAAAATTTGGTGAAAGTAAAACGAATGCATTTTTTTCCTTATAATTTTTTAAATTTAAATTATTTGATTTAAACTTCAAATGAAAACGTGATCAACAAAACACTAAACTTGATTTCATGTGATTCGGAAATTTTCATATGAATTGAAAAGTTGTGAAAGACAGAACAGAGGCCATAGTTTTAATTTTCAAGGAAATTTTTCAATTTCTATTAGTGCATTAGAAAAAAGAAATTGTTAGCTCTTACATTTTTAAACTACAAACATTAAGAAAAAAAAAAAATTAATCATTGTAATAAATTCATTTAAAAATTTTAACGATGGTGGTGTGCTTTCGTACCACGAAAAAATGCCTGCGAATTTTGTACTCTTGTCCAAATCAGTAAATCATGATAATGTTTATGAAGATTTGGGTATAATTGCCAAAGCAAAGTTTTTTTTAGAAAAAAATAATGATATATTTATTTGCCATTGCATGCAAAACCAATTGAACTATCGTTCGAGGACCCCATTAAGTTTATGTATTAATGATCCATTTCAAAGACACTTTAGCTATATACACCCGTTTATCTGTATGTGGAAAGCAAGGTGAAGTCCCCAGTCGGCAAAAAATATCACCCCTAGCATACTGCTGACTATCCCTTTATAAAATTGCTGACATCTTCATAAAGAATTTTTTTTTTTTTTTAACAAAAATAAATTAACCGAAACTTTTACTGAATTTAAAATTTGTATACATAAATATTGCCATCTCTTGTTCAACCTACCCTCGTATATCACCCCAACTATATAAAAAACGTCAATGCCATATGCCTTTTTTGGTAATCAGTAGAGCATAATAGCCGAGAACTCGCTAGACTTTTATTGTTTGCCACACACAAAAAACATTCAATATAAAAAATGCAATTAAAAATACATTTCTTTATGATTTCATAACATTCACTCCTGGCTGTTACCTTTATGAACTCCAGTATTAATAATATTCATATACAGGTGCCTGCCTGCCCTGTACACGGTGAGCCTCAGCAATGTTTAGGTTGAACATTAGTGTCGACGAAAAAAGTGTAAACGTAGTTTGATTTCTACATGATTAAATGTCACAGAAGTGTTAAAAACGAAATCGTAGCTAATCGTATTCGCGAATTATCACAAAATTAGTGATTTTGTATTTTCTTAAATTTTGACACTGAAATTTTTTAAATATTTTCAAAAACTGAGTGTACAGCTTTAATTGTACAAAACAGTAAATATCAAAATCCTTTATTATCTAGGTTGCGAGAATTCGCGAAACTACATTTTGCTGTTTTTGTTTTTTATCTTTAGAAAGGTTTCTTTAAAATTTCGTAAAAACCTGGTATGCGGTTTTACTTGTACTTTATCAAATGTTACACATCTGTTGACATTAAAATTCTATTTGTTAAATTTCGCGAGATATCGCGTTAATTTTTATATATTCTTCTTTAGAAATAATGAAAAAAATTGGTATGCAATTTGATTTGAACATGTTGAAAGAAATTAAAACTGCCAACAAAAAAATTATAGCTACTCACTTTCGCGAGAAATAGCGAAAAAAGCTTTTTGTGTTTTTTTTTTGTTTTTAATAATAAAAGAAGTTTCTTTAAAATTGATGAAAAACACGAAATGCAGTTTGACTTGTTATTGATCAAAGGTCATAAGGCTGTTAATCTCAAAATTCTGTCTTGTAAATTCTTTGAGATATCACTAAAAAACTCGCTAAACAACTATTTATTTATTACTTTATGTTATTTTTGGTCTGTAAAAATATTTACTTCAATTTATGAAAAAAATGTGGTATGCGGTTTTAATTCGAGGTTATTAAAGGTGACAAAACTTCAAGCATAGAAATTGTAGACGATTAATTATCCGAAATATCGCGAAATTACTGTTCAGGATTTTTTTTTATTTTCTCTTTGGTGTCTAAAATAAAGAAAACAATCAAGTAACGCCAAATATATGGTATGCAGTTTGAATTTTACGTTGTTGACGGTGGCAAAACTGCTCAAATAAATATCTGCTAATTTACGCGAAAAATAAAACTTTTCCAAACTTTTTTTGGAAGTTGAAAAAATGTAGAAGAAAAATTTAATTTCTAAAAATTATAGACATTTCTGGTATTTTCCATACCGGTTTCAAACACCCCAGTTAGTGTTATCATCAGTAGGATTTTAAATGTCGGTTTGTCTTGTTAATGTAAACTGTTTTTTATATATGTAAATATTTATAGTTTCTACAGAATAATTTTTGACAGTTTTCAACACTACAATTCTATTTCTAGCAATCTCAACCTCACTTCATACTTTCTTTCAACTTTTTTGTCTCTTACAGACAAATGCAGGAATTTGCATTTTTTTTTTTTTAATTTTCCGATTTCTCGCGAAATTGAGAAATTTCGGTGTTAACTGTTGTGTGACCTGTAAATAAATACAATTAACACTGTATACTCAAAAATTAAGAAAATACAAAAACACTTGTTTTTTTTATTTTGATATCTCGCAAGTGCGTCCAGCTGCGATTTCGCTGTTAACAGTTTTGTGGCATTGAATTATGTAGAAATTAAACTGCTTTTTTACTTTTTGTCGACACTAAAGTTCAGTCTAAACATCGTTTAGGCTCACTGTGTTTAAAAGGAAGAAAAGGCAAACAAAACAAAAAAACTACAGAAATGAAACCATTTATGCAAGTGCACTTTTATTTCCACAACTTGAACAAAAAGAAATTAAAACTTCAACCTTGTAGCGTGAACCAGTAGACAGTGAAAGCAAAAAATAGATTTTTTTTTTATTTTTTACTTTATAAAATACAATAACTTAGGAGTTGTATATTAAACGTAATGCATAAGTGAATAAAAACAAATGCATTTAAAAATTAAAAAAAAAAAAAAATATTTTTTCATATGGTATTATGAGGATTAAGGTGACTTTTAATTAGCAAAGTAATAGAATTTTAAAAAAGTATTGAGGATTTTAAAGCTAATTTGGGTACGCTGAATTCAATGGTGCTAGCCATTAGCACTCGTATTCGCGATTTAAAATTCTAAAGCTAAAGTACTACAAAAAAATATTTTTTATGCTTTTGTGATAGTTTTTAAATATTAATTTAATAAATGCAATGTTTTTTTCGCAAAAAAGAAAAAAAAAATAAAAAAAAAATTTCGCGAAAAAAATATTGCGAAAAAAAATTCGCGAATAATTTTTTTTTTTTTGTGTTTTCAATAGAGTTTAGATGATAAAAATTCAGAATTTGTCTAAATAATAAAAAAAATATTTTTTTTTACTTAAAAATAAAAAAAAAATCGCGAATATCGCTAATAAGGGGTGGTCCAATAACAAGTATCTTTTTAAAAATGCAATAAAATGATCAATACTCAACTTTTTTTGGAATGTTATGGCTTTATTTGATAGAGCAAACATTCCCGTTTTTTATGGCAAACGACTTCATTGATGCGCCCTCGGCTTGCTCCGCTGTATCGCGTTGTAGCGCAGTACTGCGCTGCCAAACTGCACGTTTTTCGAAAAAAAAAAATTTAAACCGAAATAAGGCACTCAAATGAGGTTATGTTAACAAACAAATTGCTACATCTTGGGATCGTAAACTCGCACGGTATTGTAAAGAATCCAATTCATCTACAGGAAGCAACAGATTTGAGTATCAGCATCATTACATAATATTTTCCAAAATACAGCTGAAAACCCCATTTTCGTCAAAGATGAGCGCTACAGAGCCATGATTAACGACTTTTTTTTGGCCGTAATAGAATATATCAACTTGGATGATATTTATTTTCAGAAGGATGTCGCAATATGTCCCACAGTCCATCAAACAATCGATATTTTGCGCACTTAGTTCGGAAATCGTGTTTTTAGCCATATTCGCGGTGACAATTGATCACTTCAGAGCTGCCGATTCAAACCTTTAGAAATTTTTTTTGAGGGGTCTCGTTAAAGATTCATGCAATATAGGAAATCCTGAAATGTTCTAGGCCCTTTCGACGAATATCGTTCAAGCCATTCGTGAGATAGAACCAGAAACATTAGAAAAATGGGTGCCGAGAATGAGCTACTGCGGAGCTAACACAGGCAGCCGCATGAATGAAGTCGTTTGCCATAAATAATGGGAATATTTACTCTTTCAAATAAAGCCATAAGGTTCCAAAACTATTGTGTATTGTTCATTTCATTGCATGTTTTAAAAAGATACTTGTTATTGGACCACCCTGTATATACATTAACTTTGCAAAAACTGATATTACAATAGGATTTAGTGTACATGAACTAGCTTTACCAGATGGATGTCGTAATTTCAAATCAAACTAAAAATATTTGTATTAAACCAATTATTTCAAGAAAATAACGATTTTTCGCGACCAAAAAATGTTTTTCGCGAAAAAAAATTCACGGTATTATGGTTTGTTATGCTAGTTTAACAGCCTTGAATGGTTTTAAGTTTAAAAATTATCGCTAAAAAATATCGTTTTTATTGTACTTGAGCATCAAAATTTTAAATCGCTAATATCGCGAATACGAATGCTAACTTCGAAAAACGGCTAGCACCATTGAATTTAGCGTACTCGAATTAACTTTACCAATGGGGTGTCCAGCTTGTTAAAAAAAAGTGCACAGTGCAATTATTATTTTTTCTAATTTTCAAGAACCCACATTTTTTGATTGCCGCTCGTGGCGTTTTATTCCTCAAATTGGGAAAATCAAAAGTTGAAGGAAAAATTCGACAATTGTCGCATTAAAAGTAAAATTTTATTAATTTTGAATAAAATATTTTTTAAAATAAGTTAATTTAAAAATGTTTCATTTTAAACTGTAAATGTTTCACCTTTATTTAATGCTGATTCACTTAAGCAAAACACGAGTAAAAACATGCATGAGTGCAGTAAGTTCCTCCCTAATAAGTTATTGTATTAGTTTCTTTTGTAGATACCCAGATAGAAAATATTTTTTTTTTTACTAAAAATTTTTTTTTTTACTAAACATTTTTTTTTACTAAACGATGGGCCTATATAGGCCCATCGGGGTTGCTGGTCAAAGTCGATTTTCAGGACAGAAATAGGTCACAATATAAAAAACACACAAAAAAATAAATTTATTGAAAAAAAAAAAATTCCGCCTAAAAATGTTGCTTGTAAAAATTATGTTTGGTACTTGTTTCAATAGCCTTCGGTTATCAATTCTATTCACATGTACCAGCTGCCGAATCAAAGCATTTAACCAGCTGCCGAATCAAAGCATTTAATACTTTTAGGTTATATTGAATGTACCAAAATTTTCGAGGAGCCCTTACAATTTCTTTCATAACTTTTGAACCACTGAACATATTTCGCTCAAATGCAATACCAAACGGCTTAGGACAACAACAAGTAAATATGATAAGTCTTAGTCATATCTGTGTACCACTTTGGCCAGGATCGCCATTTAAACAGACGGACATCGTTAGAATGTCTTTGAATCGATCCTAGACCGATATTTCGATGAGTTACAAACCGATGAGTTCCCAACCTTTGATTCTCGCCCCACTGGGGGGCAATTTGAAGGTTCCAGGGGGGCAACGAGCAAATTTTCAAGATTTTTTTTAGTCAAATTAACTACAAAAACTATTTTTTTTAGCAAAATTTACTGCAAAAATGTTGTTAATTGTTAAAAATTTTTACTAAAAACTTAGTTTAAATGCTTATTTTACAAAAACTTTGCTGAACCTGTAGCAATTTTTCATTAGAAACAAAAATTAGAAAAATTAAAAAAATTTTCTTGAGTGTAGGGGGGACAAAGCAATTTTTTTAACTTAAAAGTGGGGCGTGGCGTAAAAAAGGTTGGGAACCATTGCTCTAGCACTAACAAGGAAGGTATCCCATAGCTTACACTCCGATTACTCTGCAATTTATATATGGGGCATTCCATGTGAAATCGGACACTTTGAAAAACTTTTTTTTAGATTTTCCCAATTTGTTTACAGTTTTTAGTACCCTTCGAAAACTCCTTCGTGGTAAATTTTCAGATTTTTTTGATGACCCGTTCAAAAGATATCGAATTTGTAAAAATTGGTAGTTTGTTCCTTTACTCAAACTTCTTTTAATCATAACTTCTTCAATAATGGTCCAAATTTCAAATTTTTTTTTTCAAAATTTTTGTTTTTTTACGTACTTTTTAAAAAAAAAATCCCAAAAAATTCTTAAAAGCGCTCTAGTATGCGATTTTTAAGTTTTAAAATTTAAATCTCATTTTTGAAAATGTTTGTACTCTTTGATTTTTTTGAAATTTTTTTGTGTAAAACTTCTATCAATTCTACAAATTTTTTGCCCAGGAAGATCGTGGGATAACGATTATTACTATTTTTTAAAATTTTTTGAAAAAATTTTATTGTAATTTTTCAATCCTAAAATCATTTATACTGCTCCAATGGTGCGCATTGAGGGGTCCTTTATAAGACCGACCCCCATTAATTTTTTCATCTTAATATTTCTTTGGAACAAACTAATACCCTATCTCCAATTTCTAAGGGGGCTCCCACACAAAACGACATTTTTTTAAATTTGCTCCAACCGCTCTAACTGCCCAAATAGTGCCCTTAGAGCAACAAAATATATGACCCACAATATTTTTTTATTCCAAACATTTTCTGTGAACACACCTACCCTCTATCTTTATCTGTTAAGGCGGTCCCCATACAAATTTTTTTATTTTTTGTAAATTTGTTTTATTTAATCAGCTTCTACCGGTCCAATGGTGCGTCCGAGAGGGGTCATTAGTGAGACCGACCCCCACTTATTTTTACCCTTCAATATTTTTTCAAAACATACCTACGCCCTATCTCCACTCCCTAAGTAGGCTCCCATACAAAATTACATTTTTATAAAATTTGCTCCAACTGTTATTTGTATGGGAGCCTACTTAGGGAGTGGAGATAGGGCGTAGGTATGTTTTAAAAAAATGTTGTAGGGTAAAAATAAATGGGGGTCAGTCTCACTAATGACCCCTCTTGGACGCACCATTGGACCGGTAGAAGCTGATTAAATAAAACAAATTTACAAAAAATAAAAAAAATTGTATGGGGACCGCCTTAACAGTTAAAGATAGAGGGTAGGTGTGTTCAGAGAAAATGTTTGGACTAAAAAAATATTGTGGGTCGGTCATACATTTTGTTGCTCTAAGGGCACTATTAGGGCAGTTAGAGCGGTTGGAACAAATTTTAAAAAATGTCGTTTTGTGTGGGAGCCCCCTTAGAAATTGGAGATAGGGTATTAGTTTGTTCCAAAGAAATGTTAAGACGTAAATTTAATGGGGGTCGGTCTTATAAAGGACCCCTCTATGACGTACCATTGGAGCAGTAGAAATGATTTTAAGATTGAAAAACTTCAATAAAATATTTTCAAAAAATTTTAAAAAATAGTAATAGTCGTTATCCCACGATCTTCCTGGGCAAAAAATTTGTAGAATTGATAGAAGTTTTACACAAAAAAATTTCGAAAAAATCGAAGAGTACAAACATTTTCAAAAATGAGATTTAAATTTTAAAACTTAAAAATCACATACTAGAGCGCTTTAAAGAATTTTTTGGGATTTTTTTTTAGAAAGTACGTAAAAAAACAAAAATTTTGAAAAAAAAAATTTGAAATTTGGACCATTATTGAAGAAGTTATGATTAAAAGAAGTTTGAGTAAAGGAACAAACTACCAATTTTTAAAAATTCGATATCTTTTGAACGGGGCATCAAAAAAATCTGAAAATTTACCACGAAGGAGTTTTCGAAGGGTACTAAAAACTGTAAACAAATTGGGAAAATCTAAAAAAAAAGTTTTTCATAGTGTCCGATTTCACATGGAATGCCCCATATGTTAATATTTTTTTTAATATATTTTTTATCGGCTATCCCGGTGGTTTAAGGGTTGCCACCTTATGGAAAATGATGGTCTTTCTGAAAAATCTGAATAAAATTCGAATTAACAGGACTTCAGCCAAAAGCAAAAACACATGTCGGCTTAAACTTAATATAGATTATTATGTATAAATTAAGGGGTCGCACGTATATACTTCTTCATATAAACTAGCTCTACATTTACACATTTTTGACAAAAAACCAACTTAAAAAGGAATAAGTTTGTCCAGTCCTTTACACCATTATATAGGCCATTAAAAAACCTTTCCATCCATATATAATGTTCATATAGTTCGGTTGGAAGAAATACGAAAAAAATCGAAAAAAATACTAAAAAAAAACCGTTTTTCACCCTTTAACCCCTTTAACCTTCACGATAACCGATAAAAAAGCAGTAAATCTTGGATTTTGTTCCTCTATACCATATTAAAAGTGCAGGACAATTGGAGTGTAAGCTATGGGATACCTTCCTTGTAAATGAGGTATAATAATCAATATGTAACTTTTTATCTAGAGTCAACAGAGTGTTGGTAATTTTTCCAAAAAAACCCGTATTTTCGTATTTTTTTAAATGATGCAGTACGCCACCTCAGTTTGACTATATCAGCCATCGACTAAAAAAATGAAAATAAGAAATATTGTTTTCATTTGCTTAAAACCAAAAATTTTTGTAACTTCGATTTAAAACTAACAATAAGATAATAACAATAAAAAACAAAATCGAATATATTTTTCAAATGACCTAGTCGAAAAGATCACAAAAATGCCTATCAAACTTGCCAGATACCCTCAAATTTTAAAGTTATTGTAAAAAAAATCATTTTTTTGGAACTTTTTTCACAAAACCACGTGTAACTTAGAAACTTTTCAGCCGATTTTAAATTTTTTTACTGTTAAGGATAGAAGTAGGATAGGATTTTTCATTTGTGTGAATTGGTATTTATATATACCCAGCAAAAACTTGGTAATGACACATCATTACCATTCTAATTACTTAGTAATGACAGAAAATGACCTTTAGCATTATTTTGAAATGTAAAATAAGGACTTATTAATAATGACTAACATAAGTCATTATAATAAAATAAAAAAATTTCAGAACTAGATTTTCACTTTTTGACTCACTGTACATTATTTTGAATAAAAACAAATTAAAATTAAATATTTTTTTATTTTTTTAAATTTTTTTTTAAAATAATTTTTTCATTACCTATAAGTATATATGTAATTGGTTATTAATATTGGTATGATAATCATTACATTTGGCACATTTGCTTGTAAATGTAATGGGAAAGGTAATTCGAATCAGAAGTAGTTATAATTTTTGAATTTCCCATTACACATTTCATTACTTGGTAATGAAAGTTTTTGCTGGGTAAGAAAGATATGTATTGATTTTTTCAACAATATCTAAATTTTTTGTTATTTTTTGAAAATTTTTTGAGTTTATTGATTTTTTTCTGCTATAGTTCGTTGAACAACATTTATATATATCGTCGAACTATATTCAATAAATGCCAACTCGAAAAAGCTTACTTTTCAGGATAGCTAAAAAACTAGTTATTTCGCATATTATTGTAAAAATAAACAATGTACCTTCCATAAGATGGTTTAAATATTCTAAATAATTTTTACCTATGCCAAAAATTTTATATTTTGCACTTGTTTGCGTATTTTTCAGAGATGGCATTTATTACTGTATCAAAAAACAAATATTTTTTTAGAGTTGGCATATTTTGTCGGAAAATAAAAATAATTTTTTTTTGAAAAATTTTTATTATTTTTTTTGGATTTTGTTATCGTTAGTACGGTAATTGCAAAAACTAAAAAAAAATTAAAAATCTTTGCATATTTTTAAAAGTTACTAGCTCCGAAAGCCTTTTAATTTCAGGGTGGTCAACTTTGGCACTCTGTAACTCACAGTGTATTGTATAAGGGTCACTCCAAACTAGCTATTTTGAAAGCTTATGTCATTGACTTTATTTGCCCCACTCATAATGTTCCAATCTGATAAATAGTTTAAAAGTTACATATATATAAGCAATTTTTTTTTTCGCAAGCATTATTTACCGATATTTTCAAAATATCAATATCTCGAAAACTAGCCTTTAGATATCAAAATCTTTACCAGATTCGTGTTCAGCATAACAAATGAAATGAGATACGTGGTCTAATTTTTTTAAAAAAAAATTTTGAAAAATTTTTTTGGAAATTTACAATGGGAGTTGGCATTTATTTTCACCAAAAAAAAATATGTACTTTGAGTTAGCAGAATAACGAAAATGGATGTAAGACGACAACAAATAATTTTTTTGCTCTGAAATTTTTACCACAGATGGGTATTGCATAGGGGAGCTATTTGCCATCGGAAACTCATTTCGGTTTGAGTTGGCATATTTTGAATATAGGTTCACGATATGAACGTATTTTTTTTACCAAAATTTTTTTCCTAACATTTTTTTTATATCACTTTTTTTCATCAAATTTTTTATAACATAATAATTTTTTCATCAAAAATTAGTTTTTCATAAATTTGTTTTTCACCAAAAATTGTTTTCATCATCAAAAATTTTATTTTCAAATAGATGGACGGTGTCTTAGAAATTGTTCAATAATATGTAACCTTAGTGAGGTCCTCGACCAATAGTTCAATTCGTTTTTTATTAAATGGTAACTAAATAAAACATTATTTTTTTCTAAAGAAAACATTGCTTTGGCAAGTTCACCCAAATCTTTAGCAAAACATTATCATGATTAAATGTTTTGGGCAAAAGTACAAAATTTTGTTAGGAAATCTGAAAAAACAACAAAAAAATATCAAGTTTTTAAAGTGTTCGTATGCAAAACGAACCCTTCTTTTGGGAGTTTTGCTGTCTCTCCCTTTCAACCGCTGGGTTCCAACTGCTAAACTACTATGGCCATTGCAAGTTTCACGGCTATCAGTCCTGTACTTACTGAACAGCTGAATTATTTCCAAAAAATTTTCTAGTTATCCAACTGTGTGCCGGAGAAGCATTATAATGTTACCAATGCCATCTTCTCTAAGTTTTGAGAGTTCCAAACTCTGAAACATTTTTATTTTAGAAAAAATCTGTTTCTTAGAAAAATTTCATATTCTGACGCATTTTTTATATAAAACAAGTAAAAAAGTTAAATTCGGCCTTGCCGAATGTATGTATTAATACCCTCCACAATTTCAAAAAGATTATTGCAAAAAACTTAAAAAAAAAACTTTTTTGTCAAAAAATGTGTTCGTACTCCTTTAAGTACCTTCGGTGTTCAATTATGTTCACACATGTCAACCAGCAGCCGAATTAAAGCATTTTGTATTTTTAGGTTATGTTGAATGTACCAAAATTTTTTAGGTGTCCTTACATTTTCGTTCATAACTTTTGAACCGCTGAACCGATATCGCTCAAATGCAATACCAAACTGCTTAGGAGAACTTCCAATAAATATGTTAAGTTTCAGACATCCCCGTGTAATATTTTGGTCGTGATCACCATTTCCACAGACAGACGGACAGACGGACATCGCTATAATGTCTTAAAATCTATCACTGATCAATAATATATATACTTTATGGGGTCCTAGACCGATATTTCGATGAGTTACAAACGGAATGACAAACTTATATATACCCTCTATCACTAAGTGGAGGGTATAAAAAGCTAGTCGTATTGTATTTTTCTCCATGGGTACATTAAACAGTAGGTGTATAACACTTAAAAGTACTCCGAGTTATATAAACACTGAAAACTTTAGCGCTTCCATATTTTTATGACTTAATAAAAAGCATTTTTAGTATTTTGCAACAAAAAAAAATATAAATATATCTACTTTAAAAATGCACTTCTACCTGGTAAAATCTCTAACAATAGTTGCAGCTGCTACAGATCTAAAACTCTTCCAGAGGTACTGTTGCCTTGAATATTTTTACTCTTGGAAAAATAAAAGACTTTCATATGTTTATTATATCTACAAGTATTCATAAATGCATTTTAGTACTTAGACATTCATATGCGTTCACAAAAATACACACATACAAGCATTATTTAGAGTTGCCAGATGTATTTTTAAAGCTAATTTGGTGATTTTTGTATATAAAAATGGGGAATATTATTAAAAATTATGTTATGTTGTTTAAATATAAACTTTTAAGATTTTTCTAATTTTGAGTTCCTTGAGGGTTTTAAATTATTTTAGTCTGACATCTTTGGTTAGAAAAATTAAGAGTTGCCAGATGCTTTTTAAACTAATTTAGGGATTTGTGTATATAGTATAAATAGGTATATTTTCTATAAAATAAGTTATTCTGTCTGAATTCTAACTTTTCGTTCCTTTATGTTATTAAATAAGTTTAGTCTGGCATCTTTGGTTCGAAAAAAAATCCTTACGTTAGAGTTATGAAAATCTATTTATAAACAAGTTATTCATGTATACTGTTGAACATAGTATGTATGTATAAAAATATTTGTATTTAAGAGTATTAAAGCTTTTCATACTATTTTTTTGTATTTGTATGTGTTGTTATTTTCCTATTATTTACACTTCGTTAAAGTGTAGAAATAAATAAATGTTGAAAATAATTTAAACAATATTTTATAAATTATAGTTTTTACAAAGTGTTTTCACAGTAGCAAATGAATTGCCAGAGTTTATTGTTATTAATAATACTGCATTTAAAGGAAAAGGAAAGAGATTTTTTATATATGACAATATTTTATCATTGAATATTTCTTTGTTTATATATTCAAATAGAGTAGGAAATAAAGGATGGCATATATCAAATTGAAATTTATTACACAAGGCCTTGGAAAAATTCTAATGATGGTATTACAATCAAAGTTCAAAATACTTATAATTTTTCATAATTAATGGTATAATTATGATAGTTGTTTAAGAAAGAGTTTTATTTGTCATTATAATGAAGGTAACAAATATTTGCAATGAAAGCGTAAAATGAGAAATACATGTTTTTTTGCAAACAAATAATAAATTGTAATTACACAGTGCAATGATCGGAATAGGATAAAAACCAATAGCACGGATTTTATAATTGTTGTTTTTTGTTTTAAGTACCAAAAGGTACATGGAAATAAAATGCATTTATTCGGCCTAATCGAATATATTTATAATAATAACACAGTGTAACACCCAAAATCGGAATGGGATGAAACCAAAAGCAAATGAAAGTTGACATATTCCATAACAAACCCCTCAAGGCTTTTTTCTAGTTCAGAGCTAGATTTTGTTTTACACGTATTTGAAGTTAGTGCACTTTTATTATAATGATAATAATAAATGCTTGAAAATGGTATTAGTGGCGAATGATTAATATTGTAATTGCCTTTAAATAACAATCATACGCAACGGTGTCTAGTGTTTTGTGGTTTATTTGAATAATTTCGCTATTCAGTAAATAGGTACTGGACCGATTGCAGCAAAATTCATACCAGTCATAGCTAAAGTAATTTTCAGCTTAAGTTTGGAAACTGGACCCTACATGTTCAATAAGGGCACAACCAGGGGCCTTTAAAGTATGATATGTTTAGTACACACAAACTTTAAATGCTTTAAAATCACCAACTTTAAATGCGTGTAAAATAAAATCTAGCTCTGACCTAAAAAAAAGGCCTTGTGGGTTTTGTTATGGAAAACGTCAGCTTTCATTTGCTTTTGGTTTCATTCCATTCCGATTCGATTTTGTATCACTGTGTAATTACTTAAAAACTGTATACTAGTACAGTTATAAGTTGCGTATACTTAATTTTTTATTTGCCTTTAAAGAACAATCATACGCATAGGTGCACAGTAGTTTATTTTTAAAAGTGTTCGAAAAAACACGCTAACGAACGGTACTATAGTGTTTTGTACACCCAAAAAAAAAAACGTGGGTATTCAATACTAAAAATGTAACTAATTTTAGTCCAAAATGACCTAGTGCAAAAATTGGTAACTAATACTAAAATTTTTAACTAATATTAGTCAAAACCAGTAAAAATTACTAATGTTAGTAGTTTGAAGATACTAAAATTAGTATCTAATTAGTAGATTTTGGTACAATATCACTTACTAAACCTTTTACTGTAGAATTATTTTGAGTGTACTGAACTATGTCACTGAATGTACGCAAAACACATTCCCAACGAGAAATACAGAATAAACTAAAAAATGTCTGCAAAAATTGTGTTTTTCCCCAAACCATTGAATCATGATTATGTTTTGCTGTATAAATAGGTGTTCTTTCCAAAGCAAAATGTTTCTAGAAAAAATAAGGCAATATTAATTTGTCATTCCATGCTAAACGCATTGAAATATCGGTCGAGGACCCCGTTGTGCTTATATATTATTGATCCGTAAAGGTTTCTAAGTCGTTCTAGTAATATCTATCTATCTGTTGTCGATAAAACAAGTTTTTTATGAAAAAAAGCTTTTAACGAAAAAAGATTTTTGATAAAAAAAATATTTGATGAACAAAATATTAATGAGAAAAAATATTTATGACAAAAAATATTGATGGAAAAAATATTGAAGAAAAAAAAAATTATGAAAAAAAAAAAAATATTGATGAAAAAAAAAAATATTGATGAAAAAAAATATTGCTGAAAAAAAATATTGATGAAAACAAAATTGATAAAAAAAAAATATCGATGGGAAAAAAACATTGACGAAAAAAAATTATGAAAAAATATTGATGAAAGAAACAAATGATGAAAAAAAATATTGACGAAAACAAATACATATTGATGAAAAAAATATTGATGAAAAAATTATTGATAAAAAAAAATATTGATTAAAAAAAAACAGTGATAAAAAAAATATTTGATGAGAAAAAAATTTGAAGAAAAAATAATGAAAACAATTTTGATAAAAAAAATATTGATGAAAAAAAAAATTAATGAAAAAAAATATTGATGAAAAAAAAAAAAATGTTGATGAAAAAAAAATATTGATAAAAAAAATAAAAAAATATTGACGAAAAAAATATTGATAAAAAAACTATGAAAAATATTGACGAAAAAATATTGATGGAAAAAATACATATTAATGGGAAAAAAATATTGATGAAAAAAATATTGATGAAAAAAAATGTAGATGAAAAAAAAATATTGATGAAAAAAAAAATGATAAAAAAAAAAGATGAAAAAAAAATTTGATAAAAAAAAAATATTGATGAAAAAATATTGATGAAAAAAAAAAATATTGTTGAAAAAAAATTTATGAAAAAAAATACTAATGGAAAAAAAATATTGATGAAAAAAAAAAAAATATTGATAAAAAAAAACATTGACAAAAAAAATTATTAAAAAAAATATTAATAAAGAAAATGATGAAAAAAAAATATTGACGAAAAAAATATTGATGAAAAAAATATTGGTTAAAAAAAATATTAATGGAAAAAAATAAATATTGACAAAAATATTGATAAAAAAAAAATAGTGACGAGAAAAAAAATATTGATGAAAAAAAAAATATTAATGAAAACAAATATTGATGAATAAAAATGCTGATGAAAAAAAAAAAAAAATTTTGATGAAAAAATATTGATAAAAAAAAAACATTGATGAAAAAAAAATATTAACGAAAAAAAATAAAAACATTGATGAAAAAAAAAAACATTGATGAAAAAAAATATTAATAAAAACAAGTAAGAGTGTTAAATTCGGCCGTACCGAATCTTTTATACCCTACAACACGTTTAAAATAAAAAAAAATCGAGGGGTTTTTTGGAGGGGGGGGGGGGTCGTCGAAGTTGGTGAGAGACACATGTACCCTTGCAATATATGTTTAAAAATTATTTGTTTATGATATTTACACTTAAATAATAAATTTTTATCGCTATTTTTAATTAATTTCTATAACCACGCCCCCAAAGGGGGCGGTCTGCAAAAAATCGAATTTTCTAACCCATTTGGTCCAAGCGCAGGTCTATGAACATAATATGACATACAAATAGTACAGTTGATGAAAAAGAAGATATTGATGAAAAAAAAAATATTGATAAAAAATAATTATTTTAAGTTTTATTCTCCAGCTGGTTAATATTTTTTTTTATTCACCATGAGGTGAATTATTATCCAAGTTCGCAGGACAACCCCTCAGTTTGACTATATAAGCTAATTATAAAAAAGAAAATAATTTAAATTTTCTTTAAACCAAAAAGGTTTCTAACTTTGATAATAATTAACCTACTGGTAAATAAAAAAAGTTTTTCACCAGCTGGTAAATAACGTAACTAAAATTTTTTGTTTCGTCAAATGTTTATACCCTCCAACTAGAATATGGGGGTATACTCACTTTGTAATTCTGCATGTAACGCATCGCAATATCGGTCGGAGACCAGATATAGTTTATATATTCTTGATCAGTGATCGATTCTAAGACTTTTCGTCCGTATCACAGTGGAAGATGGACGCGCATCGTAACAAAATCAAAATTTTCAGCGATTTGATCGGTTGAACATGGGTTTGATAAAAGACATCCTAGGGGATAGAAAACCATTCATAAAATATTTATATGTCATTTACTTTGACCAGGGCGTCTCTCCAAAGTCCAAACATTTTCAGGTTTTTTTAAAAAATGAAAATTTTTTGGAAACCTTTTTTAAATGATTGAGTAAAACTATTTCTAAGTAAGCTAACATCCTGAAATTTTAACACAGCTTTGACAATATATGTAGCTAATTAAAACTGCCCTTATAAGCTAAAATTTTAAACCGCGTTATTCGTTAATTGACTGCCAAATGTTGTAATTTTTTAAGAAATGTGTAAAAAAGACTCTTAATTATAGACTGCATCTTTTGTGGAACCTTGTGGATACAGACAAATTCAATATGGGGTGAAACTAGAGGTATTTATCTAAACGAGGAACTTTATTTCGTCTGCAGTAACTTGCAGTTAAATTCATGATAAGGCTCCAAAGTAGGGTCCATAAAAAGAAAAAAAAAAAAAAACATATATATTTATTTTTTTAAATTTTTATTTTTCGAAATTATTAAATATAAGCTTCAACCTATTTAGATACTACCTCCGTCCCGAAATATTTTTAACATTTCTATAGATTTTTTTGTCCCAAAATAAACTTTAAATTTTATTAAGCAGTGTTTTAGTTGAAATATTACAAGATAAAGTTAAAAAAAACAATCTTATACTAATCCCGTGTACTAAAATTGCAACAAAATTAATTAAAAATATTTGTAAGATGTCCCTATTGCATACATAATGCATTTATTAAAAACCGTTAAAAGGGCCTCAAGCGTATAATTTCTATTTCATACGCCGCATTTTGTAATTATTTTCATCTTTTCGACCATAGTGGACACCATGCCTGTTTGTAATGTCGAAAACCAGTTGTCTCATTTATCTGGATGCAGTTTATTGAATCCATTTTGCACGTGAATTGAAAAATTGCAAAGCTATAAAGAATTTCTAAATTATTGATATGTCCCGATATGTATTAACAAAAAAAACAAAGCTTTTTCAAAAAATCCTCCATAATCCCAGCCAAAATATAGAAATGTTAAGATTATTTTGGGACGGAGGTAGTATTTAAAATAGAAAATTGGTGATGCTGCATAGGCTTGAGAAACTAACTAAATACCCAACAAAATTTGGCACTACTAGTAATGGGATTTGTAATCCGGAACAAATGTTTGCCAAATGAACTAAAAAGGAAAGGATCTCACATGTCGAATAAGCATAAGGAACTTGTAAAGGAGAGAAAGCGCTTTGTGCAAGAACAGTTCAGAAAACGATTTGGAATATTAATCGATATACCTAAAAACGGTAAAAATTTACACCTTAAAATTTATACCTAAAAACGGTAAAAATACATATAAATTTGTTAAACTTTCTCATTTATTTTTCAATACAAGGTTATGGCACAAGTAATGATGGCAATACAGCCAGAACATTTTTTGAAAATTACGCAATATCATCCGATATCACTGGAATAGACGAAAATATATATAAAAGCGAGTATATATTATATTGACGTGCATTAACACAAGTGAAGAAATAAATGCAACCGAATTTAAAAAAATATGCATTCGACACAGCAAAACTTATAATCTCAATGTATGGATGGTGGACAATGAGTCCTACTGTACATAAGGTCCTGATACACGGAAGTGAGATTATTCAAAATTCGGTGTTAACAGTTGGTAATAAACATATTTTGAACAATATAAGCAATTCAGTAACTAACTTATACAATTTAAACATTAGGTCAGTTATCAGAAGAATCGTTAGAAAGGTCGCATAAATATTTTAAGATTTACAAAAGCAATTTTAGCAGAAAAAATTCAAGAATAAACAATTTAAAAGATATTTTTCAAAAATTAATGGTAGAATCAGATGCAAAAAATTCCATTTTACGTGAAGAAACATCGAACTTCGTAAAAAAGGTTCCTTATCCAAAGGAACTATTGCAACTAATAAAAAAGAACTATTTTTTTTTTATTTATTACGATATTGCATTATCGTGTCTATGTTAATTTGTTTTTTAATGTTTTAATCCTGTTATTATTCATTTTTGGTTTATTACTACTATTTATTTATTATAAATCAATAAAATTGATAAAAAAAAGTCATACGTGCCGGATATTTTAGTGTAGGGTGAAAGGTAATGCTTGGAAATATTAAATTTATCTTTTTTGTGCAATTTAAAATAGGTTTGATATAAGCAATTCCACTTATATATTTATATTGTCAGATTTGTTAACTAAAAAAGTCAATACATTTGATCTTAATTTAACTCAATTTTTTATATGTATTTTAACTAGTAATGTTTAATGATGTATATTTACTCTATCCGAATGACATTCAGTAATAATATATCAAAAATGTCAATGATCTTAACATTTTTTTAGCATTTGTTCATATAAACAAATTAACCAACTTTGCATTCAATTTATATGTAGGGTGCAAGGAGGACAACAAACTTTGATCACAGCTTTAATTGCATAAGGTCCCTAGTTTTTAGAATGCCTAATTTTGTTTTACAACTCCTAACCGTTTAGAAGATATAGTCAAAAAACTTCGATGCGCGCGTTTTCCATACAAACCGTCCACTGTGCGTATGTCTGTCCGTTCGTCTTTAGTTAACACGCTACAGTCTAAAATAAAACAGCTGGTCCTAGACAGGTTAAGTTGGAAATGATCTAAATCGGAGCAGGTGGAAAAAGTTCCCCCTTTAAAAACTAAACCAACCTCTAAAAAACACTAAACGTTTTTTTGTATTTTTGTTAAACAAATGAAACATTTTTATGTTTGCAGAATTTTATAGTTTTGGGGATTAAAAAAAAGTCGATTTTATTGCCCCGCCCCTTTTGAGGTCGTGGAAAAAATAATTAAAATAACAAAAAAATTACAATACTTTAAAGCACAAAGCAGAATAAAATGAACTTGTAAACATATACCGGAGGGGTGAGGAGTCCACCCAACTCTCCAACTCCAATTACAGTTGAAACAAATTTTATAAAACTGTAATTTTGCACGGAAGCCCACTTAGGGAGTGGAGATTGGATGTAGATATGTTTAAAAAAATGTTGGAGGGTAAAAATAAGTGGGCGTCCGGTAGAAGCTGATTAAATTAAACAAATTTATAAAAAAAAAAATAAAAAAAAAATGTGTGAAGATCACCTTATGAGTTAAAGTTAATGGGTAGGTGAGTTCAGAAAAATTGCTTGGATTAAAAAAATATTATAGGTCGGTCATATTTTTGACTGCTCTAGGGGCACTCTGAGGGCAGTTAGAGCTGCTGGAAAATTTTGAAAATGTAATTTTGTATGGGAGCCCCTTAGAGATAGAGTACACTCAAAATAATTACTCTGTTAAAAACTCTGTAAAATGACTGTAATCTCAATTCGACAGATATTTGACAAAGTTATCTGTCGAAATACAGATTTTAAGAATATACTTTGTATTTTCTTGTAACCGAAAAACAAAATTTTATCTGTAATTTGACTTTTTACTTTGTATCTCTATTTTACAGATAATAAACAGAGTTTTTTGTTAAAATACAGATTTTATAAAAAACTTGTGTTTTTTTTCTCGTAACCAAAATACAAAATTTCAACTGTAATTTTACTTATTGCTCTGTAATAATAAAACCAGGTAAATTTTACAAGGATGTCGTGTAAAATTGGAGGTACTCGTAAAAAAACTTTCACAAAAATAAAAAAAAAAGTTAATTTAGATTTTGGAAGCATTAAAGCGGGTAAATTTACTCGATGGCAGTTTCCAATTGTCAACACTACTTGCACATTAAGGAAAGATAAATTAATCAGAAATCAAATAGTAAATAAAATAGTCAAATTCTGGTCGCTTTTATCAATATTTTACAGATAATTCTGTAAATTTACAGTTTTTTTATCGAAATCATTTTACAGAGTTTTCTTCGTAAAATAACAAAAAATCTTGCTGGTTGGAAATCTATGGTATTTTCTGCTGGCTCAGCAGAGTATCTCTGTAATTTAACAGGGTGATTATTTTGAGTGTATTTATTTGTTCCGAAAAAATTTTAAGGCGTGAAAATTAATGAAGTCAGTCAAATTAATTGAACAATTATTCGTCTAAAATTGTTCGATTATTCGAACAAGAGTTAATCGACCGAACACCCTACAAACTACCAATTTTTAAAAATTCGATATTTATTGAAAGATTCATCAAAAAAATCTGAAAGTTTACAACGAAGAAGGTTTTGAAGGTTTTGAAGGTTTTTGTACTATTGTAACAACTAACTGTAAACAAATAGGAAAATTTAAGTCTAAAAAAATAATGTGCTAAAAAAATTTGCTTTTGCAAATAAACCCATATCTTGAGCAAAACATTTTTATGATTTATGTTTTAAACAAGAGTCCGAAATTCGCCGGCATTTTTTCATAATAAGAGACTTTTCTATTGCAAAATTATTACAGAACATTTGACTTTAGAGATGTAGTTGGTTTTGATCGACTATAATTTCCCCACTTGTTAAAATTGCATTTATCATTTTCCACATATTAAAGTGTTTACTGCAATATATCTTCCAGTCTTTATTTTTAGTAACCTGGTTTACCATAAAATTGCTTTGATCTTTAACACACATTAATTTTAAATATTTTCCATTCCTTCGTACTTTCGTCCTTTTATTACACATGCACATTAAAAAAAAAATAATAAATAAAAAAAAAATCGATTGTAATTTAAAAAATATTATCCAAGGAAATTAATATCGTTATTGGCAGGATATTAATTTTTCTTCTCACACCAACACAAACACCAGCAACACACAGCATCATAAATATTTGATATTCTTTTCATCTCTTTATGTTTTTTTTTTGTTTGTAACTTAAGTAAAATAAAATGAAAATAAAACAAAAATAAAAAAAAAAATGGAAAAACACCTTCCACATTAAAACAGTACTTGGCTACGCATATTTCAAAAATATAAAAGTGGTATGAATATATTACAAACACCCTTACATACTTTAATATTTTTACACATATAAAAATAATCCAATAAAAATCTTTTTTTGCTGAACAAAAAAAAAAAACAAAACTGACTACAGAGGAAGAATCTTAACAACATTATAAATTTGTATACGAACATTTTGAAAATTTTTAAATGTCGATGTTTCATACGTAAGTTAATACATTCATGTAAAATTGGTTGGAGCAAATGTTTCTTTTTTTAAATTTCAAATTCGTCGGGGTCTGAAAAGTTACCTTAAAGGTTCAGCATTAACACAAAAAAATATTGGATCAATGTCTTTGGGTTCCTTTTTTGACTTCAAAATCGGAAAGTTCCGAAAAACAATATTTTTTTCACGTTGTTCAGAACGATTTTCAAGTCAAAATAGAAACTGAAGGACATTGATCTACAGGTCCAATACTTTTTATATCTCCCGATATAATGATCATAGATACTTGAAATTTGGACTTTATGTTACCCTCCCGCAATATATATCTACTGTGGCTGGAGTTTTGCCAGTGTTGATTCTAAGGGGGTCAAAAGGGAAAAATATTTACTTTTGGTGCTTTTTATATCTCCTGAAATAATGGTCATAGAAACTTGAAATTTGGACAGTATGTTCACATCCTAGAATATAGATCCAGTACGGCTGGATTATTGCCAATGTTGATTCTAAGAGGGTAAAAAGGGAAAAAATCTGTACTTTTGGTACCTTTTATATTTCCTTAAGAAATTGTCACATATACTTGAAATCTGGACTGTATGTTCACCTCCCGGAATATAGATCCCCTAAGGCTGTGTTTTTGCCAATAATGTTTCCAGTAGGGTAAAAAGGGTAAAATATGTACTTTTTTTACATTTTATATTTCCTTAAATAATGGTACTAGAAGATTGAAATTTGCAATGTCGGTTCACCTTCCGGAAAAAAGATTCACTAAGGCTCGGGTTTCGCCAATGTTGCTACTACGGGGGTAAAATGGGTAAAAAAGTACTTTTGGTAATTTTTTTTTTATTAACTGAAATAATGGTTACTCAAACTTGAAATTTAGAATGTAAGATCCTTTAATGAAATAAAACATTCTGGAACAAGTACTTTCTGAAAATGCTGTACCGTTTTCAAAAAGTACCTTTTATAAAAGGTTCCTTTATAAAAAGTACCTTTTATAAAAGGTTCCTTTATAAAAAGTACCTTTTATAAAAGGTAAAAAGTACCTTTTATAAAAAGTACCTTTTATAAAAAGTACCTTTTATAAAAAGTACCTTTTATAAAAAGTACCTTTTATAAAAAGTACCTTTTATAAAAAGTACCTTTTATAAAAAGTACCTTTTATAAAAAGTACCTTTTATAAAAAGTACCTTTTATAAAAGGTGCCTTTTATAAAAAGTACCTTTCATTATAAGTACCTTTTATTAAAAGTACCGAAAGTACACTTTTTGTTACTTTTTTATTTCCTGAGGTATAAATAAAACAAACTTTTTTGTTTTTTAAATCATTATATTGGTGGAGGGTATTTAAAGATTCGGCACAGCCGAATATAGCTTTCTTACTTGTTTTGCGCTAATATTGACCTTAAAAATACATTTTCCGATCCCGACGATTTTGAAATTCGAAAAAAAGAAAAACTTACTCCACCCTTATGTATAATAATGTTACACATTTTTATACAACACAAAGGTATTTTTATATGCGTGTATGTATATTTTAATATGAATGTGTTATTCATGGTATTTTGTTTGTGTATTTGTGTGTTGTTAAATAAATTAAGATTTATGATAATGATTTCATAGAATTGAGACTTAAGCCATAAGGCATAAGTTTAAAAAACATACTCATCTGTAATCATTATACAGTTAGAAGGTCTGTCAGTAGAAAGTAACGTAATTTTCAATTTCAAAATTAAGGAGATTCTGAATTACTTTAATTAAAAAATAAAAATTATTTTAAATTATTGTTTCTGTAAAGACAGTCGAGCTCAGGCTCTAATTATAATTATGTATTATAATTTTTTGATTTGTTATATATGGTTTTGAATTGAGAAAAGTGTGAAAGAAAAATTTTAATTTTTCTAAAAATTTAAGACATCCTGGTTTGTTTCTTACTAGTTTCATATTATCCAGTTATAATAATCTTCAGAAAAACTTTTAATGTCAAATTTATTTAGTTAATAGTTAATAAAACTCTATATGTGAAAATTATTAACAGATCGCAGCCGACAAGGATTGAACTCATCATTATCTGTAATACTTTGCTATTAACTGCTTGTAACGTACAATCACTCTAGACCGATACGCCAAGTAGGCTGTTAAGCAAGTACTTATCAACTAAATCTGATATTTTCAATTCGAGTGTAGTTGTTGCTGTTGTTTTTTCTAACAGAAGACTTGTTATTGTAATTATGTGTAAACAAACTTTTATTTTTATTTATCATAATTCTTCTTCCTCTCCTTCATCAATTCTGATCTAAGTACATATTTTTGCAAACATTGCCAGACCATTAACTAAATAAATTTGACATTAAAAGTTTTTCTGAAGATTATTATAACTGGATAATATGAAACTAGTAAGAAACAAACCAGGATGTCTTAAATTTTTAGAAAAATTAAAATTTTTCTTTCACACTTTTCTCAATTCAAAACCATATATAAAAAATTATTTTATTACACCTTTAAAATATTATATTTTGAGCAGATTAATTCTAGCTCGAGGTCATTCCTCTAAAAAAGATTTTAAATATTATTTGGGGGAAGATTATTCTAGCTAAATGTCATATTCCTTTTACTTATAAAAACTATTTATTATTCGACCTTTAAAATTCTATTTTGAGAAAGATTATTCTAGCTCAAGATCATATTTCTTTTACTAATCATTAAGATGATATTGTCAAAGCAACAATTTTCAAGAAATTATTTATACAGTTTATTGGCTTGGTAATTGTGCAAGACTTACTCGACACGTGTTTCGGAATTTGTCAGATTCCTTTGTCAAGAGTATTTAGCAAATTGATTGAAATCTTTAGTTGCAAAACATAAAGTCTAAGATGACGCTAACAATCGTCAATTTGCAAAATAATCTTGACAATGGAATCTGACAAATTCCGAAACACGTGTCGAGTAAGCCTTGCAAAAGACCAAACCAATCACTTAAAAATAAACAACTTTGTAAAGAGTTTCTTGAAAATTGTTACTTTGACAATATCATCGTAATGATTAGTAAAAGAAATATGTCCTTGAGCTAGAATAGTCTTTCTCAAAATAGAATTTTGAAGGTGGAATAGTAAATATTATTTTTTTTTTTAATTTTAAAATTAAAACAGACTTTAAATATTTTTATTTTTAAAATCTGATATTTCTGTTTTTATTTTTTGCAGATTCATATATTCTAAGACATTTGCTATAAAAAACTTTTTGAATTCTGTTATATTTTCCGTAAGTAAAATCACAATTGACCCCGTCCGACAAAAATTGAAAAGGTCGTTAAAAACGAATATATGTAGTAAAACAGCATTTACAGTTTTTCATTTTGTGATCCTGTTTCCTTTTAAGAGGATTTAAAAGTTTTGGGGGATTAAATTTTTTAATTTTTATTTTTTTTTTACTTTGAGCCAACACTCAGGGGATGCCCCCTACTAATGCAATGCATTGTGTTGGTATTAGGAAAATTGGTTATGAGGAGAAGGAAAGAGGGAGTAGTGTTTGTGGAGGATCTCCCCTAGTTTTAAAATTTTATTTTTTTACATTTCAGAAAAAAGGAGGTGAGTTACAACTTTTCAAAACTTTATCCTTCAATGTCATTAAAATTTTTCAACAATTTTTCAAAGGACTTTATTCACATCCTTGTATTCTGATATGGCAAAATAAAAAAATTGGAAAAATAAAGGGAGATCCTCCTCTTTCATTTTTCATTACCAGTGGCATCATAGGATAAGTGCAAATATTTTTGAAATATTTTACAAAATACATCCTTTTAAATTTTGAAGTCCTTTTTAAAGGAAACAGGATCACGAAATGATCTCTACTTTTTGACGTATATCATCTGGTTAATGTTTAATGTCGGCTGTTGGAAAGTGTAATAATATTTTTTTCTAAACACAAATCTCAGATTAAAAGAAATTTTTGGTATATACAAAATTTAACGATATTTTTTCAATAACAAAAGTATCAGATTTTGAAACATTTTTTCTATAGAAAAACTTTCAGAGTTTGGGAAATTTTGCCTATAGAAAAAGTTTCATACATTCTAAAGAGGTTTTTTTATAGAAAAAGTCTTCAATATTCAGAGACTTTTTTCCATACAAAAAACATTCTGAAATATTTTTTTAAGAACATTTCTCGACATTTTTTTTATAGAAAAATATTAAGATATTCTAGGTCTCCAATAGAAAAAGTTTCAGACATTCTTCAACATTTTAAATATAGAAAAGCTTTCAAACATTCAGAGTTGTTTTTTCACAAAAATAAATTTTTAGCCGATCTGAGTTGTTTCCCATCAAAAAAGTCTAGAACCTTCTGATAAAATTTTTCTCCAGAAAAAGTCTCAGAAATTCTGTGTAACTTCCCTACAAAAAAGTCTAGAACTTTCTTAAAAAATTTTCCTATAGAAAAGTCTTCGAGATTCTGAGATATTTTTCTAGAGATTCTGGAACATTATTCCAATAAAAGAGTGTCATACATTCTGTGTCTAGTTTTCAATAAAAGAAGTTTCTGACATTCTGAGATATTATCTACTGAAAAGGTTTCAGATATTCTGAAACATTTTTCCAATAGAAAAAGTCTCAGACATTTTGAGACATTTTTAATCTATCAGTTTCAGACATTATGATTCATATTGTGCCACATGTTCTAAAACTGTGGCCCAAATTCCACCCAAATCGGATAACTTTAACCCGTGCTCCTTTAAGGTCAAAGTTCACAAAGAAAAAAAAAATTCCATAACCCAAAATTTTTTTTTAGATTTTTTTTATTTTTGAATGTTAGTGGAAAAAAATAAACCAATTCCACTAAAATTTGATCTGTGTCTGTTTTCTACACTAAATACAGATCTAACAAAAGATGGGTCCAATCGGTCTATGTTTGGATTTTGGACACATTTTCTAGAAAACACTGGTGTAGGGTATCATATGGTAGGACTACAACTTCTTACTAGTTTTTCTTTAGAAAAGATCACAGACGTTTTGAGAAATTTTACATAAGAAAATTTTGTGACGTGTTTCTTATGGACATTTTGTGAGGTGTTTCTTAAAAAAATTGTATACATTCGGAAACACTTTTCCTATTAAAAAAAATTGACTTTCAGAGAAATGTTTCTTATAGAAAAATACCCAGATGTTAGGACATTTCCGCGTCGAAAATACTCAGATTTTAGTAGACTTCGATCTCCTGATTCCAAATCTGTTCTCAAAATTTTTCCTGATTTTTGTTTTAAAAACTTTTAAAAATGGTGCTATTTATAATTTTTTACACAGTTTTTTTTTTTAAATACATGTTTGGCCAATAATAGTGCAACAACTTCAAGTTTTTTTTGATCATATTTGAGATCATAGTTCAATTCTACTCTAACGCTTCATACCAGATTTTTATTCCACCCAGTGGCTGCTGTGCAGGCTTTCAAAAAAGGCAAAAATCGAGTTTTTTCGCATTTTCAACCGCGAATAATTAAAATTCAAGACGTGATGGAAAAATTTGGAGCACAGATTTGGAATCAGCGAGTCAAAATCCTTTAAAATTTTATATGAAACTTCAAACCGTAGCCTAAAACCTTCGATTTGTTGAGCAGTGTTATCCACAAATTTTTTAGTTTACCTGTTGTATCCTTCAGAAAAATTTAAAATTCTATAACTTTTTACTTTGGCAAAGAAAATATATTTTAAAACATTCCATTTACTCAACCCTTCACTGTTCTCAAACATGTCTCCAAAAAAATATAACAAAATTTGTTTTTCTCCCTTTTATGTTTCTGAAAAAAGGTTTTTAATACATGTTTTTCTTCTTTAAACATTTTACAATTTTCGGATTTCGTTTAAAAGTAATATGGTTTTCATGTTATTTTTTTTTTCTTTTTGCCTCGAAATGTGTTGTTAAAATCGATATTTTATTATATTTTCCCAAGTAACATTCTGTAATTGTTGTTGGTTTTATTGTTCTTGTCACACAAGATTAACAAAAAAAAAAAATGTTGTCAGATTTCTGTTGTTGTTTTTTATGCTATTGTTATTATTTTTTGTTGTTGTTGTTTTTGTTGCTATAATTCCCTTAGTCATATGTTTGTATATTTCTTTGGTTTATGTGTCTTTACACACGAGTTTGTCATATTTTTCTGTTATTTTTAGCGAAAATTTTTACGGATGTCTCTGGATGTTGTCGATATTGAAATTTTTTTACTTGTGAGCTTATTAGGTGAGGAGTTTTTTTTTTTTTTTTGAATACTCTTTTTTTTAATTTTTGTATTTTTTACGTACTACGGAGACGTATGAGTGATATTTTATTATATGAAGTTAATATTAGTCATACGCACGGGTGATTATATTTAGGCTGACCATACGTACCGATTTGATCAGTACATGTACTGATTTTTGATCACGTGTACTGAACAAAAGACGTTGTACTGATTTGTACTGATTTTTTGAAATATGTACTGATTGTACTGATTTTTGAACATTTCAACATAAAAAATAATTTTGTTCGAAAATTTTATACAAAAACTTGAATTTCCATAAAATAAGTCATCGGAGTAGTTTTTTATAACTTAAGTATGACAAATAGATAATTTGAGATTAATCAATTCTAAAAAGTTCAGAGTTCGTGAATCAAGAGGTTCATTAACGCAAAAATTAATCTGAGCATTAAGTTATTTTGATCCTATAAATATGAAAAGGTTTATATGAAAAGGCGCCCATAATCTTTGAGGTTTTCTAAACGAAAAGTTCACGGGATGATGGATTTTTATATTTTTTTTAGCAAGATAATGTAATTGCATCAATTCAAATGATTCTGAGAGGTTTGATGAGGTAATGTCTTCCGAATTTATTGGACAAATCACGCAGAACATCAGCCGCTATTTAAAAAACATGTGCTTTTTATCTGGGATGTTTTATAAAAGTCTGAGTTATCAAAACTTATGGAAAAAGTAATCAGAATTTAAGGGATTTTCTTAAACTCAAAACCTGCGGGTTTTTGTTTGTTATAATTTCTGCACTGAAACGATCAACATTGAAATTAAGTTGTTTGCAATCACTTAAAATTTTTGCAAAATAACAACAACAGTTTAAGGCAGTTGTTTTTACACCTTTGTTTTTAAACAGTTCTTTTCAAACAGTTGTTTTTAAATAGTTGTTTTTACTGTAATACTAATTGCCCCAAGTTTGTTAGTTTAACCGAATTTTTTTGAGTGTTGAAAAAACTACCAGTTTTTTGCCTAGAAAAGAGTGTTTAGAAAGGTATTTTACGAAAATTAAAACGTAAAAGCTTGGGCGTACTGATTTGAGTTCAGAAAATAATGTTCACCCTAATTATATTAGTTTACAAACTAACAAAAATTTTGCGATACACGACATTTTGCATTTATTTTTATACTCTCCACTTAGTGATAGAGGGTATATATAAGTTTGTCATTCCGTTTGTAACTCATCGAAATATCTATATGGGACCCCATAAAGTATATATATTCATGATGCCCGATCGATTTTAAGATATTCTAGCGATATCCGTCTGTCCGTCTGTCTGTGGAAAATGCTGTAGCGGACAAAATATTGCACAGAGATGACTGAAACTTAACATGTTTATTGGAAGTTCTCCCGAGAACTTTGGTATTCCATTTGAGCGATATCGGTTCATCGGTTCAAAAGTTATGAACGAAAATGTAAGCACACCTCAAAAATTTCAGTACATTCAACATAACCTAAAAATACAAAATGCTTTAATTCGGCTTCTGGTTGACATATGTAAACATAATTGAACACTAAATGGTATTTAAACAAGTTCGAACTTATTTTTTGACAAAAAAATAAAAAAATCGCGGATTTTTTTTTACCAAAATTTTTTTCGCGGAAATTTTTTTTCAAAAGTAATTTCCTTTTAATAAAGTTTTTTGCAATAATCTTTTTGAAATTGTGGAGGGTATCACTACATTCCGCAAGGCCGAATTAAACTTTTTTACTTGTTTTATATTTTTTTAAATTTTTTTAATATATTTATTGAACTATTTTAATTACACAGCGTGACAAAACTAACCACTATTTCTGAAAACAAGAGGTGTGAACAACGTTTCTATATATTTGAGACATGCTGATTCGAATGGCGTACTCTGTTTTTCGATGTATGGTACAGTTTTCTTGCAAAATGTCGTTAAAGATTTGCTGATTTCGAGCCAGTTTTTCAACAAAAAAATTAGCAAAGTTAATGATTTTTAAATTGTATGGCATGGAAGACAAAGATATGACTTGTAGCAATATTTCTTATGCAAATTTGGTTTAAAGCTTTTCATCTTAAGCCCTTAAATTCGCGAATTTCTTCATTTTTTGAGGTTTTCGCGAAATAAACCGACAAGTTCGTCTTTGATTTAAAACTTGCTTTTAGTGAATCAAAAAGGTATCCCTAACAATACAAATAGTGGACAAAAAACAGCTATGTTATATGGACAATCATGATGAAAATCGCGAAAAACCGTTTTTTGGAATGTGGCATCATTACTTTACGAGATGATTTAAGGTTCCATCTTTTAGTATATAATGTGGGAACCTTAAACTGACCAAAAATATGGCAAAAAAAGTTTGCATTTGCAAAAGTTATCTTAACAAAAACTATAATTATTTTAGGGTTAACACTGAAATAATAGTTTTTGTTAAGATAACTTATGCAAACGAAAACTTTTTTGGCCAAATTTTTGGTCAGTTAATTGTTTAAGGTTCCCACATTATATACTAAAAGATGGAGTCTTAAATCATCTCGTAAAGTGATGCTGGCATATACAAAAAACGGTTTTTCGCGATTTTTATCGTGATGGTCCATATAACATAGCTGTTTTTTGTCCACTATTCGTATTGTTAGGGATGCCCTTTTGATTCACTAAAAGCAAGTTTTTAATCAAATATCAACTTGGCGGTGATTTTCGCGAAAACCTCAAAAACTTAAGAAATTCGCGAATTTAAGGGCTTAAGATGAAAAGCTTTAACCCAAATTTGTATAAGAAATATTGCTACAAGTCATATCTTTGTTTTCCATTCCATACAATTAAAAAATCATTTACTTTGCAAATTTTTTTGTTGAAAAACTTGCTCGAAATCAGCAAATCTTTAACGACATTTTGCAAGAAAACTGTACCATACATCGAAAAACGGAGTACGCCGTTCGAATCAGCATGTCCGAAATATATAGAAATGATCGAAACTCTTGTTTATTTTTTTGTGTTCCGCAGTTACAATATTTTAATTATTAAGAAAATTAAAAAGCACATTGATGATGTTTTCTTCTATGAACGACATTCATTAATTCTATGAATTTTTTTGATAAATTTAATAAAATCTATGAATAAAATTCTATGAAATATATCACAATACTAATGAATATTCATTCAGCCAAAGAATTGTTTCATAGATTCTATGAATTTGCTTGTATGAAATTTGTTCGTATTTATTATGAATAATAATTCTTTTAGAGAAGAAGTTCAAGGTTCTGCACTTGGACTTAGAGGACAATAAATGGGCTAAAGCGGACAAGGGTGTGAAAAACCCCCCTTATAGAACTAAACCAACCTTTTAAAAACTATTTTTTTTTTTTGGAAAAAAAATGTAAATAATTTAAATATTTTTACAACAGAAGAAGTTCAAGGTCTTGCACTTGTAACAAGAGCATAAGAAAATTAAATGTTTTCGGCCCTTCCCCTTTAATGGGCGTGGATATAAAAAATATCTTTAGTAATGCTTAACTTGTATAACTTTCAATAAGTGAATTTATTTGGGATTGTGTCTGCCTACGTCCTCTGCCGACCCCCTTCCTTCCCTCCCACCCAACAACAAAAGTTGTAACCCTAATACATTCCATATAAATATATGTACACAATCCCATTTGTTTATATCTTTCTCTTGTTATTTCACTCGTAACAAAATTATTAAAACAAGGATGTGTTTAAAATGACTTTATAATCCAATTATTATTATTTTTATTTTTCTTTAATCTCCAACAACAATCAAGGTAATTTAAAATATAAAAAAATCTTGGGGTAGGAATAATATGGAATTAAAAAGGATAAGTTTAAAAAAAGGTTCATTATTATCTACAACAATATAAATTTTTTTATTTAACCACAACTACAGTTTTTTTAACCCTAATAAATATTATTTTTTATAGAAAAAACTAAAGTACATTATAAATAAATTATTTTTTTTTGTTTTAGTTGTAAATGTAGGCTCGTTAGTGTTGTATTGTTTTCCCTGAGGCTTTAGATAAAATATAATTTTTAATTTTATATGTTTAATGATAAAACAGTACTTTTTTTTTAAATAGCAATAAAAAAGTTGTTTTTTTTATTTAATAAAAATAAATATGTTTTTTTAAACAAAGTACTCTTGTTTTTTTTTTAGGACCCTCTGGAGAACGGTACAATGGACTATTTTAAGTCTGAGCGCCATGGACAACCCCCCCCCCCCCCTCAACTCAACCCTATGGAGACATTTCAAATGACTAATGCCACACACCGGGTCTCCAAGGAAAACATACTACCACTTCAAAAATATTTTTGATTCTGTATGTTTTACAGAAAACATTATTTAAATTACGATATAAGATCGGATTATAATCCGATCTAATTTTTCTTTTAAAAACCGAGAGCTAACGGCGCCACTGATTGCTAAATACATCTCTGAATAATGAAACAAAAAATAACTTTTTTAAATACTATTTTTAAAACAATTTTTTCAATGTACACTCAAACAAAAAACCTTGTAAAATTACAACAAAAACTTGTAACTTTTTTTTTTGCTACCTCCTATTTGACAAAAATTCCTAGTAATTTTACAAGCTTTTTACCAATAATTTTGTATTTTTTCAATGTTTTTACGAATAAAATTGCAAATTTTCAAATTTTTTGACACGATAAAATTTACAAGGAGGTTTCTTAACTTTGCTAGATTCTTTGCTACCTTCTATTTTACGAGAATTCCTAGTCATTTTACAAGATTTTTACCAATTATTTTGTAATTTTACAAGCTTTTTTCCAAAAAATTGTTAATTTACAGTTTTTGACGCAATAAAAATTACAAGGAATTCACGTAAATTTACTAGATTTTTTTTGTATAATTATATTGGAAATTTGTAAAATTACAAAAAAAATTGTAAAATTACACTAAAAAATTTAAATTTCGATCAATTTTTTTTTGTTAAAAAAACAAGGAAAACTGTCAAATATTGGTAAAATGGGATTACGAGACTTTTCCTAGTAATTTGACAAAGTTTTTTTTTAGTGTGTACTTCGCAAATTTACTCGACAGCTTATAAAGCACGTTTCCGCATAAATATATTTATATAAAATTTTTTAGTAAAACTTTTTAATATTTTTTGTTTTTAACAACAAACATGTCAACAACAACAAATCGTTAGCTTAATATGAAAAGGTACTAACAATAAGCCCAAATGATTTAAAAATTTTGTTTTTTATTTACTTAGAAGGAATAAAAGGATAAACAAGTGAACTCTTGGTACTTTTATATTTCCTGATATAATGATCCTAGAAACTTAAAACTCTGAATGTAGGTTCTCCTCCCGCAAAATAGGTCCACTAAGGCTTGATTTTTGCCAATGTTGATTCTAAGAGATAAAATGATCTACTATTGGTACTTTTTTTCATTTCCTGGAAAAATAGCCATAGAAACTTGAAATGTAGGATAAAAAACGCATTCTAGAAAAAGTACTTTTTGAAAATTCCGTTTCTATAGAAAGTAAAAGTGGTAAAACATAATTTTAGGTACGTTTTATATTTCCTGCAATAATGGTCGTAGAAACTTAAATTGGAATGCAGGATCAATCAGTGAAATATATTGTGGAAAAAGTACTTTTTGAAAATTCCGTTTCTTAGAAGGGTAAAATGGGAAAATAAAAAATTCCTTTGTTACCTTTTATATACTTTCGGCCCCCTCTATAAAATAAAAAAAGTTGAACTAGAGTTGATAGCTGTTGTAATTCTTAACATTTTGGAATTAATTCCGTTAATGTGCCACGAATAGTTAAGGAGTTTCAGCAGATCAAAGTTCGAAAGAATAAACGTAATTTTTTTAAAATACCAGTTTTTCGCGAGGCACATTCGCGGTTTCATTCGACTTTTGGTGGACTCGGATGAATTTTTTTTTTAAATGAAAGCCCACTTGATGTGTCATCATAAAATCAGAGGCGGGTTAAAATATTTTGATGATTATAGATTTTTTGGACCATATTAAATTCTCTTGTTATAAAAAAGCATCACCGATTTTTTTAAACACTGGTACAATGATACGATTTTCCGTGATTTTTTTTTTTCAGTAATACCAACGCGCATTGCCTAAATATGTTATAAAAAATTGTGAAACTTTTCTTTTACCGCGAATTAATCGCGATTTTAGGTACTTAGATATTTTTTATTTTAAATCGTTTGGTCAGTAAAGGGTTAAATTTATATCATATATTTTAGAAGAAATGATATATCCTGGCATGTTTTAATAACGCATGCAACAAATATGTAGAAAAAAAATCTTTAAAATATTTTTAAGATTTTTAAAACCGCTAAATCTTAAAACCGCCATAACTTTTGACCCCCTTGCGCGATTTAATTGACGCGAACGAATTTCTTATTCTTAAATAGCTTTTAATATTTATGCCAACTTTCATCGATGTGCCATCAAAACAAAAATCACATCTTTTTTACCTCAAATTCAAGTCTTAAACGGAACTCCTCATATATATTACTGATCAGTGTTCGATTCTAAGACATTCTGGCGATGTCCGTCTGTAGAAAACACGATACAGTCCAAAATTAAAGAGCTGGTTTGACACGAATATGTCTTATGGCCCTAGCTTAATTTCGGAAATGGGCAAATCGGACCAGGGGGAAAAAAGTTCCTCTTGAAAAACTTAACCAGCCATTGAAAAATGAAAATTTTTTAGAAAATTCTTTTGTATTTTTGTTAAACTAATAAAAAAATTTATGTTCGCAGAAGTTTAAAGTCTTGCGGCTTTTTCTCGTTTTTTTGGCCCTCCCCTTTAGAGCGCATGGATTAAAAAAATCTTTAATGTTTATAAAATTATATTACTTTAGTGAACAAAGCCGAATAAAATGAACTTGTAAACATATTCCGCAAGGGGAAAGGGGTCCCCCATCTCACCACCTTCTACCTCCGTCCCCCTCAAAACGCCCCGTATATATATTTATTATCCACGTTCGATTTTAAGTCGATTTAGCGAGGTCCGTCCGTCTGTCCGTTGAAAACAGGCTAACTTTTGAAATACTTTGCGGAGACTCTTGAAGTTTGGGGCATTTACCTGGTCAGGTTGGTGTTACGATCCAGCGAAATTGGTCCAGTGGTTCAAAAGCTATGAGTAAAAGACTGAATTTCGGCAAGGGTTTTTCGTGAATTTACGAGAAAAAAGACGCGCAAACTTCCGAAAGGCAATTCTGAGGATACTGATGCTTGAATTTTTATTTTTCGTTCCCCTGGCCTGGTTCGTATTGAATTTTAAATCGGCCAAATCGGTCCAGTGGTTCAAAAGTTATAAGCAAAACCGTGAATTTCTGATTAGTTTCACCTTAAAATCACGTGTTGAAAACCCGTTAATCACGTTTTAAAAACATTGCTAAGTCACAAAAATATTTTACAACGTATGTTTGTCACTCAAAAATATTTTTACACTCAAAAAAAAAATTTTGTAATTTTTTTTTTTTCAAAAATTACTAAAAAAAGTTTTTTTGCACAAAATAAAATATTTCTAATCAAAAATGTTATTTTTTTCACGTTAGAAAATTTACTATCACTTAAAAAGTGCATTGTGGAGGATATTCATAGATTCGGCCAAGTCGAATTGAACTTTTCTACTTGTTTTTGTAAAAATTTACTTTTTCACAGAATTTTTTATTTTCACTCAATTTTTTTCCATCAATTGAATAGGGAAATCCCGTTACGAACATCACAACGTACCAGCAAATTTATTTTAATTTTATTGTTTAAATTATACTAAACAGTTTTTATGAAAGAACTTAGCGTCCACAATTAAATGAAATAAAAACTTTGTAGGGGAACATTTTTGAAGTATTTAGCATTACCGGTAACAAAGTTCCGACGGGCATGCTAGTAGGGATATAAAATTTTTTATTTAAAAAAATGGACAGTCTAATGCTAAACACAAAAATTATTATATATTAGTATTATTAAATTTAACAATGGCATTGTGGAATATAATACTTTTTTTCCCTCTAGTCGATGGCATATAAAAACAAGTAGAAAAGTTAAATTCGACTTTACCGAATCTATGAATACCCTCCACAATGCATTTTTTTTAAAGCGTAGTATATTTTTTAACGTGAAAAAATTAACAATTTTGATTAGAAATATTTTATTTTTAGAAAAAAACTTTTTTTTGTAATTTTTTTTTTTTTTTTTAAAGAAAAATTACTAATTTTTTTTTTGAGTGTAAAATTTTTTTCGAGTGTAATTTTTTTTTACTGTAAAAATATTTCTTAGTGAATGCACGTACGTATGTACACAAAATATTGTCATTTTTGTAAAAAAAAAAACTAAATTTTTTTTGTGTAAATTTTTTTTTGAGTGTAAAATTTTTTTTGAGTGTAAAATTTTTTTCGAGTGTAAGTTTTAAGTTACCAATGCTTTTAAAACTAAACCAGTTTAAAAAGCATTGCTTTAAAATTAAACAAGTTTGAAAAGCATTGTTTAGTTACCACCAATGCTTTTAAAACTTGTTAAAACACGTGTCATTTTAGATGAAACTAATCTGAAATTCAGGGTTTTGCTTATAACTTTTGAACCACTGGACCGATTGAGCTGAAATTTAATACCAAATAGACCCGTGGAACGTCAAAGATACATGCCAAGCTTCAGTAGTCTCATTATTGTCCTTCGAAAGTAATCGTGTTTTTTATCTCGTAAATTCGCGAAACACCCTTGCCGAAATTTACTCTTTTGCTCATAACTTTTGAACCACTGGACCGATTTGGCTGGATTGCAATACCAACCTAACCAGGTAAATGACAAACATATATTCCAAACTTCAGTAGCCTCTGTAAATTCTTTCAAAAGTTAGCGTGTTTTCTACGGACAGACAGACAGACGGACGGACGGACGGACATCGCTAGATCGACTTAAAATCGATCGAGGATCATAAATATATATACTTTATGGGGTCCTAGACCAATATTTCGAGGTGTTACAAACGGAATGACAAACTTATATATACCCTCTATCACTAGAGTGGAGGGTATAAAAATAAAATAATGATTACACTTACAAAAAAAAATATTAAATTTATTAAACAAATTAATTTTTTGTTGTTAAAAAAATACCTTATTTAAGAAAATTTATTAAATTTATAAATGTATTTATTTGTTACAATTAAAGAGTCCACAGTTTAATAAAATTTAATAATCTACAATCATTATCTACTTTTTGCTGTTAATTTAAATATATTTTCTTAGCATATTTATTGGCTGTCATTAAATGTTCAGTGAAGAAAAAAATTGAAGCATACAAAATAGAGCATAGCAAATATTAAACACAACTTATGGGAAAAAATATATTTATATCATAAGCCAACTAAACTTTATGCTTCAATGATTCGTAAAATCTCAAATGCAATTTTGACTTATGAAAAACCAGCTGTGCGGCAATATGGTATAACATTTTTAGCAGTTACGGAAAAAAACAGCTGTTAGGGTATACAAATATATATATTCATGAAATATATTTGAATTACTCCTTAATGTATGCAACATTTCCCTTGTTAAAACTTTGAACACAAAGAAATGTTGTGCATGCATACTAAGCTGGGAAGTGAAAGAGTGGGTGATAGTGGATTATATAACAAAATAATTTGAAAAATTTATGGAACATTTTTTTCTTTGGAAGCTTAACCCTTTTAAGATCAGCAGTTCACGTTTTTGCTTTTACAGTTTTTGTGAAGCTGCTGATACTAAAATCTGTTATTTAAGGATTCTGAGTTAAGAAATATTTTGATTTCCTCAGCATTGTTTTTTTTTTAATTAGTGGATATTATTAATAACAATCATTAAAGGGTTAAACAATTGCTGCCATATCCCCAAATATAGTTAACAAAATTGGCATGCACAACTATCATAAGTTTGGGTTTCTTTTCTAAAACTCATAAAATTATAAAGTTTTTTTTTTTTTATTTCATCTGAACGATGACAAATTATAAATGTCTGTTTTTAAAGAGGGCGTCTAAAAAAATATATGCAATTTATTTTTTTCTTTGAAGAATTTTATGTCATATTTCTGTAGAGGATTAACTTTAATTGAAGAAAATAATTTTATGGCATATTTTTATACCCTCCAACCACAGTATGGGGGTATACTCACTTTGTCATTCCGTTTGTAACGCATGAAAATATCGGTCGGGGACCCCATAAAGTATATACATTATTGATCTATGATCGATTCTAAGTCGTTCTATGAATGTCCGTCCGTCCGTCCGTCTGTATAAAACACGATTCAGTCCAAAATAAAAGAGCTAGACCCCTGAAAATTGGTCAAAATATGTATAATGTTCATAGACCGGTTAAGTTCGGAAATGGGCAAAATCCGGCCAGGGGGAAAAAAGTTCCCCCTTAACAAACTAAAAAAACCTCTTAAAAACGCCATTTTTACATCTTTTTTTGCCATTATTGTTAAACAAATGAAATCTTTTTATGTCAGAAGGGGTTTAGACTCCTGAACTTAGACCCAGGGGGATGGAAACTTTAGTTTTTTTACCCGCCCCCTTTTGTGGGCGTAGATTTAAAAAAAAAACATTAAAATAATGAGAAATGGTATTACTAAATTGCAAAAAGCATAATAAATAAATTAGTTAACATTTATCGCGATGGGGAAAGTATCCCTCACCACCACCACCGAGCCCCCCCCCAAAAAACGATCCTGGATTTTTTTATATGTTTTAACATGTTGGAGGGTATCATAGATTCGGCATAGCCGAATTTAACACTCTCACTTGTTTTTTATCATATTTTTTTCATCAATTTTTTTCATCAAATTTTTTTATCAAATTTTTTATTATCAATTTTTTTCTCACCAAAAAAATTTTTTTTCATATTTTTTTCATCAAAAAATTTTTCTTTTCATCAAAAACTTTTTTTCATCAAATTTTTTTTTCACCAAAAATTTTGGGTTTATTAAATTTTTTGTTAACATAATTTTGTTTTTCGTGAAAAAAATCATTTTTTTTACCAAAACTACTTTTTCACCAAGTCTAAGCTTTTCGCATAAAAATGTTCCATTTGTTTATCAAATGTACATAAGACAAGTAAGAGTGTTATATTCTTTGGTGCCGAATCTTTTATACTCTCCAAAATGTAAAAACACTTTTTTTCACTTATTTTTGCACTCACTTACGAAATGTACACCTCTTTTGGTTTTTTAATGGGGTCCTCGACTGATATTTCAATTCGTTGTGCATAGGATAGCAAAGTAATAAAACATTATTTTTTCTAAAAAAAACTTTGATTTGGCAAGTAATGTTTTGGGCAAGAGTACAAAATTCGCAGGCATTTTTTATTAGGAACTGTCTCAGAATTTGAGAAATTTATTCTTTATTATTTATTTTTTTAAATAGAAAATTGTTCAGACTCTGAGTCACATTTTTATAGGAAGCTGTCTCAGATTCTGGGACATTTATTCTACAGAAAAATTTTCAGATTCTGAAATATTTTTGAAATAGAAAAAGTTTCATATTCCTAGGCATTTTTTTATCTAATGTTAATAAAAATGTTAATAAAATTAGCCGTAACCGCCTGATTTTGTATGCGGTTACGGTTACGGTTGAATAGTGCGGTTAACCGTGGTTGCGGTTACGATTAAAACCGCATTGCAAACCCTACATTAACCGGATGAAGCACTACTGAATGTAGAGACCAAATGAAGTAAAAGTGCATTTACAGATTTTCATTTCGTGATCCTGTTTCCTTTTAAAAGGAGTTCAAAGTTATAAAGGATAACATTTTGTAAAATATTTTTTTACATATTTGTACTTGTCCTATAGTGTAACTAATGATATCAAATGAAAGATGAAAATCTTCGCTAATTTTTCAGATTTTTTTTTTTTGCCATATCAGAAAATAATGTAAGTAATGTCCTTTCAAAACTTTATCAAAATATTTTTTTAAACATTTTACATGATACTTAAGAATAAAGTTTCAAAATGGCAATACATACCTTCTTTTTCATGATATGTCAAAATAATGAAAAGGGAAAATCAACGGCGATCCTCTTCTTTAATTTGCCTTCACTACACAGAATGAAAAAAATTCCTAATGAACGAAATTCTTAGTATTTATGAGCAAATACATAAAAATTTATGAAATTTTACATTATGTTTTTAACATTTTCATAGTATTTTGGAAAAAATGTTAAATATTTCTCCAATTCCACATATGATATATTCATAAGTACTAAGGCAAAGTTCAAAAGTATTATGAAAAATTTAATAAATTTTTATGAATTTGTTCATAAATACTATGAATTTCGTTCATTCGTATTTTTTTTTTTTTTTTGTGTGTAGTGGCAAAAGTTTAAATCCTGTAAAACTTTGAAGTCCTTTTAAAAGAAAACAGAATCACGAAATGAAAAACTGTATATACAGTTTTACTACATTTTGCATCTAGTTTCAAACAGTTCGTGTTTAACTATTTTTTTATCTTTTTATCGGACGTTGCAATCAAATTAACATAAAGAGTTTTAAAAGGGAATTTTTAATTCGGCTCAGACTAATAAAACATTATTACTTGCTCATTTTTTTTTTATATTCCACTTCAATTTCAGTTTTTAATAAACGTGTTTGAAAAAGAGCATATTATAATGCAATACTGTTAAATAAAAAATAAAAAAAAGTACAGCAAATGCCTGTGCAGTTTCATTTCATTTTGTATATTTTTTCTTATTTTTTTTTTCTTTTAAAATACTTTAGAAATACCATTGCCACCATAATACTGAAAGCTATTTGGTTAACACGATCACGTTTATTGTTAGTTGTAAATTAAAATTCCAACTTGCACAATAAGTAGCAACAAAATAGAATAGAAATGACCACTCAGAAATATATTTTATGAAAAAAAACTTTAAAATCAATACAAATATAAATGAAAAATATAAAAGAAAAAACAATTTTTTATATATTTTAACAAAAAATTTTAAAATGCAATTTCAAAAAGACAAATATATACACAAACTTATTTTCAACAGCTTTTAATACTTATGTCGAGACTAGTGGCCCCATTTCCCCGTTCTCTGTATTTAAAATAATTTAAAATAATGAGAATGGTGTTTGTAACATAATTTGTATTTTTTTTTTTTTGGTATAAACAAAGAAAAAATTTCAATTTTACAAAAATTTAAATGATGTAAATAGCGGTAGTCTCGGGAATACATAGAGGTATATTCCGAATACATAGAAAATATAATAATTGTGTATTCTCTTCTCCACCGGTCAGTTTAAAAGATATTATTACGAATTTTTGACACAATACAAAGCATGATATAACGAATAAGTCTGTATCATTATATCAAAATTCACGTTTTTTGAGTTATGACATTATGCAAGTAAATGAGCAATACATTTTTTTTTATTTTTTTATTTTTCTTTGAAAAAAAGTCATAAAGCTCCGTTTAATTTGTATTTCATATGTGTATATTAGTTCTTATTGTTCAAACAAATTGTTTAAATTTCCCCTAAAAGTATACTACAATACGTTAATTTATATTATTGAAAATAGAGTTATGAGCAGAACTCATTTATTTAAATTTTAAGAAACGAATATTAAATTATTCTCAAAGTATTTAAACTATAGTATGTGTATTTATGTATTTTTCCATATAATTATTATTTTTAATTACATTTCTGGATAATCATATATAATTTGTTTAGCCTGAAACTATGCTTTATTAAAAATAAAAATATTTTTAAATAGTGCAAGCAATATGAACAGCAATTAGTTTGAAAAAAACCCTTATCTGACTTTGTCATTCAAGTTGCAGTTATTTGTGAATATGTCCAAATTTTTGTTCAAATAAAATATTTTTTTTTAGAAATTTTTCGAAAGTCTAAATTAAATTAATCGCCGGACTTCTAGTTTAACAATTTTATACATATAATTGTTATTTTGTCGTAATGATAAGTTAAGAAACATAACCTCGAGCTAGAGTAATCATTCTAAAAATCATCCCAAAAAAAAATTCTCCCATACAAACCCCATTTTTTTTTCTATTCTCTTTTGTTTAATTTTTATTTTACTTGATTAGCTTATTAACGACTAAAAATTTAATTTTTGTGGGATGAACGGTTTATCGTAAACCCTTCCACTTCAAAATTGAGTTCGGAAAAAGATTAGGGCCGTTGGGGTCCTACTCTAAAATTTTTTTAAATTTTTTTTTTTGAGTTTTGACTTGAAAGGAACTTAGCTGAGGTGTTGCTCTTAATGATACATATCCATAAAAAAAAATATTATTTCTATCCGTGACATCAAAAAACAACAGCAAAAAAATTAGTTTTTTTACCCTTTTTTAAGTTTTATCACATAAAATTACTTGTGTCGATTGCAGGGCAAAATACAGGTTGTTTTGATCTAAAAACTCCATGTTTAAATTTTTAGCCAAATCCGCCAATTTTAATTTTTTGAAGGGTTAAAATTTCTTCTACAAACCAAAAAATTTTTTTTTAGGGCAAAATTTTAACCCCCTAGAGGCACATGTTAAAATTGTCCGATTTGGCGAAAAACTTAAATATAGAGTTTTTATATTTTGTGATGGACTTAGAAAATTATGTAAGTTACTACACGTTAGTTGTTTGTATATTTTACAGTAATTAGTTGTTTTCAACTACAAAGTCAGTTGTTTTTGTATGAAAAGTATCAAACAACTGTTTCTGTTAGTTATTTTAAGTCATTTTTTTGAACAACTAACAAAAAATATTGTAATGAAGTAACAGTTATTAAAAGCAGTTACATACATAATTTTAATTTTTTTGGCTCTGAAAAATTTTCAAGTGTTTTTCCAAAAAATAAATTTTCGTTTGATTTATTTCCATGTCAAATCGGACACTTTGGAAATTTTTTTTTTTAGATTTTCCCAATTTGTTTACAGTTTTTAGTACCCTTCGAAAACTCCTCCGTGGTAAATTTTCAGATTTTTTTGATGACCCGTTCAAAAGACATCGAATTTTTAAAAATTGGTAGTTTGTTCCTTAACTCAAACTTCTTTTAATCATAACTTCTTCAATAATGGTCCAAATTTCAAATTTTTTTTTAAAAATTTTTGTTTTTTTACGTACTTTCTAAATAATTCTTAAAAGCGATCTAGTATGCGATTTTTAAGTTTTAAAATTTAAATCTCAGTTTTGAAAATGTGTGTACTCTTCGATTTTTTTGAAATTTTTTTGTGTAAAACTTCTATCGATTCTACAAATTTTTTGCCCAGAAGGATCGTGGGATAACGATTATTACTATTTTTTTAAATTTTTTGAAAAAATTTTATTGTAATTCCAATCTTAAAATCATTTTTACTGCTCCAATGGTGCGTCATAGAGGGGTCATTTATAAGACCGACCCCCATTAATTTTTACGTCTTAACATTTCTTTGGAACAAACTAATACCCTATCTCCAATTTCTAAGGGGGCTCCCACACAAAACGACATTTTTTTTAATTTGCTCCAACCGCTCTAACTGCCCTAATAGTGCTCTTAGACCAACAAAATGTATGACCGACCCACAATATTTTTTTAGTCCAACATTTTTTCTGAACTCACCTGCCCTCTATCTCTAATTTTAAAGGCGGTCCCATACAATTTTTTTTATTTTTTGTAAATTTGTTTTATTTAATCAGCTTCTACCGGTCCAATGGTGCGTCCGAGAGGGGTTATTAGTGAGACCGACCCCCAATTTTTTTTTTACCCTACAACATTTTTTTTAAAACATACCTACGCCCTATCTCTACTCCCTAAGTAGGCTTCCATGCAAAATTACATTTTTATAAAATTTGCTCCAACTGTTATTTGTATGGGAGCCTTTTTAGGGAGTGGATATAGGGCGTAGGTATGTTTTAAAAAAATGTTGTAGGGTAAAAATAAATGGGGGTCGGTCTCACTAATGACCCCTCTCGGACGCACTTGGTAGAAGCTGATTAAATAAAACAAATTTGCAAAAAATAAAAAATAAATTGTATGGGGACCGCCATAAGCGTTAAAGATAGAGGGTAGGTGTGCTCAGAGAAAATGTTTGGACTAAAATAATATTTTGGGTCGGTCATACATTTGATTGCTCTAAGGGCACTATTAAGGCAGTTAGAGCGGTTGGAGCAAATATTAAAAAATGTCGTTTTGTGTGGGAGCCCCCTTAGAAATTAGAGATAGGGCATTAGTTTGTTCCAAAAAAATGTTAGGACGTAAAAATTAATGGGGGTCGGTCTTATAAAGGACCCCTCTATGACGCACCATTGGAGCAGTAGAAATGATTTTAAGATTGAAAATTTACAATAAAATTTTTTTCAAAAAATGTTAAAAAATAGTAATAATCGTTATCCCACGATCCTCCTGGGCAAAAAATTTTTAGAATTGATAGAAGTTTTACACAAAAAAAATTTCAAAAAAATCGAAGAGTACAAACATTTTCAAAAATGAGATTTAAATTTTAAAACTTAAAAATCGCATACTAGAGCGCTTTTAAGAATTTTTTGGGATTTAAAAAAAAAAAAAAATTGAAATTTGGACTATTATTGAAGAAGTTATGAGGAAAAGAAGCTTGAGTAAAGGAACAAACTACAAATTTTTAAAAATTCGATATCTTTTGAACGGGCCTTAAAAAAAATCTGAAAATTTACCACGGAGGAGTTTTCGAAGGGTACTAAAAACTGTAAACAAATTGGGAAAATCTAAAAAAAAATGTTCAAAGTGCCCGATTTGGCATGGAATGCCCCATATATTGATTATTTTATTTTTACTATTTATTTTGTTAGTTGTGTTGACTACAAATGTAAGCAGTTTTTACTACATAAGGCAGTTGTTTTTTTTAGTTAAAATAACTAACATTGTTAGTTAGTGCATTTTTTTCTATTTTTTTATGCATTTTAGTACACGATAAAGATGTCACCGGTAATATTTTTATGTGGATATTATTAAAAGAAATATTTCGAATAAAATCAGTCAAAGCTAAAAAAAAAAAAATTTTTGAAGTCAATTTTGAAGTAGAAGGGTTTATCACACCAAAATAAAATTTTCAGTCGTATGGAAAAAATTTTTTTTTGGGGCAAAACTTTAAGAATTTTTAGACCAAACGAGACATAATTTGTCCGGCGATCGACGAAATTCGAAAAAGTTCATTATTCGAGGGTTCACTTTATGTATATGGTCGTTTATGATTCATATACCGCGGTTTTCATTTCTTTTTTCTCGGTTTTCATTTCTTTTGGTCCCAGGTGCATCCCGGGAATCCAAAACCCCCTTTATCGTTTTTGTTTGAAGGAAATTCAATCGGAATTTTTTAACTGTATTAGTATCATTTTCTTTAATACTTCTATATTGCAAAATCTTTAGATTTCATTGTCAAAATAAATGAAAATGTGATATTTTCTTTTGGAGATAGCGGAGCGTATGATTGTTATTATATTAATCATACGCCATGCTGTACCGAAAGCAGAGACAAGTTTATTGCAAAGTTTGTTTAATACAAAAATTCTTAAACGTCTAAATTTATAATCCCCAATATTTCAGATCAATGTTTTGAAAATCATCAAAGTACATCTATAAACCTTTGTTACTCAATTTAAATTGCAATAATCTTCCTTCAATAATCCTTCTTCAAAAATCCTTCTCCCTAACCTGTATTCATCTCAATAGTTTAAAATTAATCAAATAATGCAATTGAACCAATTTTTGATCATCCTTTTTCAACTGACAAAAACATCAAAAAAAGGAAAAAAAAAATACAAAGTATACAACCCTCATTTTTAGCAACATTAAAAATTTATTCATATCCGTGTATATTTATCGTTTGGTAATAGAATAAAACGTAATAAAAGTCTGCATGTTTTTGCATGAATGCTTAAAGCAAATAACACATATCACATCCTTGCTACAATATAACGTGTGCCAGGATAATACCAGTGATGTACATGAAAGATGTATGATGTTCCAAAAATGAAAAAAAAAATGAAAATTATGTTACAAATATCGTATATCAACAACATTCGCGTATAGTAATGTCGTTTGTTAGAATACATCATCATTTTATACATTGTCAGGCTCATCATTATCAACATCATCATCATTATTAACAACAGCAAAGGTTTTGTAAACTACATCATCTCCAAAATAATGGCATAAGCAAAAAAATATATTCGCAGAATCGTAAAGAAAAAGCAGAATGTATGTTTTTGTGGGATGTGTGGAAAATTCTGAACTTTAAAAAAGAAATATTTTGAAACATTTTTATATTAAGAACAAAGTTCGTACAAAAAGAAAATTTCAGAAATTTTCCAAAAATTTCCTTTATTCTAACACATTTTTCGTATAAAAAAGTTTTAAAATTCGGAGAAATTTTTGGTATAAAAAAATTCTGGCACATTTTCGTATTAAAAAATTTTCTGATTCTAAGACATTTTTCGTATTGAAAAATTCTAAGATTCTGAGAAATTTTTCGTATAAAAAAAATCTCAGATTCTGAGACATTTTTCGTATAGAAAAATTCTCAGAGTCTAAGACATTTTTCGAATAGAAAAATTCTCAGAGTCAGAAACATTTTTCGTATAGAATCTTAGAATCTTAGATTCTGGCACATTTTTTGCAGAGAAAAATTCCAAGATTCTGAGACCTTTTTTGTATAGAAAAAATCTCAAATTTCCAAGACATTTTTCATACAGAAAAATTTCGTATAGAAAAATTCTAAGATTCTGAGACATTTTTCGTATAGAAAAATTCCTAGACAGTTTTCGTATAGAAAAATTCTCAGATTCTGAAACAGTTTTCGTATAGAACAACTCTTAGATTCTGAATCATTTTTCGTAAAGAAAAATTCTCAGATTTTGAAACATTTTTCGTATAGAAAAAGTCTCATATACTGAGACATTTTTCTATACGAAAAATTATCAGAATCTGGTACATTTTTCGTATAGAAAAATTCATTTTTCGTATAGAAAGATTCTCAGAACTTAACACATTTTTTGTATAAAAAAATTTTCAGATTCTGGGACATTTTTTGTATAAGAAAATTCTCAGATTCTGATACATTTTTTGTATAGAAACATTTTTAGATATAGAAAATTTTCAAGTATATAAAATTTCTTATACAAAAAAGGTCACACAATCTGAGACATTTTTAATATAGAAAAAATTCTCAGAATCTGAAACAGTTTTCGTATAGAAAAATTCTCAGAGTCTGGAAAAATTCTCAGATTCTGAGACATTTTTCATCTGAAAAAATTCCCAGATTCTGAAGCATTCTTCATATAGAAAAATTCTCAAGTTCTTAAACATTTTTCGTATAAAAAAATTCTCTGATTCTGATACATTTTTCGTATAAGTAGAAAATTTTCAGTTTTTCATGCCAAAAGATCAAATATTTTTACTTTGGTACTTTTTGTATTTCTCGAAAAAACATTCTAAAAAAATTCTCTTTGTATGTTCTGGTTCTTAGAAAAAATGGATAAAAAGTGTAATATGGCAATTTTTATATTTTCTGAAAAATTCAAAATTTCGATTTGAATTGAATTAAATGGTACAAATTTTAACGTTGGTACTTTTTGTATTTTCTAATCAAGAAATTTTAATTTTGGAAAATATTAACTTAAAAGTCATCAGCAATAAAACGACAGTCTGAGAAAGTGTCTTTGGAAGATTCCGATTTAAAGTGAGGCAAAAATGTAAAAAGTACTTTGGTACTTTTCTGACAACCAAAATAATGTCCATAAAGACTTAAAATTTGAAATGTAGAATTCTAGCAGAAAACGATCTGAAAAAGTAGCTTCCAGAAATTTTAGCTTTAATTTTAATTGGATAAATGCGGTAACCAATTCATCTTTGGTACTTTCTTTAGCCTATGAAAAAAGTGGTGCAAAAAACTTGAAATTAGAAAAGCTGAAAAAAATCCTGAAAAGCCTCTTTTTATTGAAGTGTTCTTTGGTACTTTTTTTTTATTCTGAAAAAATTATCCTAACACTTGAAATTTGAAATGTCGGATCTTGCATTCTGAAAAAATTATCCTACAAACTTGAAATGTAGGATCTTGCTGCAAAAAAAGTCTAGGAAAATATCTTTTGTTTATCTTTTGATATTAATGGAGTAAAAGGGGCAAATAGTTTTACTTTGATATTGTTTTAAATTTCTGGAAAAATTTTCATAAAAACTTATATTTTACGATGTATGATCCCAAAGCGTTAAAAAAATCTAAAGAAAGTACCTTTTGGAAATTCCGATTTAAATTGGGCAGTAAATTGTACTTTGGTACTCTTTCTAAAATATTAAATATGAATAATTCTAGAAACTGAAAATTTTGACAGTATGATCATTTCGCGTATAAAACATTTTGACAACAATACTTTTTGGAAAGATTTTGATTTTTGAAGAAAAGTGTACTTTTGTACTTTTTCGATGTCCCAAAATAACCAATATAAAAACTTGATTTCACGAATTTAAGATCGTCCAGAACAGAAAAATATTCATAAAAGTACACTTTGGAAGTTCAATATAATAGGGTTAGAAATTGTACTTTGGAGCTTTTTTGATTTCTTAAAATAATGGTCCTATAAACTTGAAATTTGGAGTGTGTGGTCCTCTATCGAAAAAGAATAGTCTGACAGTAGTACTTTTTCGAAAAATTTCATTTTAAGTGGGTACAAAGTAATTTGGTACTTTTTTGATCTGCTGAAATAGTCAAAAAATTCGATTTTTTAAATTTCCTGAAGTAATGGCCCTAGAAATGTGAAATTTGGAATGTAGGATCCTTAAGCGAAAAAGAACATTCTGAAAAAAAAGTTTTTTGTTTTTAATTCCGATTATGCGGGGGGAAAATAGAAAAAAGGTGTACTTTGGTACTCTTAAAAATGGTGGTAGCACCTTGAATTTTAGATTGTACGATCACTGAGCGGAAAATACTCATGAAAAACTATGTGTTTTACATAATATTGATGAAAAAAAAATTTGTGGCAAAAAATATTGATAAAAAAATTAGTTAAAAAATAAAATATTGATAAAAAAAAAAATATTAATGAAAAAAAAAAAAAAATATTGATAAAAAAATATTGATGAAAACAAATATTGATAAAAAAATATTGATGAAATAATATTGATAAAAAATGCCTGTGAATTTTGTACTCTTGCCCAAAACATTAAATCATGATAGGGTCATTATTAGTGAAATCAATCATGAATATTCTTGACCCCCTCCGATATTGATGAAATTTGGTTAAGTTCTTACACTACCTAAAAAACTAACAAATGCAAATTTTCAGCCCTCTAAGTCAACAGGGGCCGAAAATACGGAGGGTCAAAATTTGCCCCAAAATCTCAGTCGCGACACTTTACACCGTAAAAACTTAATATCGTTGGTTCTATTATAGCTAGAAAGGCCATTTTTGGTTTGTTTTGAAGCTCATAATATGCTCTATAACCCTACCATAACCAAAAAATTTCCGAAAAAAAATAAGGATTACCTCCCTTATTTTAAGGTCGTGATAAAGGGAGGAGAAAATGGGGATGATGGTATCCCCCGATTTTTTTTTTAATTGATAATCTTATAGAGAAAGTCCTGAAGAATATATTCTCAAATTTTTAAGTTGGGACAACAATGGGATCACTCAAAATCATTTTTCACAATTTCCCCTAAAATCTCCAAATCGCAACACTATTGAACCTTAAAAATTTAATATCATATGTGCTATTGTAGCTACAGAGTCCATTTTTGTTTGTTTTAAAGCTTATATTACGCTCTACAATACCTATCTTAACCAAAAAATTTTAGAAAAAAAGGAAGGGTGCTCCCCTTATTTAAAGGTCATGTCAAAGGGTGGAGGAAATGGGGGGAAAGTATCCCCCGATTTTTTTTTATTTGGTATTGTCAAAGAACAAGTCCTAATGAACATATCCTAAAATTTTTATGTTGGGACAACAATCAGATCGACCAAAATCAAAATTTTTCACAATTTCCCCCAAAATCTCCAAATCGAAACACTCTTGCCCATTACAAATTTAATATTGTGGACTTTATTGTAGCTACAGAGTCCATTTTTGGTTTGTTTTAAAGCTCTTAATATGCCCAACAATATTACTATTACAAAAAAATAATAAAAAAAATTAGGGGTGCTTTTTGTATTATAAGATCGAGGCAAGGGGTGGGGGAAATCGGGGGATAGTATCCCCCAATTTTTTTTTACCTTTTTTTTTTTAAAGAGTAAGTTCTGGAGAGCATATCCTGAAATTTTTATCTTGGGACTACAATGGGAGGCGCAAGAATGTCGCAATTTGATGATTTTGGGGGAAAATTTTGAAAAATTTTTATTTTGGTCGATCCCATTGTTGTCCCAACATAAAAATTGTAAACTATGTTCATTAGGACTTGCACTTTGAGAATCCCAAGTAAAAAAAAAAATCGGGGGATACTTTCCCCCCATTTCGCCCACTGTTTACTTAGAGGGCTGAAAATAAGTGTGCATTAGTTTATCACTTAGTGTTACAACTAAACCAAATTTCATCAAAATCGGAGGGGGTCACGAAAATTTTTAGCTATTTTTGATTGATTTCACTAAGACTGACCCGATAATGTTTTGTGGAAGATTTGGGTGTACTTGCCAAAGCAATGTTTTTTTAGAATTAATAATGTTATATTACTTTGCTATTCCATGCAAAACGAATTGAAATATCAGTCGAGGACCCCATTAAAAAACCAAAAGAGCTGTGTATTTCGTAAGTGAGTGCAAAAATAAGTGCAAAAAAGTGTTTTTACATTTTGGAGAGTATAAAATATTCGGCAACAAAGAATATAACACTCTCCCTTGTTTTACTTTCATTTGATAAACAAATGGAAAATTTTTATGCGAAAAGCTTAGACTTGGTGAAAAAGTAGTTTTGGTAAAAAAAAAATTTTTTTTCATGAAAAACAAAACTATGTTAAAAAAAATAAAAGGACCCAAAATTTTTTATGAAAAAAAATTTTGATGAAAAAAAGTTTTTAATAAATTTTTTGATGAAAAAAAATATGAAAAAAAAAAATTTGGTGAGAAATAAATTGATCATAAAAAATTTGATAAAAAAATTTGATGAAAAAAAAATTGATAAAAATAAAATTTATAAAAAAAAATTTTGATAAAAAAAAATTTGATGAAAAAAAAAAATTAATGAAAAAAATTGAAGAAAAAAAAAATTTTATGAAAAAAAAAATTTGATGAAAAAAATGTTTGATGAAAAAAAAATTTTATGAAAAAAAAAATTTTATGAAAAAAAAAAAATGATAAAACAAAAAAGTTTGATGAAAATAAAAAATTTTATGAAAAAAAAATTGATGAAAAAAAAGTTTAATGAAAAAAAAAAAAAAAAATTGCTGAAAAAAAATTTATGGGCAAAAAAATTTATGAAAAAAAAAAATTTATGAGAAAAAAATTTGATGAAAAAAAAAATTTGATGAAAAAAAATTTGATGAAAAAAAAATTGATGACAAAAAAAAATTTGATAAAAAAAAAAAAATTTGATAAAAAAAGATGAAAGAAAAAAGTATGATGAAAAAAAAAAATAGGAAAACAAAACAAAATTGATGAAAAAAGTTTGATAAAAAAAAAAAACTGATGAAAAAAAAAAATTAAGGAAAAAAAATTTAATGGAAAAAACAAATTGATGAAAAAAAATATTAATGAAAAAAAAAAAAAATTTGATGATAAAAAAAAAATTTATGAAAAAAAAATTTTTTTTGTTGAAAAATAATTATGTTACTTTTATTCACCAACTGGTGAAAGACGGTTTTATTCACCACGAGGTGAATTATTATCCAAGTTACAAACCAAAGTTATTAAAATTTTAGGTTTTAAGAAAATGAAAATTGTAATTCTTGTTTTCTTCTTCGTTAATTGTTAGCTTATATAGTCAAACTGAGGTGGCGTCCTGCAAATTTTTTAAAATTAGACACCAGCCTAAAAACATTATCATGTTAAAAAACTATTGACGAAAAAAAAAATATTATTAAAAAAAGTTATGAAAAAAATATTGATTAAAAATATAAATTGATGAAAAATAATGTAACGTTTTATTTACCAGATGGTGTTATATTTTTTTATTCACCACGAGGTGAATTATTATCCAAGTTACAAACCCAAGTTAATTAAATTTTTGGTTTTAAGAAAATGAAAGCAGTAATTCTTATTTTATTTTTTGTTAATCGTTAATTTTATAGAAAAACAGAGGTGGCGTTGGGAAACTTTTTTAAAATTAGACACCAGCCTTAAAACATTATCATGTTAAAAATAAGAAAATATGATAAAATTATATTTTTTAACCGAAAATATAAAAATAAATGAATTTTTATAGTAAATGAATTTTAGTAATAAATGAATTTTCATAGTAAATGAATTTTTGTAATAAATTAATTTTCATAATAAATGAACTTTAATAAAAATTTAATTTTCATAATAAATAATTTTTTTTAGGGAATGGAATGAATAACAAACATCGGCAAAATGAAATGGAACGGGAAACGAATGGAAAGAGACAGGTAACAAAATCGAATTAAAGTTTTCTTTACTCAAAATAAGATTACCAAATTTTTTTTCAAAATTATTTTCTCTCAAATATTTGTTTCACTTTGATCTTTGTTAAAAACTTAAAATTTTTTTTTACTGATTTTTTTTTTTTCATTCAAAATATTAACATGACAATGTTTTTAGGTTGGTGTCTAATTTTAAAAAAATAGTAGGACGCCACCACTGTTTGATAAAAATTCACCTCGTGGTGAAAAAACCCGTTTTTGACCTGCTGGTGAATAAAAAGTAACTTAATTATTTGTCAACTAAAAAAATTATTTATTTTCATCAATTTTTTTATTTATGAATTTTTTTTCATCATTTTTTTTTTTTTTTCATCAAACTTTTTTTTATCATAATTTTTTTTATAAATTTTTTTTTTGCCAAATTTTTTTTTTCATCAATTTTTTTCCATAATTTTTTTTTCATCAAACTTTTTTTTCATCAAATTTTTTTTCATAATTTTTTTTTATCAAACATTTTTTTCTCACTTTTTTATCAAATTTTTTTTTTCATCAATTTTTTTTCATATAGTTTTTTTTTCATCAATTTTTTTTCATTAATTTTTTTTTTCATCAATTTTTTTTCATCAAATTTTTTTTTTTCATAAATTTTTTTTATCAGATTTTTTTCATCAATTTTTTTCATCAAATTTTTTTATCAAATTTTATATTATCAGTTTTTTTCTTACCAAAATTATTTTTTTTTTTTCATATTTTTTTTCATCAATTTTTTTTACATCAAAAAATTATTCTTTTCATCAAAAAAAATCATCAAAAACTTTTTTTGACCAAAAATTTTGGGTTCATTAAGTTTTTTTTAACATTATTTTGTTTTACGTGAAAAAAAAAAAAAAATACCAAAACTACTTTTTCACCATGTCCAAGCTTTTTGCATAAAAATTTTCCATTTGTTTATCAAATGTACATAAAACAAGTTAGATTGTTATATTCTTTGGTGCCGAATCTTTTATACTCTCCAAAATGTAAAAACACTTTTTTGCTATTATTTTAGCACTCACTTACGAAATGTACAGCTCTTTTTGTTTTTTAATGGGGTCCTCGACTGATATTTCAATTTGTTGTGCATGGAATAGAAAAGTAATATAGCGTTATTTTTTCTAAAAAAAACTTTGCTTTGGCAAGTACACCCAAATCTTCCGCAAAACATTATCATGATTTAATGTTTTGGGCAAGAGTACAAAATTCGCAGGCATTTTTTTACACTTAATTTTGGTTCACTCAGCATTTATTCTTAGATTTTTTTCAAAAAGAAAAATTTTCAGAATCTGAAATATTGTTTGCATAGAAAAATGTCAAAGATTCTTTGAAATTTTTCCTATAGAAAATTTTTAGATTATGATATAATTTTCTCTAGAAAAATTCTTTAAAAACTGCTCAATATTTATTTAAACATCCCATTGTTTAGTATTTGTACAATCATTCCTATTTAGCGAATATGCCAAAGGAAAAGACATTTCATGTACCAATTTTTTTTTTTATACTACATCACATCGCAAAACAATCATAGCTGCAGTTTTCTCAATAGCAAAATTTGAAATTGTTGAAATTGGCTATGAAGCATACAATTTTCTAAAATTTTCTTTTTTTTCCCTATCCGTTTGAATCATTTTGTAAAATGCGAAAATAGCTTACGGAAACGGAAACTTTGTATAACCGTGTATATAACCACGTATGTGTTTATGCATTCCTTCAAATATTGTTTTTTTTTTTGTATCCAAAGGTAAGAAAAATACTATTGAAAACTATCTTTGATTATTTACCCAATCTTATATCCAGCCATACATATGAGAATTTAAATCAAATGTGACATGTTCAAGCATGCCCCATTATTTGCTTGCTATGTACTAGTATGCAATGTAAGCTTTTGTTTATTTGCTTGTGTACTCGCATATGAGGCATTCCACACCAAATGTCCAGCGAAAAAAAACACGTGTACCATAAACTTCTGAATAGCTTGTATGGATAGCCCTATATGGAACTTAGAAAATTGCGTTTTCGGTTTTTCAATTTTTCAAAAACTGGGCCTAGGAGGCGTGGTCAAATATTGGAAAAATGATAAAATTTGTGGCGAGTTGCCTTGATTAAATATTTATTACATTAAAACGAAATGCATCACAATCTTAAAAATTTACATTCTTATATAGTTTCGTATGGGCTATCGAATAAAATTTTTTTCCAAGAAAAATTTTCAGAACCCGTTCTGAAATTTTCCATTTTTTAAAAAAGTCAATTTATCAAAAATCCGGCCACTTTTTTTTCTTTTTTTTTAATTTTTTTTTTAAAGTTTAGATGTTTGTCCATCCACACAAAAAAAATCAGAAATGTATTTTTCGTTTTTTTCGAGAAAATCGCATTTGAATTTTAAATTTCATAACAATTTTGTAATTTGCTTGTATTTTCTTGTGTCAACAGAGCGTATGACGAATATTTATGCAATTAATATTACTCATTCGCAACTTTAAAACAAAGAAATACAAGCAAATAACAAAATTGTTATGAAATTTAAAGTTCAAATGCGATTTTCTCGAAAAAAAAGATGAACGTGTTTCTGATTTTTTTTTGTGTGGATGGACAAACATCTAAACTTAAAAAAAAATAAATAAAAAAGAAAAAAAAAAGTGGCCGGATTTTTGATAAATTGACATTTTTAAAAAATGGAAAATTTCAGAACGGGTTCTGAAAATTTTACAAAACAAAAAATTTTAATCGATAGCCCATACAAAACTATATAAGAACGTAAATTTTTGACATTGTGGTGCATTCCGTATTAATGTGATAAATATTTAATCAAGGCAACTCGCCACAAATTTTACCATTTTTCCAATATTTGACCACGCCTCCTAAGCCCAGTTTTCGAAAATTTGAAAAACCAAAAACGCAATTTTCTTAGTTACATATAGGGCTATCCAAACAACCTATTCAGAAATTTACGGGACACATGTTTTTCTGTAGCGGGACATTTGGTGTGGAATGCCTCATATTTGTGTTAGTATTTGTGTATGTATGTTGGTGTGTGCATGCACGATAAAATGTTTCAAATTACTAAAAATGGTGGTTTTGCACACAATTTCCTTATGCAATTGCACGATTCAATAATGCTTTTAAATTGACAGTTTTCTCTCTGTATGAAATTGAAAACGTATTAACGAAAACAAATTTTTGAGTCACCGCATTAAACTAACTGATTGATTGACAAATTTGGTTTCAAATAACATTTCAATGAAATGCATTATCGGGATAATTTTGAAAAATATTTCTAATATGTATGTATGATGGGGGAAATTACATACATACATGAATGAATTATGTTTGAGGTAATTTATGAATTTTGTAGCTAATGATGGTGATGTATTTGGTTTACTATCATAGTCAAATTCTTCAATTTCAAGTTAAGAAAATTTTATTAATAATTTAAAAATTTTATTAATAATTTAATATTGAAATAGTTGCATTAAAATGTAGGTTGACCTGCCGAAAAACGATCCACTAACAAGGAAGGTCTTTCACAGGGCACCCACCGATTTCCTGAAAATTGCGTATAGGAAAGGGGGGAGCAAAATAATAGTTACCTGTTTTTTTATAGCTGCCCAATCTTAAATTTTAAAAAGGGTAGCCACCTTATGAAAAACAAAAGGCTTTCGGTAAAATCCGTATTAAAGCCGAACTAGCAGGAATTTCGCCAAACCACTATGGTTCCAAATCAATTTTTTTTGGCATAAATTCCAAAAATGAAGCAAAGTCGCTAGTTTTGAATCTGGAATGCTTTTTTATCTCTTAAGGCAATCAAAGAACGATTTTCAAAAAAAAAACTATCAGCAATAATATATTTCTAGTAGTCAGTTAGCTCGGCCGAAGGCAAAAAAATTATAATTAAAAAAAATTTAAAGATGTGTCACGCAAAAAACCGAAAATTTTGCCGAAATTTGTACTAAACTAAAATGGCAATTGTGTGAGTTTGCCGAAAAATGCTGGCTAGATGTATTAAATATACCATCTGGAAAACACTTACACATTTAAAAACTCATGGAAGTTCGTGCCCAAACACAACTTTTTGTCTACGAAAGATATAGACTATTTTGGCTTCAAAATCCTTAAAACCGCAACCCCCAAGAATAACGCCAAAGATGCATGGAATTAAAAATTGGAGTTTTTAATAAGAACTACTTTCCTTGGGATTCAATTTTCCTCTTTAGCCATTTTATAATTTTATTTTTCCCCATTTGCTGTTAGTATAATTGAAATATGGTTTTGATCCCGATTTAATAATACGCCTTAAAACTACCAACTTTGAAACCCTGGCAGACTGACAGTATTGCCACCAAATTTTTTTCATTATACTTTCTTAATGGCTTGGAGTGTTGCCATTGAGAAACTGTATAAGCTTTTGGAAATTTGTTAAATTCTTTTTTTTTTAATTTCTGCCAAAAAATATTCATTTAAAACCATAGTGCAAACGAAAAAATACGGGTCAGCTTAATTTTGATAGAGATTATCATATATGATTTTGGCGGTCGTATATAAACTACCCCAACGATTATACAATTTTGACAATAACGAACTTACCGAAGCCGAATTTGGACACGATCAATACACCATTGGATAGGCATCCAAAAAACCTTTCGACCTGTATAAAATGTTCATATAGTTTCTTTTGAAAAATGGGGAAAATCCTCAAAAAACGAAAAAAATTCCCCCTCCCCTTTGATCCGCTAAATGTGAGATTGGGCAGCTATAAAAAAAACAGGTAACTCTTATTTTGCTCCCTTCTTTTCTATATGCAAGTTTCAAGACAATCGGTGGGTGCCCTGTGAAAGACCTTCCTTGTAAATCTGGATTTTTGCCAATGTTGATTCGAAAAGGGTAAAAAAGTTAACTTTTGGTACTTTTTATATTTCTTAAAATAATGATCAAAGAAACTTGAAATTTTAAATGTCGAATAATTCAGCAAAATAAACGTTATGGAAAAAGTACATTTTGGAAATTCTAAATCTAATGGGACAAACATGTGTAAAATAATGTACTTTGGTACTTTTTCTTTTTCCTGTATAATGATGCAAGAAACTTGAAATTTGAAAAAAATACTACATTCGCAGAAAAAAAAATTCCAGAAAAAGTACTTTTTGGAAATTCCGTTTTAAATGGGGTAAAAAAGTGTACTTCTGGTACTTTTCAAATTAAATGAAATTAATGTCTTTAAAACTTGAAATTAGAAATGAAGGATCCTTTGGTAAAAAAAAATTGGGAAAAAATACTTAATGGAAATTTCGTTTCTTAAGAACTATAAAAGTGTCCTTTTGTTACTTTTTATATTTTCTGCAACAGTGGTCCCAAAAATAAGAAATTTGGAGAAAAAAATTCTTGAAAGAGTAAAGTTGGTACTTTTTACATTTTCTAAAATAATTGCTCTACAATCTTAAATCGGTGAAAAAAAAAAACATTTTGGAAAAATTACTTTTTGGAAATTCCGTTTCTTAAGGAGTATAAATTAAAAGTGCACCTTTGCTACATTTTTTAGTTACTGTAATAATGGTCCTAGAAGCTTAAAATTTGGGATGTAGGATTCTTGGGTGGACAAAAATTTAGCAAAAAGTACTTTTTGGAAATTCCGTTTCTAAGGGTCGTAAAAAGTTTAAAAATTATACTCTTCTTTCTACATTACTTGAAATAATGATCTAAGACTCTTGAAAATTTGTAAAATCCTTCAGTGAAAAATGCCAACGAAGTTTGTGATCTTGCACAAACCATTAAATCATGATAATGTTTTGCTGTTCTTTCCAAAAAATTTTTTCTAGAAAAAATAATGATATATGTATTAACTTGCTTTTCCATGCAAATCGTATTGAAATATCGGTCGAGGACCCCAATATTGATGTTTTTATATTACTGCTCCGTAAAGGTTAAAAAGAAAATTTGATATGAAAATTTTTGATAAAAACAAAAAAAAAAAAATTGATGAAAAAACTATTGATGAAAAAAAATATTATTGAAAAAAAATGTTTATGAAAAAGAAAATATTTATGAAAAAGAAAATATTGATAGAAAAAAAATATTGATGGAAAAAAAATATTGATGGAAAAAAAATATTGATGAAAGAAAATATTGATGAAAAAATATTGATGGTAAAAAAATATTGATAAAAAAATATTGACAAAAGAAAATATTGATGAAAAAATATTGATAAAAGAAAATTATATTTTGAGGATGTTTATTCTGGCTCAAGGTCATTATTTTCTTTACTAATTACAACCATGATATTCTCATAGCATAATTTTCAAGAAAATTATTTTTTTGTTTTAAATTTATTTATGTTGGTCATTTTTGCAAGACTTAATCGACACGTGTTTCGGAATTTGTAAAGATTCCATTGTCAAGATTATTTAGCAAAAATAGAAACGATTTACTACAAAGAAGCAAACGAGTCTAATGACAAATCGTTTGTGCACAAACTAGAATATTAATACATATTCGCCTCTATTCACAATGAGAATTAGAAAGACAAAGAAATTGTACCATACTAATAACGATTGTCAATAACCAACAAAAATATTCAAAACAATTTTACATACACTCAAAATTATTACTCTGTTAAATACTCTGTAAAATGACTGTAATCTCAATTCGACAGATATTTGACAAAGTTATCTGCTAAAATACAGATTTTAGGAAAATACTTTGTATTTTCTTATGAGCGAAAAAAAATGCTATCTGTAATTTAACATTTTGCTTTGTAATCTTCATTTTACAGATAATAAACAGTGTTTTTTGTTAAAATATAGATTTTAGAAAAACACTTTGTTTTTTCTCGTAACCAAAATACTGAATTTCATCTTTAATTTTACTCATTGCTTTGTAATTCAGTCTTCAAATAAAAATCTCTTCAAAAAACTTTCAAATATTTCAACCCCTCTTTAAAAAGCGTCTTGAATTACAATAAAAGCTGGTGAATTTTACGAGGATGTCCTGTAAAATTGGAGGCACTCGTAAAAAACTCGTTATCTTCACAACAAAAATAAAAAAAAGTAAATTTACAATTTAGAAGCATTAAAGCGGGGAAATTTACACAATGGCATTTCCCAATTGTCAACAATACTGAGAGAGAGAAATTGATCAGAAATCAAAAAGTGACCGTTGTGTAAAACTTGTGTAAATTTTTTTACAGTAAAAGCCATATCAAGCGGATTAAGAAAATATATATAGGAAAGTCACGACATTCTCCAACGATTTCCCTTTAATTTTATAAAAGTGTTTATTAAAATGTCCCCGCACAAATTTGGCACTGAAAATTAAAAGTTTGTAAAAAAATCTAGCGATTTTAAAAATAATATTTTCAAAGTTAAACATTCGCGTGCGAAACATTTAAGCGGACGCATTTAAATGATGACATTTGCCTTTATTTTGTGTCATGTTATTACTTATCCATGCTTCTTGCACATTACAGTCGAAGAAAATGAATAAGAATTCTTATAGGTGCCACTTAAAAAGTGAATTAAAACAAGAAATTAAAATATAATGTTTCACGTTCGCACCTTTAAAGTGCGCAATGCATTTAATCAGGATCAATAAAATTTTAGTTTTTCTCTCAGTTTATGAAAGTACTAATAGGAAACACAATTTTCACATTTAAATAGTCCCTGTTCAAATCGTCATATATTAATTTATAAAAATCCTTGGTGAAAATCTACCGCTTAAATGCGTCACTAAATATGTGAGCTTTAATAATTTAACATATACGTATTACGCAAGAAATACTTTTTATGGCTTGTCAGAGTGTTAATGTTTTTGAAGCAGAGAAGTTCTGGAGCTCATGCACGTTAACCCTTTAACGACCACAGGCAAGTATACTTGCCAAAGAGTTTTTGGCGATTATTTTTGTTCAAGTGAAAGATAGAGTAAATGTCATAAGAGATGAATTGTAGAGTATTGTTTAGGTAACAAAAGTCTAGTTAACAGTAAGTCTCTAATTGGATCCACTTACTCACTGTAAGCCCTCAAAGTTTGTAAAATAATTTTCTCTATTTTAGGGACAAAAGGATCTTTACTTGTAGAGCAAAATCGGGACCAAGAAGTGGGTTTAGGGGTCCAAATTCTTGTAGGATAACTAAAATTGAGTTGCAGATCTTAAAAATAATAGCAAGTAGCAAATAGCTTTGTCCAAAACTTCGGAATCGCCAAAGGGCAAATTTTTTCACCAAGAAAAATAAGGGGGTAGGAGGGGGTTAGGGGTCCAATTGTTTGTTTCATAACTATTATTAGGTCGTAGATCACGACCATTAACAGAAACTCAAAATCGCTTCGGCAGAAAATGTATGGTCGTCAAAGGGTTAAACAAAATTAAAAACGTCGTTGGAATGACAACTTTAAGAATTTTTTTTTATTATAAATATGTATGTTGTTATTTTTGTTCCCAATTATTTCATGTGTTCCAGTTTGAAAGCAAATAAATTTAACAAAAACTTTGTAAATTTTCAGAAGTTTTTGAAAAACATTACCAACATTTTACAGATAATTCCGTAAATTCACAGTTTTTTATGGAAATAATTTTACAGAGTTTTTACTAATATATGTAAAATTACAGAGTATTTTTCTGTAAAATTGTGGTCCCATTTAACTAATATTTTACAAGAAACTATGTAGTTTTACAGTTTTTTTTTTTGTCCAAACCATTTTACAGAGTTTTCTTTGTAAAATAACAAAAAATCTTGCTGGTTGGAAATCTATGGTATTTTCTGCTGACTCAGCAGAGTATCTCTGTAATTTAACAGAGTGATTATTTTGAGTGTACGATAGTCCATTGGACTACAACAATATGTTTTTTTGTGTTGTTGTTTTGAGATATACTCCATATTAGGGTTATTCATCACATGGCGTGCCAACCATTATGTTCAAATTCTGATTAATTTTTATTAAAAATAAGAATTGTTTTATTCGACCTTTAAAATATTATATTTTGAGGATGTTTATTCTGGCTCAAGGTCATTATTTTCTTTACTAATTAAAATAATGACCTTGACCAAATGACCAAATTTAAAACAAAAAAATAATTTTCTTGAAAATTATGCTATGAGAATATCATGGTTTTAATTAGTAAAGAAAATAATGACCTCGAGCCAGAATAAACATCCTCAAAATATAATATTTTAAAGGTCGAATAAAACAATTTTTATTTTTTAATAAAAATTAATCAGAAATTGATGAAAAAAAATATTGATGAGAAAAAAATTTAAGTAGAAAAAAATTTATGACAAAATATTGATAAAAAAAAAATATTGATTAAAAAAATATTTATGTTAAGTTTTATTGACCAGCCGTTGAATATTTTTTTAATTTACCACGAGGTGAGTTATTATTCAAGTTACAAACCCAAGTTACTAAAATTTAAACAAAAAATTTTATTTTCTTTTTTATTAACCGTTAGCTTATATATTCAAACTGAGGTGGCGTCCTGCATCATTTTTAAAATTAGACACCAGTCTAACATGATACTGTTAAAAGAATTCTGCCTAAAGTTCTTTTTGAAAATTCAGTTTCTAAGGATAGTAAAAGGTTTAAAGCCCTTTTTTATATCCTGCAATAATATTCCTAGAAACTTGATATTTTTAATCTGGATCATTCAGCAACAAAGAAAAACATTCTGAAAAAAATATTTTTGGAAAATTTAATTTTAAAGGTACAAAGAAAAGGTTAAAGGAGGGAAAATTGTTCTTTTTCATAAATTTTGAATTAAAAATCTTAGAATCTTAAAAGTTGACATGTTGCATTTTTCAGCAGAAATAACATCCAAGATAGGCAAATATTTTGAAATTTTAAATTTTAGGGTAAAAAAGGGTACCTTAATTGGTAAATTTGGGGTAAAATAATGGTACTAAGTATTTATATCCTTAAGTTAAGAACTTTAGAATCTTTTTATTTCTTTAGCACATGTTATACGAAAAGAAACAAGTAGAAAAATTAAGTTCGACTTGGTCGAATCTATGAATACCCTCCACAATGTCATCTGATAGTAATTTTCTAAAAAAATTTCAAAAAATTGCATCACAAATTTTTTATTAGAAATACATATATTATATTGAGTAAAACTTTTTTTTAATCAATCAAATTTTTTTGAGTGTAAAATTTTTTTGACTGTCAGCATTTTTTTGAGTGTGACATTTCATTAAAAAAAAATTATTTATACATTTTTTTTTTGAGTGTAACATTTTTTTAGTGTAAATATTTTTTTTAGTGTACAATTTCCTTGAGTAACAAAATTACTTTGTAAAATATTTTTGTTGTTTTGTACCTACATACATATATGCAATACAATAAAAATATTTCACATATTTCCCACTTTTTATTTTACTTCATTTGATTTTTTTTTCCAAAAATTCTTACTATACACCGATACATACAGTTACAATAACAAAACAATAACAAATATTTACTTGTCTAACAACTAAACTGCACCCCACGACAAGAAAACAAACAACAACAAGTTTTAAAAAACTGGTATTTCACCATGCTTTTAAAACTTGTTTAACGAGTTTTCAACAGTTTAAGGTGAAACAAATCTGAAATTCAGTGCTTTGCTTATAACTTTTGAACCACTGAACCGATTTTGCTGAAATTCAAAACCAAATAGCCTCGGGGAACGACAAATACATATGCTAAGCTTCAGCCCCCTCAGAATTATCTTTCGAAAGTTATAGTGGTTTTAATCTTGTAAATTCGAAAAATAACCTTGCCGAAATTTACTCTTTTGCTCATAACTTTTGAACCACTTGACCGATTTCGCTGGATTGCAATACCAACCTGACCCGGTAAATGGAGAACATATATGTCAAACTTCAGGAGCCTCCGTAAAGTCTTTCAAAAGTTAGCGTGTTTTCAACGGACAGACAGACAGACAGACAGACAGACGGACGGACGGACGGACGGACGGACGGACGGACATCGCTAGATCGACTTAAAATCGATCAAGGATCATGAATATATATACTTTATGGGGTCCTAGACCAATATTTAGATGTGTTACAAACGGAATGACAAACTTATATATACCCTCTATCACTAGAGTGGAGGGTATAATAAAACTGACATGGAAAATAATAAGATGGGAATGGGAACAAAATGAATGAAACGGGGAACGTAATGGAATGTTACAGGAAACAATATGGAATGATACATTTTTGTAAGTTTTCCGTACTCAATATTTTTTCACAAATACTTTTTTTCCATTTTTTTTTTTACTCAAGCTTATTTTTATTCAAATTTCTTTTTATAACCTCCACTCTAGTGACAGAGGATATCTATAAGTTGTTCATTCCGTTTGTAACACTTCAAAATATTGGTCTAGGACCCCATAAAGTTTTTGACAGTTTTTAGTACCCTTCGAAAACTCCTTCGTGGTAAATTTTCAGATTTTTTTGATGAAAATTACATTTTTATAAAATTTGCTCCAACTGTAATTTGTATGGGAGCCCGCTTGGGGAGTGGAGATTGGGCGTAAGTATGTTTTACAAAAATGTTGGAAAGTTAAAATAAATGGGAGTCGGTCTCACTACTGACCCCTCTCGGACGCACCATTGGACCGGTAGAAGCTGATTAAATAAATCAAATATACAAAAAATAAAAAAAAATCGTAATGGGACCGCCATAATAGTTAGAGATAGAGGGTAGGTGTATCCAGAGAAAATATTTGGACTAAAAAAATATTGTGGGTCAATCATACATTTTATTGCTCTAAGGGCACTCGTAGGGCAGTTCGAGCGGTTGGAGCAAATTTTAAAAAGTGTCATTTTGTGTGCGAGCACCCTTAGAAATTGGAGATATGGTATTAATTTGTTCCAAAGAAATGTTAAGACGTAAAAATTAATGGGGGTCGGTCTTGAAAATGACCCCTCTATGACGCACCATTGGAGCAGTAGAAATGATTTTAAGATTAGAAAATTTCAATAAAATGTTTTCAAAAAATTTAAAATAATAGTAATAATCGTTATCCCACGATACTTTTTAGCAAAAAATTTGTAGAATCGATAGAAATTTTATACAAAAAAATTTCCAAAAAAAATCAAAGAGTCCATACATTTTCAAAAATGAGATTTAAATTTTACAACTTAAAAATCGCATACTAGAACACTTTTCGGCAAGAGTTTTTCGTGAATTTACGAGATAAAAAACTCGCTAACTTTCGAAAAGAAATTCTGAGGATGCAGAAGCTTGGTACATATATTTGTCGTTCCCCTGGCCTGGTTCGTATCGAATTTCAGCCAAATCGGTCCAGTGGTTCAAAAGTTATTAGCAAAAGAGTGAATTTCAGATTACGTTCACCTTAAATGCAATTGTTGAATGAAAACCCGTTAAACATGTTTTGAAAACATTGGTTAGTCACAAAAATATTTTACAACGTATTTTTGTCACTTAAAAATATTTTTTCACTAAAAAAAATTACACTCTAAAAAAAATTTTACAATCAAAAAAAATTTTACACTCAATAAAAAAATTAGTAAATTTTTTTTTTGTTTAAATTACTTAAAAAAAAAAGTTTTTTTACACAAAATAAAATATTTCTAATCAAAAATGTGATTTTTTTTTTTCAAGTTAGAAAATTTACTACACTAAGAAAAAAAAATTTTCAAATTGAGCTGAAACAATCTCAAATTAAAAAGAAAACAGTGACAAAAGTCAACAAACTTTGTTTTTGCTTATTTTGAGAATGTTTCTTTTCATTTTTAAGATGGGAGAATAAAAAGTAACTTTTTAAAATCAAAGTTGCTTCATTTTTAATTTAAAAGTGAGAAATTGTTGATTTAAGGTTGATATAATTTTATTTTTATGTTGTTCTATACCATTTTATTTTATTAATTAAAACATTTTTTATTTTATTTAATTTAATTTTAATATTTATTTAAAATAATAAAGAAATAATGTGCAGTTTTATATACAATTTTTGATTTGTTTTTTATGTGAAACCTAGTCTGTGTAGCCTGGTAATATGATAAACTCTGTTATCAGACTATATTGACTGTGGTAAAAACTTATTACTTAAAAATTGCACATTATACTTAACCTGATTAAACTTAATTATTTTCCTTTCCGGGAATTGAATTGTAAAGTCCATTTTATAATTCTCGTCAATTATTTTTTCCACGACAACGCCTTTAAACCAGAGAAGCCCTTTAACCAAAGAAGAATAAAATCAAGTTAGTCAACAAAAAAAAACATATTGAAGTTTATAACTTACCATAGATATTTTACACAAATCTAAATTTTTACAGATATAACTCATTATATCTTAGGGATTATTCATTTTTTAACAAAAATTTTCTTTTTTTTGTTGCAAAAATTAAGGTATGACGCAAAATTTTTTTTTTTAATGAACATGTTCAAATTAAAAATGTTTTCATCTCAAAATTTGACATATGATTTCGAAATGTCAATTCACAACTAAAATTAAAATTGTTTGACATCAAATTGAAAATGAAACAATATAGTTTTTAAAATGAAAATTTGAATTGGCAAAAATTTAAATTTGTAACGAGCTTTTATGACAGCATAATATATATGAAATTATTAATTTTTAAATTAAGACGTTAACAACTTTAAAACAAAAGTATTTATTTTTAAATCAACATATTTCAATATAAATAATAAAATTTTTGGAAAATTATGTAGCATTTTTAAATTAAAAATGAAAATTTTTGATCTAAATATGCTTTTTTCCCTCAGTGTATCACTTAAAAAGGACATTGTGGAGGGTATTCATAGATTCGGCCAAGTCGAATTTAACTTTTCTACTTGTTTTAATTATTATTTCTATTGCTTAAATTATTCTGAATAGTTTTAATTAAAGTCTCAAACATCTACAATTAAATAAAACAAAGACTACTTATGTAGGGGAAAATTTTAGAAATCCTGATCCTTCTATTATGTGTCATAAATTGTTTTGATGTCATGTTTAATCACATTGAAGAAAAGCTTTATCAATATGATAAAATTTGGCATCAAAATTGATGACAGCAATTGATGAAACCATTTCATCAATATGATAAAGCATTTTTCTTTGAGTGTATTGTTTAAATTGTAAAAAATTTTTATAATCCAAAAATTATTTCTTAAACATAGTGTATATTGTGTTCTTAAAACAGATCCATAAATATAGTAGTAATAAAAAAAATTTTATTATACATATGTATCCTATTTTTATTCGCACATTTCTTATACCCCACATTTAAGTAGCATTTTTATTTTTTATTTTATTTGATTGTATACATGTTTAAACATGTTTAGTGCAGCAAATCAAATTGTCAATATATAATAAAAAATAAGAAAATGAGAATAAAAATGAGAATAAAAACGTTTCAATATTTCAACACATTCACCTGGCGGAGGGTGTAGATTTAAACGTGTCTATAAGTAAGAGTATCTTTTTTATTATATGAATAACACAAAGGTATTGAAAACACTTTTTTATTTAATATTTTTTTTATGTTTTTTCTTCAATATTCTTTTTTTATGTATATACTTAATATTGTTACCTTACTTTTTTATAATATCGTTTTTTATAAAGGAACTTATTTTTTCTTTAACATCTTTTGACATAAATATAATAAATTTTAATATTTGTTGAAAAATACCTTGGATGCATGATTAAATTTAAAAAAAAATAAAATTATATCGAGTGTTTATTTATCAAATACGAGTTTTTGACAGCAATCTTATCACCGATTTTGATGTCATCAGTCATATTCATTTTTACTAAAAAAATATTTACAAAACTTATGTTTTACATGTAGAACTAAGTTAAATAACATGTTTGAGATAGCAAGGCTTGAATATAAGCCTTTTATATAAAACTTTTACAAAATATATGATAAATAAAATAGATTTAATGAAGGTAAGTTATTTTTTGTAAATGTAATAAAAATTGGACTAATAAAGATTTACGACTGAAAATGTAAATTATTACTAACAATTTTTTTATTATTATAAAATGATTACACTCAAAGAAAAGCTTCTTCATATTGATGAAAAGTTACATCAATATGTTTAAATTTTACATTAATTTTCGACGAAGCGGTGTTATTTAACACAGTAAATGCCAATTAACAGAAGGCGAACGATACACACGAACGAAAATTTTACATTTATTTTGTTGTTGTTACAAAAACAATACACATGCAAAATTTTCGTTCGTATGAATCGTTCGCCTTCTGTAAACTGGCACTAATTTATTTTGGTTTAAAAAATAACAACAAAAATTATAGTTCTATTTTTATTTATTTTATTTTATTATTTCAATTTTGCTATTATTTATTTACAATTTTCTACTTTTAAAAATTTTGTATTTTTTTATATTGTGCCCGATTCTGGAATACGATTTCACCATTGGCTTAATTTTTAAAAATTTGATATTCTTTCGAATTTTAAGATTTTAAAATACCAAATATCAAAGAATATCAAATTTTTAAAAATTAGGTGAATGGTGATATCGTATTCGAGAATTGAGCACGTTATCACCACCGAGATTTCAACACCGGAAAAGTTGTTCGTTAAGTTTAGCCTTTAGCCTCTTACCTAAAGCATATTAACAAATAATAACACTTAAAATACATTTTGTTCGCAGTACTCCATAACATTCAGAATTTGTATGTGGTTATTCTCTGCCAAAAACTGTGGGAGAAAGAGAGGGATTTTTTATAAAATTAAAATTCGAAGTACCAGCCAGGGTAGCAATATTTTTTATAGTTTTTCTTGAAGTTTTTTTAATTTTTTTTATTTTTTTAATAAATTTAATTATTGTAATATTGCTTTAATTACAAAAAAATTAAAAGGCGAATTGTTGACATTTTTGATGACATGATAAAATGTGTAATCACTTGTTTCGTCGGTTGTGACAACATATTTCATCATATTGAAAAAGAGCTTCATCAATATAACGAAATTTGTCATCAAAATAAATGACAGCCAGTGATAAAAACGTATAATCAATTTTCTTTGAGTATACATATTTCGGTTCTTTTGGCTCTCATCATGTTTAAAAAATTAAGATAAGTCGCTTAATGAAGATTTAATTTGCCAGCATTTGAAGCTTTTCAATTTTAATAAAAGATATATCAATCACACGTTATCCGTTTTTATAACCTCCACTCTAGTGATAGAGGGTATATATAAGATTTTAAGTCGATCTAACGATGTCCGTGCGTCTGTCTGTCCGTCCGTAGAAAACACGCTAACTTTTGAAAGAGTTTACAGAGGCCGCTGTAGTTTGGCACATATGTTGGTCATTTATTTGTTCAGGTTGGTATTGCAATCCAGCCAAATCGGTCTAGTGGTTCAAAAGTTATAAACAAAAGAGTAAATTTTGGCAAGGGGTTTTTGCGAATTTACGAGATAAAAAACACGATTACTTTCAAAAGACAATAATGGGACTGCTGAAACTTGGCATATCTTTGCCGTTTCCCAGGTCGGTTAATAGGTTCAGTGGTTCAAAAGTTAGAAGCAAATCCCTGCATTTCAGATTGGTTTCATCTTAAATGCCACGTGTTTAAATAAGTTTTAAAAGCATTGGTGGTTACCATAGATGGGAGTAATTAATTAAAGGGACCAATTAATTGATGGTTTAATTACCATTTAATTGATGTCAATGGTAATGAAATTTTTTTCATTACCATTGGTTGTATCAATTATACCAATTAAATTACTTATCAATTTAATTACTAATGAAAATTAAAAAATAAATAATTACCATTGGTATGGCATCACATAAAAAAATAATTACCATTAGTAAAAGTCGTCACAATATTGTCAAAATCGTTAATATTTGGAAAAATCTGTTGGTTTTTCATATGGTGTTTTAGCTTTTCAAATTTTATAAACCAAACACACGTTGATTGCCTTTGTATAACACAATATTTGAAATTTTTATTTGCGTTTTGTTTTTTGTCTTTAACATTTTCATATTTTTTTTGTAAAAACATACTTTGATGTTTAAATTTTTAACTTTTCAAAAAAACAAAAATGTCCAAACCAATGGTTTTGAAACCAATTATAATTGGTGTTTTTCAACAATTGGTGCCTTTCATTACCATTAGTAATTATTTTTTCAATTAAAAAAATTTAATTACCATTAAATGGTAATGAAATTTTTTTCATTACCATTGATATCAACCAATGGTAATTAAAATTCAATGGTAATGAAAAATTCCCATCTATGGTGGTTACTGAACTATGCTTTTCAAACTTGTTTAGTTTTAAAGCAATGCTTCTTAAACTTGTTTAGTTTTGAAAGCAATGGTAAGTAACTTTAAAATTACACTCGAAAAAAATCGTACACTCAAAGAAAATTTTACACTAAAAAAAAATAGTTTTTTTTTTACAAAAATTACAATATTTTGTGAACATACATATGAGGCATTCCACACCAAATGTTCAGCAAAAAAAAAGTGATGTCGTGTCAATATGAAATCAATTGCAGAGTATTCGCCCTTAGGTCACTATTAAATAACAAAAATAAAATTTCAGTTTTTTCAAAAAGTGGGCCTTGGAGGCATGGTCAAAAATTGAAAATTTCAGCATTTTTTGCCTAAGTATCTTTATTTCAATATTTATGACAATGAAATGAAACACAGTGATGTCTTTAAAATAAAAGTTTTTTATAGATTTTTGTATGGGCTATCGATTAAAAAAATAAAAAATGGAAAATTTACAGAAGAAGTTCTGAATATTTTAAATTTAAATTTAAACTTTATTTATCAAAAAACATGCCATAATTTTATTTCTTTTTTAAATGTTAACAAATTAGTTAAGGTGTATATCTATCTGTTCTGAAATTTTCAGAGATGCATTTTTCCTTGTTTTCGAGAAAAAAAATGTTGAACATTACACTATGCTTATAATTTACAATAATGGGGTATATTACGTATGCGAATGAGTAATATTAACTCTTAAAAAACATTTAAAATAGAGATGTGATCGTGGGTAAGTTGTTTTTTTACCATCACGCTCTCTCACCAAGGAAATTATTTTAATCACGCATGCTCATTTATTTTTCTCACGCTCAGTCATGCTCACGTGAGTATCGTGCACGTGACAAAAAATTTTTCAACTCACGTGAGCGTACGTGAACGTGAGGAAAATGAAAAATCGTGCGTGATTAAAACTTTTTCTTCGTGAGCATGCGTGATCGTCCAAAAAAACTCACCCACGAAAACATCTCTATTTTAAATGATTTTTAAGAGTTAATATTACTCATTCGCATACGTAATATACCCCATTATTGTAAATTATAAGCATAGTGCAATGTTCAACATTTTTTTTCTCGAAAACAAGGAAAAATGCATCTCTGAAAATTTCAGAAAAGATAGATATACACTAGAGCACCCACAAAATGTATGGGATGTGCAAAATCGTATTTTTTTATCGCTCCCCGCTCATTTTCGGTTGAGTTGGGATTAAAAAATAATATCTATCCAGAAATTGGACTTCTAGGTTGCGAACAGGCCAAGCGGTTTGAACTTTTGACCTCAAAAATGGGCTAAAAAACCTTTATAGATTAACTTGGCTGTAACTCTTAAAATAAAAGTTTTTCGCAATAACTTTCATTACAATTTTTTTGTAGAATCAAAATGCAAAGATTTTTCTCTCATACTGTTTTGACCAAAATATGTCCAATCGCGGTGTTTTAAGCGGTTAAAGTCGAAATTTGGGTCAGAACTTTTTTTAAAAAAATTCTCGTAAATTTTTTAATTGGGGAAAATTTGAGCTCTTTGCACAATTCACTAGGGTATTGAATGTAGTTTTCCAAAAATTTTTTTTGCTAAAATATATCGACTGTTCCATGAAAAAATCCCAAAGTTCTACTCTGAATCTCATTTTTTTACAATTCATCCACAATATAGGCGAATACTCACTTTGTAATTCCGTTGTTTCGCACCAAAACATCTGTCTAGGATTTCCCTAAATATATATGGGGTATTCAGTGCCAAATTGAACACTTTGAAAATTTTTTTTTAGATTTTTTAATTATTTTTAAATTTTTTTAAAACCCATTAAAACCACCATCCAAGTTAGTTTTTAAATTTTTTTAAATTACCCGTTCCAAAGATATGGAATTTTCAAAAAAAAACTATCGTTTTCCGTATTTTTATCATAACAAATTCAAAAATGATCAACATTTTTTTTTTTTAATTTTTGTTTTTTTATTAAAAATTTAAAAAAAAAAGTGTTCTAATATGCGATTTTTAAACGATTGCACTCTTTGTTTTTTTTTTAATCTTTTCTTAAAATTTTTCATTTGATTTTTTTTAATTTTTTTTAATTTTTCGTGGGAAAATTAATATTTTCTTAAAATTTTAAGCTTAAGTAGATCGTGGGATTATGGTAATTAATATATTCAGCGGTTTTTGATTTTTTTTGTTGTTTTCCAATCTTTATTAAAACACTTTAAAGAAAATACTAAAATTTCAACAAATTATTTCGAATTTGGACCATTTTTAAAGAAGTGAAGACAGAAAAAATCGTGTTTTTTTTTTTGAATTCGATATTTTTTGAACGGATTATCAAAAAAGATGTCAAAATTTACTTGGAATGGGTTTTTGAAGGGTACTAAAAAATTGAAAAAACATAAAATTAAAAATTTTCCATGCGTCCGATTTGGTATGGAATACCCCATATATACTATCTGAAATCCTAGACTCATCTTTCGATGCGTAAAACATGCAATGACAAAGTGAATACACCCTCATAACGTGGTTGGAGGTCAAAAAATTGTGGTTCAGGGTAGGATTTTGGCAATTTTTCATGGAAGGGTCGATATATTTTTGCAAAAAAAAATTTTTTGGAAAACTGCATACCCTATTAAATTATGCAAAGAGCTCAAATTTTCCCCCATTTAAAAATTTACGAGAATTTTTTTAAAAAAAGTTCTGACCCAAATTTCGACTTTAACCGCTTAAAACACCGCGATCGGACATATTTAGGTCAAAACAGTATGAGAGAAAAATCTTTGCATTTTGATTCTACAAAAAAATTGTTATGAAAGTTAATTGCGAAAAACTTTTATTTTAAGAGTTAAAATAAATTATGCAAAGAGCTCAAATTTTCCCCCATTTAAAAATTTACGAGAATTTTTTTAAAAAAAGTTCTGACCCAAATTTCGACTTTAACCGCTTAAAACACCGCGATCGGACATATTTAGGTCAAAACAGTATGAGAGAAAAATCTTTGCATTTTGATTCTACAAAAAAATTGTTATGAAAGTTAATTGCGAAAAACTTTTATTTTAAGAGTTACAGCCAAATTAATCTATAAAGGTTTTTTAGCCCATTTTTGAGGTCAAAAGTTCAAACCGCTTGGCCTGTTTGCAACCTAGAAGTCCAATTTCTGGATAGATATTATTTTTTGCTCCCAACTCAACCGAAAATGAGCGGGGAGCGATAAAAAAAACAATTATGCACATATGGGTGCTCTAATATACACCTTAACTAATTTTTGAACATTTAAAAAAGAAATAAAATTGTGGCATGTTTTTTGATAAATAAAGTTTAAATTTAAATTTAAAATATTCAGAACTTCTTCTGAAAATTTTCCAATTTTTATTTTTTTAATCGATAGCCCATACAAAAATCTATAAAAAACTTTTATTTTAAAGACATAACTGTGTTTCATTTCATTGGCATAAATATTGAAATAAAGATTCTTAGGCAAAAAATGCTGAAATTTTCAATTTTTGACCATGCCTCCAAGGCCCACTTTTTGAGAAATCTTAAATTTTATTTGTGTTATTTAATAGTGCCCTAAGGGCGAATACTTTGCAAATGATATCCTATTGAAACCACCATGGTTTTTCTGTAGTGGAACAGTTGGTGTGGAATGACTCATATGTGCATTTACTCAGAAATATTTTTACAGAAAAAAAACATTAAACTCGAAAAATTTTGGCACTCAAAAAATTGTAATTTTTCTTTCTTTTTTAAATGACAAAAAATAGTTTTTTACTCAAAATAAATATTTCTAATCAAAATTTTAAATTTTTTCATGTTAAAAAATGTGCTATCCTTTAAAAAATGCATTGTGGAGGGTATTCATAGATTCGGCTGAAACTTTGGTCAATTTAAAACATCGTCCGATACACTTTTGTACACACGGATCAGACCGAAAAATTGTGAAAGTTGGGCCACTAGTTTAAATTTTTTGGACTGTGTGACACGTTAACATTCTTCGCATTTATTAATGAAAATTTTTTCTTTCACCAAATAAATAAAATTTTAGCATGTACTTAAAATCTAAAACTGTTTTAACAATAAACCCATATTAGTATTAAATAATTTTAAGTTTGTGGTAGCAGCCTATTTAGTTAAGTTGCGTGTATTTTGTAACTTAATATATTAACTCATATATATTTGAGGCATTCCACTGTAAAAAGTTATGTAGCTCTTGAAAATTATACTTCAACTGTGTATTAAATTATGTACAACATGTGCAAGGGGGTGGGGAATCCATTCTAAAACATTATAGCGATATGTGTACGTTTGTCAGTGCAAGACACGATACAAAAGAGGCAGACTTCTGAAGTTTGGCACGAATATGTCTTATGGCCATAGGCTGCTCAAGTTCGAAAATGGGTATAGGATCCATAAAGGATCCTATTGAGAAAACGCAAACTTTGTTTTTTATAAAATTTTATTTCTTTGTTTAACAAAATTCAAAACTATTATGAAAATTATTTTTTTGTTTCTTGAAAAATATTACAAACTATTCTGACAATTAAAACAATGAACTGGAATAGATTATGTAGGGAACTGATCCCTACAATGGGCAAAATCAGTCTAGAGGGGAAAAAGATCCCCTTGAAGAACTAAACCAATCTCTGAAAAAATATTTTTTTTTTTGTTTTTTAATACTTGTATTAAGCAAATGCATAATTTTCATGTAAAAAGGATTTCGAGGTCCTGCACTTAGATTAGGGGCTAGAAATGTCGTTTTTTTGGCCCGCCGCAAAGTGGGCGAGATGCACTTTTTTTGTGAGAATTACTCTACCGCCCTCAATTCTTAACCGATTTTAGTTTTCAAATGTAATTGAAAAAAAAAGAAAAAACAGATAATAAGATCTGGGAACAAATAATTGGATTAGATCTTAACAAATCAGAATGAGAACAGTTTTTGTGGAATTCCTCAAAAATAAAGTTCAAATATCGATGTATTTTATTTATTACACTTTTTATTGTATTTAACTACCAAAAACCAAACACTTTAATATAGATAAAGTACAATACTAAATTTTATTACTCAAGTGCTACCCAGCAAACAATTGTGTAGCAAAAAATATTCTTCGATGAAATACAACACGCAATATAATAAATATGTTGTAATTTAGACTTTTGTTGGTAAATTAATTGTAATCAGCCGCAAAATTTTTAAAAAATTTTCAAATTTTAGTCATTTTTAATAAAATTCTTTATTCTACAACTAAAACCAAACGGTCTTTGTTCAAAGTTGTGAAGTTTTAAAAAATTTAATAAATAAAATATGTTTTGTTATTCATTAAAAACATTTTATTAACTTTGTTATGCTGAACAGGAATATAAAAAAATTTCTTAAATCCGTCGAACTGTTAGAAATTTGCCAAGGGCGAAATTTTTTGGAATTTCTGAACAAATAAAATTTCGCTGGTTCATTTCAAACCATTTATTTGATTGTTTTACATAGATATAGATAGATATAATATAAAATTACGTGCCTATTTGTATTTTGTTGTTTCACAACAAAAAGCTTGTTGATTTTATTACATTGTTAATTGTTTCAAATAAAACAAATAAAGTTAGTTGTAACACAATATCGTATTCAATCGTAGTTAATGTAATGTATGCGTGTAATAGTATATTATTATATAATGGCCTTTCTTTATAGTGTTAGTGCGTGAACGATGGTTTTTGTATATAAAATAGAATTAACAACACTTAAAGTGTTAATAAACAATTTGTTTAACACGCATTTTTAGTGTTGATTATGATTAATAAGAAAAAAAAATATAGAAAACAATTACTTATTTTAAAGCGAATTTTTTAAAGCAGACTTTAAGGATAACAATTATAAACTTTTTTAAAGTATACATTAAGGAGTACTATAAGAAGTTGACGGAACAAATCTAGAAAATTAAATAACAAAAATTGAGTCCAACCGGATGAATATTTATTTTAATGATATCAAAAAATCCTTTTTTAATCCTATCAAAAAGTAGGTGGATCTCAAATATTTTTAACATTTTAACTTAAATTTCGTCATATTTATCTTCATTTCATACTTTCATACTTACTCTTAACGAGTTCTTCCTAGATATTAAACCCTCATTGCCATAGCACCTGTTTTCCCCTGTTAATAATAAAACAGTCACCTACAAAATACACTTGAGACTTAATTAAACACTTTAAAGTGCAAATATATGAGCACAGCCAGTCACCCCAAGACATTTCAAAGACATACTGTTTTATGCATTAATGCACATATGACAAAACAGCACGTAACGAAAGGAAGCTAAATTACGGGTAGAGCATATACTTACAATATCAGGGATAAGCAGTGTTGCCAGACTTGGAGATTTACTCACATGTGAGTAAAAATGAGAAAATACTTTAATAGGGGATTGGCGATTAAAAAAAATTTATATCCACGCCCAAAAAAGGTGTTGAGCAAAATAATTACAAATGCCGAACTTTAAACTTTTACAAAATACAAAATAAAAATCTTTAAATGAGTTACGATTTTCAGAAATTTGTTTGGTTTTTCAAGGGGGACTTTTCCTCCTGGTCGGATGACAAAGAGAGTATACCCTCATCACAGACTATATACAGACTCGCCAGTAGAGTTTTATAATAAAAAATGGGAAAAAACTAAGCGATTTTGGGAGAAAACAGAGCGGTTTTTAGTCCGTTTTACGCTAACATGGCAACACTTTCTACGACTTAGGAGTGAGTGAAACAACAAAAACCGATCTGGCATCTATTTTTCTTATGGCGCGTTATATCAGTTTTCTCTATCTAACCTAACTCGTAGAATAATTTGAAAGTAATAACCATATGGTTATAGAATACTTGTTTTGACAACTGTCTGTGTCCTCATACTAATGAGTGAGAATATAAAAAAGGGATGTATTTTATTGTTTGCAAATGTTTGGCTGAATTTGTGGTCACAACAGTTAAACGTTCCTGGCAACGCTAAGTAACATTAAAATGGGCTCGCTGATGCTGACAATGATGTTGATGATGGTGTCGAGAACTTATCGCATGCACACTAATATACAGTGAAAATTTATAAAATAAAAGGCCATGTACTATATGTGTCTTGTGCATGTGTATGAATTTATGCGTATGTAAGTGAATGTTAATTAAATTTTAATCAGACAATAATTAAAGTTAATTAAATTGAACAGAATACAGACATACGGTCAAAGGGCTGATATAATTTTTTTTTATGAATTTATGAGTGTGGCTTAAATACAGTTTTTTATACCCTCCAACCACAGTATGGGGGTATATTCACTTTGTCATTCCGTGTGTAACGCATCGAAATATCGTTCTAGGATCCATAAAGTATTTATTTTATTGATCAGTGATCGATTCTAAGACATTCTAGCGATGTCCGTCCGTCTGTCCGTCTGTAGAAGACACGATTCAGTCCAAAATAAAAGAGCTAGACTTCCGAAGTTTGGCACGAATATGTCTCAAATTCCTATGCAGGCCAAGTTCGGAAATGTGTAAAATCGGACCAAGGGGAAAAAAGTTCCCACTTGGAGAACTAAACCAACCTAAGAAAAACCGCATTTTTTGAAGGGTTTTTTGTACTTTTGCTAAGCAAATGCAACATTCTTATATCAAAAGAAGTTCAAAATCGCAAGGGGAAGGTACCCCTAACGTCGCCGTCCGTCTGTCCGGCTGTCCGTCTGTCCGTCTGTCCGTCTGTCCGTCTGTCCGTCTGTCCGTCTGTCCGTCTGTCCGTCTGTCCGTCTGTCCGTCTGTCCGTCTGTCCGTCTGTCCGTCTGTCCGTCTGTCCGTCTGTCCGTCTGTCCGTCTGTCCGTCTGTCCGTCTGTCCGTCTGTCCGTCTGTCCGTCTGTCCGTCTGTCCGTCTGTCCGTCTGTCCGTCTGTCCGTCTGTCCGTCTGTCCGTCTGTCCGTCTGTCCGTCTGTCCGTCTGTCCGTCTGTCCGTCTGTCCGTCTGTCCGTCTGTCCGTCTGTCCGTCTGTCCGTCTGTCCGTCTGTCCGTCTGTCCGTCTGTCCGTCTGTCCGTCTGTCCGTCTGTCCGTCTGTCCGTCTGTCCGTCTGTCCGTCTGTCCGTCTGTCCGTCTGTCCGTCTGTCCGTCTGTCCGTCTGTCCGTCTGTCCGTCTGTCCGTCTGTCCGTCTGTCCGTCTGTCCGTCTGTCCGTCTGTCCGTCTGTCCGTCTGTCCGTCTGTCCGTCTGTCCGTCTGTCCGTCTGTCCGTCTGTCCGTCTGTCCGTCTGTCCGTCTGTCCGTCTGTCCGTCTGTCCGTCTGTCCGTCTGTCCGTCTGTCCGTCTGTCCGTCTGTCCGTCTGTCCGTCTGTCCGTCTGTCCGTCTGTCCGTCTGTCCGTCTGTCCGTCTGTCCGTCTGTTCGTCTGTTCGTCTGTCCGTCTGTCCGTCTGTCCGTCCGTCCGTATGTCCATCTATCGGTTTAAGCACGATACAGGTCGCAATTTTTTAATCAATTGACTTGAAATTTGAAACTTAAGCTTCTTTTGGCCCAAGAACGAAGCCTATTGAAATTGATAAAAATCGGTCCATGTTAAGACCTAGCCCCCATACAAACGCCCCTTTGAATTTCGCTTAAATGCCCCTAATAACCGTATTATAATCATACATGGGAAATTACAATTTGTTGCAAATTAAATTTGCTTTTTAATTTCAATTTATTCCTACAAATGAAAATTAAAATTTTTTAATTTCCATTTAATTAAAATATCTTCACCACATTTTTTAATTACGTTGCCATAAAAATTCCAAGACAAACACCTTTATCATTGCCAATAAAAAACAGAATATTTTTGAAAGACAATGGCAACGCAATCTTAAGCAAATTCACAAACCCCCAACGTAATAAATATTTTGTTATTACAGAGGGCCAATACCCTACCTTATGCAATATCATTTTTAATTTAGATTTTCAATCGATATAATAAGTGCTTAAAAATAAAACACAGTTGATAACCAAAATATTATTTACGACAAGGTTTTTAATATGTTGTGGTGAAAAATTTTACTACTCTTAAGTTTTCTAACAAATTATATTTTCCAAACCACTTACCATAAATTTTTTAGGTAGAATTTGGTAATTATACCATTTTGCATTTATGGCAGCAAACAACATTATTTTCCAAAAGCTCAGGCATTAAAAATCTATTCACTTATTGCAAACTATTTTGCAATCAAGTAAATACATTTCTAAGCTAGGCTATCTCCGGGCATAATAAGTTGTGACCAAGTCAGATATTTTCAGTTTAATACTCCTGGAGAGTATTATTGGAGGGAACACCTTTAACGTTGCATATAGCGCTAATGGCAAGCCCACTAGGTGTCCACTGTTTCCCAACTGAAATAATCAATGGAAATTGCTGCAAATATGCAAAATGGAAAGAATCAAAAAATAAATATATTTTAGCGGTTCAATGAATGGAAAGAAGAATCAAAAAATAAATATATTTTAGCGGTTCAAAAATTGAAGTCACATATTTAAATTTAAGATTTTACCATGTATGTAAATTTCTACGCCACTACATGCAAGAAACCCTAACGTTTTAAATATTTTGGTATGAGGCAGAATCCGAAAATGGATTCATAAAATCTTTATTTTATTTTTGCCACACAGAAAAAAATATGGAGGAAATAAATTTGAGTAATCACTTGTTTAATTTTTTAAAAAAAAATTGAGTAATTTTTTAATTGACGCAATTAAAAATTTACTCAAAAATTGAAAATAAAATTTGAGTAAATAATTTAATACAAATTTAATATTTTTTTTTATTTATTTTTTTTTTCTCTTGGTGTTTTGAATTCTCATTTAGTTTATTGTTTTTTGTATATGTATATGAAAGTGTGAAATCATCTTTATAAAATTTTACTTTGTCTTGAAGATATAAGTATATTTGGTAAAGTTTGTAAAAGCAATTTTTTTGGAAAAAAAATTAGAAACTTTTTAAACTTTTTAAAAAAATAATTTGATACATTTTGAGTAAATTTTTACTTGACACAATTAAAAAGTTACTTAAAAATATTAAAAAATTTTAAGTAAAGATTTAATTGTGTGAATTAATAATTTACTCAAATTTTTTATTAAGCATTTAATAATTTTTTATTAAAAGTTTACTCAATACTATTAAATCGTTTACTGGTGGAAAATTGAGTAATTTTTTACTCAATAGTATTAAAAATTTACTCAAAATTTTTTTTTATTTTTTTCTGTGCAAAATCTTACTTATTGAAATAAAATTTAAATAAACATTTACATTTTATTGTGTCATATCCATTTCAATAACACACCGGGCTGGCTTTCAGTTCGGCTTGAGGAATGAATCCTAAAAAAAAAAATTAAATAGTATTAAGTGCTAATTTTATTTGAAGGCACATTTGACTATAAGAAATGCTTGACAATTTGAAACAAAATTCTCAAAATGTCAATTAAACATCGGAAAATACCATTTGTAACATCATTCGAAGATTATACTTATGATTCGAATTGTAAAAATGTTGTAAAAACTTGATAGGACACATATTATATTTGGTGGTTTTCACCTTTTAAGTTTAAAAAATAATGTAGAAAATATTACTTTTGGAGGACTTTTTAATTCAGATACTTATGCAAAGAGTTGAAGCTCATCTTTTTCCAAATATCTATCTAGGGAAGTCAATTAAAAAATAAAATGTGGCTTATCAAGTTTTTAAAATAAGCCCTTCAATTGTAATTCGGAAAAGATTAATTGTAATTAGTCAAAGGCTATTGTATTTAGAAAAACATAAATTTTAATTCGAAAAAAGTTAAATTTTAGTTCAAAGATTACAATTTGAGTTTTCGAATTACAAATGAAATATTCAACTTACAAGTAGAATCTCGAAAGGAATGGGGGTTTTTAATTACAAATTGAATCATTGAAATGAGGGGCTTAAAGCACAAGGGGTTCAAGTGCCTTTTTTTCCAAAATTGTCTTTTTATTCATTTTCTCAATATCTTCGATTTTTGAGTAAATTTGATTTGAAATGATTAAATGAATTGTGATTTGCAGTAAATGATCTCTTAAATAACTCAATAAAAACTTAAATCGGTTGAAAATCAGCCAAGTTATTACTATGGCCTCTGTTCTGCCATTTTAAACTTTTCAATTCAAATGAAATTTTCCGAATCGCATGAAATTAAATTCGGTGTTCTGTTGTTCGCCTTTTCATTCGAAGTTTAAATCAAAAAACTAAAAGTTAAAAACTTATGACGAACAAAGTGCATTCGTTTTACTTTCAGCAAACTTTTTTTATGAGAAACAAAACGAAAAAAAAATTCGGAAATGAAATCTAGAACACCAAAAAAAATCGGAAATGTTAATTTTTACATTTTTTTAGTGATTTATTTTTTTTGCATTTTTCCTTTTTAAACACAAGTCACTTAAACCCCTTTATGCCACAATTGATCTTTTTCGAATTACATGTGTAAAGACTGTCTATTTGTGTTATATGGCAGTCTCTACGCTACGTTAGGGTACAGTTTAAGCTGCATAACACAGCCTTAACACAGACTAAATACAGACTCGACAGTAGAGTTTTATAAGAAAAACTGGGGAAAAACTAAGCGATTTTGGGAGAAAACACAGCGGTTTTTAGTCCACTTTACGCTAACATGACAACACTTTCTACGACTTAGACAATAATCACAATTGGAGCGGCAAGCGGTTTTCCGCAACTGTCCTCATAAAAATAGAATTGAATCTAGTTTGGCGGAAAAACGCGGCGGAATTTTGTTTTCATATAAAACGTGTGTGAACAGTTGCGGAAAAACGCTTCCCGCTCCAATTGTGATTATTCTCTTAGGAGTGAGTGAAACAACAAAAACCGATCTGGCATCCATTTTTCTTATGGCGCGTTATATCAGTTTTCTCTTTCTAACCTAATTCGTAGAATAATTTGAAAATATTAACCATATGGTTAAAGAATACTTTTTTGACACCTGTCACTTATGTCGAGTCTGTATTAGTCTGTGGCCTTAAGGTAATAAAAGCTTTTCGCTTCAACTTGGCAATGTTCGTCCGTCCGTCTGCCCGTCCATGTAAACCGCATATATATAATACAAATCGCAATTATCAAGTAATTTGTTCTAACTTGTTGCCTGATATACTTGTAATCAATACATAATAGTGGTATTCAGAGTCTTGCTTGCCAGCCCTAGCACTGGTGGTAAAAGAGCACTTTTCAAATTTACTTTTCAAAATACATGTATTTTTTGAAAGAAGTACTCTTTTGCTACATTGCCAGGGGTGGCAACAAGACTCTGAATACCTCTAATGAATCAAAACATAATGTAGGGAACAGATAAAAAAAAATTAAATTCGCTTGTTCCTTTTCATTATGTTTGTCTCTATAAGATTTTATGCTAAATCTTATACGTTTAAATCTACAAAAAACTTACCATTTATTTATATTGTTTTGAATTTTGTGATGAATTGGGAGGAGCGATGGGTAGTTTTTTCCACTAAAATAAACAATTTAGTTAAATTATTATGCACACCAGTATACACAAAAGGACTTTTAACATCTTAAAAACTTACCTTGTCACGTTTTCAAAATCCAAATCCTCCAATAAATTGATGTTTAATCATTTTTATATTTGGGTTTTTAAAGAAAAAATATTTGTTTTTATAATTGGTATTATTTACATATTTTTTTTGACACGAAAATAAATACAGGTTCAAAACCATGCTATCGAAATATTGTTGGCAAATCGAACAAATTTAAAAAGTTTCAAATTAATTTAAAAATTCAAAATCATTTTGGAATTTCATTTCCATTTACATCCGATTCAACAACCATACATTTCAATTTGCTGAGGAAATGGAAATTGAAAAATTTACAATTTCCATTTGATAAAGAAATGGTAATTAAAATTTAATGGAAATTAAAAAATCCCATGTATGATTATAATAGATATTGTTTTGAAATTTAACAGTTAATAAAATTTTGTATGCACAAACCATCATACCAAATTTCAAAGGTCAGTCCTTCCGATATTCACATAATTTCCTCAAAATTCATAAATTTAAATTAAAATTTTATTGGTAGGTGTTAAACGTATACTTTAGTAACCTAATCAAATCGGAATACATTTGGACCATTTTAGGACTTAGTCCCCCATAAACAAATTTCGACCGATATTCAGTTAAATCGGTCTATTGGCAAAAAATAAACCAATTCCACAAAAATTTGATCTATGTGTATTTTCTACACTGAATAAAGATCAAACAAAAGATAGGTACAATCAGTCCATGTTTAGACTTGGGACCCATTTTCCGGAAAACACTGGTGTAGGGTATCAAATGGTCGGTCTTGACCGACTATAACTATCATACTTGTTTTATATTGTTTTTTTACATTTTGGAAGGTATAAAATATTCGGCACAGCCGAATGTAACACTCTCACTTGTTATACCCTCCACTTAGTGATAGAGGGTATATATAAGTTTGTCATTCCGTTTGTAACTCATCGAAATATCGGTCTGGGACCCCATAAAGTATATATATTCATGATGCCCGATCGATTTTAAGACATTCTAGCGATGTCCGTCTGTCCGTCTGTCCCTCTGTCTGTCTGTTGAAAATGCTGTAGCGGACAAAATATTACACAGAGATGACTGAAACTTAACATATTTGTTGGAAGTTCTCCCGAGAAGTTTGGTATTGCATTTGAGCGAAATCGGCCTAGCCGATCAAAAGTTATGAGTGAAAGTTTAACGACACCTCTTAAATTTTGAAAATACAAAATGCGTTTACACAGCTTCTACTTTACAGATTAAAATAAAATTTGGTACAGAATAATATTATACCATGTACAATGTCTGTGTAAAATTTTAGAAGAATTGGACAAAGGGGAGTGGCACCTCCCACATTAGCTTAGCATGCAAAATGCTATAACTCGGCTTCTGTTTAACAGATTCGAATGAAATTTGGTATAGAATGATATTTTAGCATGTCTGATCTCTATGTAAAATTTGGGCGGAATAGAAAAAAGGGGTGTAACACCCCCCATACAAACCTAGCATGTAAAATACTATAACTCAAATTCTGATTAACGTATGTAAACAAATTTTAACATGGAGTGTAAATATGGTCTTTGTGGCCTATATAAAAAATATGAGCAAATTTGGAGCAAAATTGGAACATTTAGAAGATGATTTATCTTGGCCTTTAATAAACATATTTAAATACATTTGAAAAATGTTGTTAATATTTTATGTTTTAAGAGTTATAACTCCAGTTTACTTAAATGTTTTTTTTTTAATTTATCTGTTTTGGTTCTCGTTCTTTTAACATACCCGCTAAATTGTAAAACTTTTAATCAGTCTGTGGTATGATGGCTAGAGTGTTGGCTTTTCATACATGGACTCCCGGGTTCGAGTCATGTTAGGACTCAAAATATATATTTTTTTTTTTGTTTGTTAATATTGTTTATTAATATTGTTTATTATTACAATTTTATTTAAATCACCTAAATCTATACCCTTCATTATATTTATCGAGTCATTGATTTTTCTCAGTTTTTGCAAATATATAAATGTGCTGTAATTAATTATTAATTAAATGTCGTTTTGTTATACCCTCCACTCTAGTGATAGAGGGTATATATAAGTTTGTCATTCCGTATGTAACACATTGAAATATTGGTTTAGGACCCCATAAAGTATATATATTAATGATCCTTGATCGATTCTAAGTCGATCTAGCGATGTCCGTCTGTCTGTCTGTCTGTCTGTCTGTCTGTCTGTCTGTCTGTCTGTCCGTCTGTCTGTCTGTCTGTTGAAATCACGTTTTTGGCTATAATCCAGAACCAATTTAAACGCCTGGGGTACCAAAAGTTGCGTAATTTTCCTAGGCAGAATCTGATGTGTTTTTTTTTTAAATCGGTTAAGTATTTGTTATGAGTGAAAATGTAAATTTTGATGAGTGAAAATGTGAATTTTACACAAAATAAATGCTATAACTTGACACCTGTTGAATGAAAGTAAACGAAACCTTGAATTTAATGTAATTTTATCATTCCTAACACTCACAAATTTGGGCCGAATTGCACAATGGGGCGAGGCACCAGCAATTTAACCCAAAATTTTAAAATGATTTATCTTGGCTCATAGTTGACATATTCAAATAAAATTTTAAATAGGTTCTTATTTTATTGTTCTCAACGTTTTTCTGGTTATTTTGGTACCAATTATGGCAAAATCAGTCTAGGGGTTAAGAAGCTATGAGCAATTGAGATGAGTTTCAATACAAACCTGGATGATATGGCGTGGCAGCGCGCCATTTGTATTAATAGAAGTAAAAAAAAACGTAGTATGTGTAATACACGTGGTTGCTTTTATACAATTTTCATAATTTTTATATAATTTTATATATATTTATAAAATATTAATTTTTTTTTGTTTTTTAAATATTTACATTGCACTATGGTTCCGTTCAACACTTTTCTGGGCCAAAATTTCAAAAATGGAACCCTTGCGAAATAATGTAAGAGACAAAAAAGTTGAAAAAAAGTATGAAGTGAGGTCGAGATTGCTAGAAATAGAATTGTAGTGTTGGAAACTGTCAAAATTTATTCTGTAGAAACTATAAATATTCACATATATAAAAAACAGTTTTCATTAACAAGACAAACCGACATTTAAAATCCTACTGATGATGACACTAACTGGGGTGTTTGAAACCGGTATAGGAAATACCAGAAATGTCTATAATTTTTAGAAATTCAATTTTTCTTCTGCATTTTTTCAACTTGAACCCTTATGGAAAAATTTTTGGTTTGAAATAGGTTTTGTGTTAAAAATTTTTATAGTTTTTTTGTTTTCCATGTATAATATTATAAGAAATTTTTTGTATTTAAACTCAAAAAAATAATTGAAATTTAAAAAAATACTTTTTTATTTTTATCTAAATTTGTTTTTGAACGGTAAATGAGTATACAAAAACAAAATATGTTTTCTGTTGTTTGTAAGTCTTAACGATTTTCTATAAAATCAATTTTGAGAAAATTGAATTTTGGCCAAGAAAGGTCGTCTGCGAAACCATTGTGCATTGGTTAACATTGTGGAGGGTATTTAAAGATTCGGCACAGCCGAATATAGCTTTCTTACTTGTTTTTCTTTAAAAGCGAAATTGAATTTTGGTGGAAAAAATATGGTATATTCAACAAAACTTATTTTATACACAGCAGTAGTGGGTTTGTTGTAATTTGCTCGGTTTTTTTTTTTATCTCTTTAAACATAGTCGTTAAATTGCTAAGACATTCAGAAGCAGTCTGTGGTATGATGGCTGCACTGTTGGCTTATCATTTGTTTTTTCGCAAAGATAATTTTCCCAAAAATTATGAAAAATGAAAAATAAAACGAATTAGAATTTTTTCTTAAACGTTATAAAATTATATTTATTAGCAATAAATTTCGGGGGTTGATTAAACGTACAACGTACCTTGAGCGGGGTATACAAGAGTATGAACACCAGCTTAAACGAAACAAAACTCTAAAGCAACGAATAAAAGCCAAAGAGAGTTTTCGTTAAGCTTACAATAGGGGTGTTCAATACTTTACGCCGAAACATCCCGCCCCCCTTGCAAGGGTGCAACAAGAGGAGCTAAGGAATAAATGCGAGGTACGAGAAAAAAAATAAAATTCAAAATCGGGTAAAAAAGTTAATTCATTTTACAATTCATTAAATCTTAAAACTAATTAACAATTCAGTTTTGTTCAAAATTAAGAATGGACTGTATATAAAAAAAAGGAGTGAAATATAAAGAAAAAAGAAAAAAAAGGGGGAAAATAAATTAAAAAAAAATAGAAATTAATAAATTTGTCCAGAATGGACATTTATGACGATGGTCGCCTGTTGACCAGAGGTGCGCTGCTGCACATTATGGTGCGTGTTACAACACTGGTGGCTGCTGGTCTGTTGTAGTTGTTGTTGTTGCTGATGTTGATGATGATGTTGTTGGTGATGTTGTTTGTGATGACGCTTTTTCTGACGCTTTTGTTGGGGTTGTTGCCTTGTTTGCTTAGGCTTTACGGGCTTCTTTTTCTTCTGACCCTGCAGAGTATCTGGTTTCGGGTTTTTGTGTTGGGTCTGCTGCGGCTTTTGCCGCTGGGATCGATGCAGAAGAGTGTGATGCTCCTGAAAGCATTCCAAACACCGATCCCGGCTGTCGCAATTACGCAACAAATGCGTGGTAGCCAAACAGTTGAAGCAATATCCCAGCCGCCTAACTGTTTGTAGACGACGGTCCACCGCATGCCCTTAAAACGGTAGCATTTTCGAAGCGGGTGGTCCTTCTTACAAAGCCGACACGAGAAACCCATCTCCGACTTCTCTGCCAACTCGTCAGCAGGCTTGGGCGCATTCTCAGCAGGTCGGTGAACCTCGAGACGGCGGGATACTGACGACATTTTACCTGTGGGGAGAAGAAAAAGAAAAACAAAAAAAAAAACGAATTAGTGCTGCTCAGAAACGGGTAGAAGAACAAGCTTAACAATTGGCCGGGTAAAAATGCCTGAAGCTGTTCTTAAATCGCAAACACGGGGCTTAGAATCAGAACCTAAGTAAACCTTTTCTATACGCCCTAGTTTCCACTCATTTGGCGGTAAATTGTCCTGACGGATAACGACAACATCCCCTACTTGAAACTCCCTTTTTGGAAACTTCCATTTTACGCGTCTGTGAAGTTCTTTTAGGTACTCATCCTTCCACCTAATCGCAAATTGGTGATGAAGTACCTTCAACTTCTGCCATCTGTTTGCATGGCTCAAATTTAAGTCAGACATGTCGGGTTCAGGGGGAGCAATTAAAGGCGCGCCAATCAAAAAATGACCGGGAGTTAATGGAGCGACATCATAAGGACTTTCATTCATCGGGCATAGTGGCCGCGAATTCAAACATGCCTCAATTCGAGCAAGCATCGTTGTGAATTCTTCAAACGTAAACTTTTGAGCGTTTGAGATTTTCTTCAAATGTGTCTTAAAACTTTTGACACCGGCTTCCCAGAGTCCTCCCATGTGAGGAGCTCCAGGTGGGATAAAATGCCATTCTACGCCGTTCATGCTGTTTTGAGCAAGAACCTTCGATTTCAACGTAGAAAGGAAAACTTTCCTGTCTGCCTCGAGCAGATTTGAAGCACCGACAAAAGCTGTCCCATTGTCGGAGTATAAATGGGACGGGCAACCACGACGTGAGAAAAACCTGCTAAATGCCGCCAAAAAGGTTTCAGACGACATATCGCTTGTTGCCTCCAAATCAATTGCTTTTGTCGCAAAACAAACGAATACCACTACGTAGCCCTTCGTAATTTTACAACCTCTACCGGCATACGATTTTATTTCAAATGGCCCAGCAAAATCAAGCCCCGTATGGGTAAATGGCCTTGAAAGAGTCGTTCTTTCTGGGGGTAGTGAAGCCATGATTTGCTGACCCATTTTTTTTTGAAATAAAACGCATTTTGTACAATTACGGATTGTTCCACGAACAAGATTTTTCAAATTAGGAATCCAAAATTCCATTCTTATCAGTCGCATCATTAAAGCTTGTCCGCCATGAATCGAAGACTTGTGTACATGTTGAACAAACAATTTCGTGAAAGCACCCTCGTAAGGTAATATTTTTGGGTACTTTTCGTTATATGTCAGCCCAGGGGCTTGAACGAGCCGACCATTCATTCTGATGAATCCGTCCGAGTCAATAAAAGGATTCAATGCGAGCAAATTACTCTTTGATGGTAGTGAAAGTCCCTTGGACAAATAACCATATTCAGAAAAATAGGTTCGCTGACATACAATGATTAGACGATCTCTAACAGATTTCATTTCGGCATGGGAGATCTCTAAAGTCGGATATAAACTGTTGCGCATACGGAGAAAATGCAGCAACCGAAACCAATATGCAATAATTCTCATTGCCCGGGGTAAATCTGAATACTTGTGGAGTATATCAGTTGGTTTCTCTGTTTCCGTATCCGATTTGACACATTCCAAATGAGAATGAATATTAATTGCTTTTTGAGGCCAGCTGTCCTTAGGTTTCGATAACCACTGAGGACCATGCCACCACAAAGAGTTGCCAATTAATTCACGAGCAAGAGATCCACGACTTGCCAGATCGGCGGGGTTGTCTTTGGAATCAACATGAGACCAATTTTCATTTCCAACTTTTCTTACAATTAACGCAACTCTATTCGCAACAAAAGTGGGCAAATCGCATGACTCTTTCTTAAGCCACGCTAACACAATTGTTGAATCAGTCCACAGATAAATATTCTCCTTAGGGAATTTCAACTGACTATTAACTGAATCAACCATTTTTGCCAGCAACGCTGCTCCACAGAGCTCTAAACGGGGTAATGTCTCAAATTTAACGGGAGCTACTTTTGTTTTGGACGCAAGTAAATGCGATGTTGTCTCAGACGGGGAAGAGACGGCGCGAACATAGAGTGTAGCAGCGTATGCTTTTTCAGAAGCATCGCAAAAGCCGTGAATCTCGATATCATTCTCAGGATGAAAATTCACCCATCTTGGAATAAAAATTTTCTCAACATTAGGATAATCGTCGAGAAAAGCGTGCCATTGAACTAATGTTAAAGGGTTTAAACACTCATCCCATTCGGTTTTGTCCTTCCAAATCTGTTGCATAATCATCTTTGCAACAACAATTTTCGGGGAAAGCCAACCGGCTGGATCAAATAATTTTGCTATCTCGGACAAGACCGCACGCTTCGTGACCACATTTCTACCGGGCTGCGACACGAGTTTAAAATAGAAGCTGTCTTTAACAGCATTCCACCGCAAGCCTAGTGTTTTCGTTGTGCTCGCATCTGAGAGTTTCAAGAAATCTGCATCAAGCAGATTCTCTCCGGGTAAATTTTCCAAAAGACGTAGATCGTTTGCGGTCCATTTTCGGAGAACGAAACCAGCCGATTGAAGAACTTCTATAAGTTCACTACGTTTCCTCAAACCATCTGCCAATTCATGAGAGCCGGCTAGTACGTCATCGACATACACGTGGTTTACTAAAATCTCAGATGCAGCTGGACTGTGAGCTTTGCAATCGCTAGCCAATTGGAGAAGTGTCCTTATAGCAAGAAAAGGAGCACTATTCACTCCAAAAGTCACCGTGTTTAGCTCATAGTCCTTTATATTTTCCTCAGGATTACGACGGAAAAGAATCCTTTGAAATGTGGCATGGTTGGGATGGACAAGTATTTGCCTATACATTTTTTCTATGTCGGCATTAAAAACAAATCGAAAAAGTCGCCAGCGTAAAATTAAAATAGTAAGATCCGCCTGCAAGACAGGTCCCGGATACAGAACACTATTTAAGCTGACGCCGTTCGATGACGGGCTCGACGCGTTAAATACTACTCGAAGCTTCGTAGTTACGCTATCGGGTTTAATAACGGCATGATGAGGCATATAATAGCACGAGGCTTCAGAAACGGGGGGTTCTACTTCGTGAACATGACCGAGTGAAATATATTCACTGAGAACGTCATCATATTGAGATTTTAAAACGGGATTTTTTAAAAGTCTCGCTTCATTTCTCATAAATTGAGAAAGAGCAATATTCCGAGAATTTCCCAGAGACGAAAATTTCGGAAATTCGGGTTTAAAGGGGAGTGAAACAACATAACGACCTTCAGCATTTCTATAAGTCGTAGAACGGAATAGTTTCTCACAAAAGTTTTCGATATCTGTGGACCGTGCCGCCGGAGGAACTTCTTCGAGTTCCCAAAACTTTGCTAGTTGGGTATTGAGCTCAACGTGGTTAAAAAATGAAACAACTGACGGTATCGGTTCGGGGTGAGATACTTTACCGGTCACGATCCAACCAAAAACGGTTTTCTGGGCAACTAAATTGCCATTTGGGTGCTTTTGGACATCAGGTAGTATAATCCGCGGGTAGACATCCCCACCCAGAAGAATATCCATTCGGGTACAACTGATGTCCGCCATTGTAATTTCGGGGAAACTATCAAAATTATTCGCAAGAGAACACGAGGGAAGACGACCTGTCAAATGATCTACTACATAAGCCTCAGTTCGAATTTTAAAATTTGGATCCACAGACGATTCAATCGAAATGATACACATTTTCGATGAAGTAGCGGCTACAGACCCATTAAGTCCTGTGATTTCAGCCATGGGCGCGGACAAAATCGGAATTGAGAGCTTCTTTTGCAACCTTTTCGATATGAATGTGGCTTGCGACGCCGGATCAATTAAAGCTCGGGCTGAACACAAAACTTCCTCAGTTCCTACTTCACACACCGTTGTCCCTAATAAAACTGTAGAATGCGGGTTAGATTCTACCTGTGTACTATATGTCTGATAAGACTGGGCTGCTGCGGATGTCGAGGCCCTAGTATCCAAATTCGCCGAGGGCTGAGGTCGAGTATAAGTTAGAGCACCTCCGGGCTGAGGCTGATTTTGTGAAGGGACGATAGCATTTCCGGGGGACGGTTGTTGATGTGTAGGGACTGCTGGATTCCTCGGAACAAATTCCCGAATATTACCGGGGTAATTTTGTGGTACGTTAGTACCAGAAGTTGCCCTCGAAGCCTGGCTGTCCCTATGCAAAAGCGAATGGTGCTTTTGCTTACACATGAAACAAACGTGAACACTTTTACAATTTTTAAATTCATGGGAGGTAGCCAAACAATTTGTACAACACTTGAATCGTTTAGCAGTTGACATTCGATCGTCAACTGATTGTCCCAAAAACGTAGGACAAAGTCTTAACGGGTGCTGTTCTTGGCAAATAACGCAACGACTTATTGTTCGATTCGAACCACCAGCCCGATTTGAACTGGATTTAGTCGCAAAACTCTTAACTTTTCGTGTGTCGTTCGAAGAGTTTTTCGGGGCGATTTGATTCTGAACGGGATTGGAGTGTGAGCCTCTAATATCGGATACTGCTTCCAACGTTTGAAAACGAGCAGTTAAAAATTTATCCATTTCCTCCCACTTTGGATTTACTGGGTCCTTTTTCGGAGAATCCTCCCAGAGACTTAAAATATTATCGGGTAATTTTGACGAGCAAATAAAAACAAGTATGTGATTATAAATAGTCTCATAATCGAGCTTCAACTGCATCAGGTTTGTTATGCAATCGTTTATGGTGCGTTGCAAACTTTTCACATTAGGTCCAGTTTCCTTGGTCACCTTAGGAAGATTGTACAACAAAGTTCCTAATTGAGCATGTATGATAACGCGTTTATTTTCATACATGTCCACTAAATTTTGCCAAGCGAGTGCAAACCCATCATTCGTTAACGGACAAGTTCGAATAATATTATGGGCTTCACCCTTAGTCTTCTGCAAAAGATAGTAAAGTTTTTCAACCGAACTTAAACGGGGGTTATTTTTATATAACGCGGTAAACATATCCCTAAAAGTGGGCCAAGTTACATAATCACCATAAAAGATCTCTGTATCGCACGGGGGTAAGCGAATATTATGGGAGGGGCCAAGTTCTTCAGCCCTTGAAGCCTGAGCATTTGACTTCAAAACCTCTATATTCTCCTCAATTAGAGATATACCGCGAACAAAAGTGCTGTACGAAGCCATATACTTTGGTTTAACTTCTAAAAGACACTTTTTCGATTCCTTTTCGAGTAAAAATGAATCATAAGTGGCACGCACAGAGTCCCATAAACGATTAAGCTCTTTTTCGTGGGTATTCAATGACGCGATTTTATGATCCGCCTGCGGTATAACGGCAAGAAAAGCCTCAAATTCCGCTAAGCGGTCACAAGCATTGATAAAGCTCGACATATCTGCCATATCTATCTACAAAATCAAATAATTTTCCAAAATTTTAACAAAAAAAAACGGAAAAAGCTAAAATTTTCACGAAATTAGTCAAAAGACGAAGATTTTATTTAAAAAAAAACAAATAATTCGAAAAAATTTCGGGGAAAGACGCAATTTCAATCGATGAAAATTACTAAAAAACGAGAATTTATCGCAAAAAATGATTTCACACTGAAAGTCGATTATTCGAATTAAAAATAAAAAAAAACTCTCGGGTTTATTTTCGGTTTTTCTTAAAAAACCAAATAATTTAAAAAATTTCGGGAAAAAAACGCAATTTTAATCGATAAAAATTAATAAAAACGAGATTTTATCGCAAAAAAATGGTAAATATTGAAATGATTTTACACTGACATTCGATTATTCGAAAAAAAATCAAAAAAACTCGGGTTTATTTTCGGTTTTTCTTTAAAATCGACCAAGAAATTTAATTTATACAACTATTTCTCTCAGTGTAGAATCACTTTTGTTCCAAAAAAAGGTATAAAAAACTTTATTTACACAAGTGTTGCAAAGAATCACTTCGGGTAATCGTTTCGGGTAAACGTGATTAATTTCAATCGATAATTTTTCCACAATTTTCGCGAAAAATACGAATAAACTTTCCAAAATATTAATTATGTTTTTAATTCACTTTAAATTACGTGAAAAAATTCGAGTTAATTACCACAAATTATTAAAAACACCAAGTAACCGGTTTATCCGTTCGATTCGAAACGTTACAACACTAGTGAAATATGTGTGTGACAATAAATACAACACAAACCAACAATAAAAAAAACACAATTTTTCTCTCCTCTTTTACACTATTTTCGTATTATAAACACTGTACACAATTATAATGTTATTTATTATAAAAAAAATCACGAGTTATTGATTCTTTAATAAATTAATTATTATTTACGGAAAAAAATTAATAAATTAACACTATTGTTTTTATTAACAACGAGTAAAATTAATTTCTACAGTTTGAAAAGCACTGCTTTGGTTATAAATTAACGAAAAAATTGCAACTAGTAACAATGATGCAAAAAAGGAGCAAAACACAAAACAACGAAATGCACTTTTAACGAGTAAATAAAAATCGAGAAAGAAAGAGATTTTATTAAAAATAGCGCGTATTGTTGTTTTTTTTTTTTTTTTTTTCTTATGGTTTTTTTTTTCACGTATTTTGTTGGTATAATTTTTTGTATTGTTTTAACGGGGGATCTTTATGTATTTATTAATTATTGTCACAACACTTTTTATATGTAATTTTCACTTTAAAAATTGAAAAAAAACGTACCTTTTTTTTATTAGGGGTTTGACTATTTTAATGGGGGAATTTATTTGTGGGGATATACTTATTCCTCAACGGCAAATATCCAGAAAACGAAGAATTATTCTGAAAGAAAATAATTTTTGGGTAAATTATTTTGCAAAATTCGGGTTAATTATCCGGTTCGCTAGGACCAATGTTTTTTCGCAAAGATAATTTTCCCAAAAATTATGAAAAATGAAAAATAAAACGAATTAGAATTTTTTCTTAAACGTTATAAAATTATATTTATTAGCAATAAATTTCGGGGGTTGATTAAACGTACAACGTACCTTGAGCGGGGTATACAAGAGTATGAACACCAGCTTAAACGAAACAAAACTCTAAAGCAACGAATAAAAGCCAAAGAGAGTTTTCGTTAAGCTTACAATAGGGGTGTTCAATACTTTACGCCGAAACATCATTCATATGGTCGCATTTTTGAGTCATGGTCGGGATGAAGTTTTTTTTTTTTTTTTTATTTATTTTTTAGCTTCAATATTGTTTATAAAATTACAATTTATTAAAATCCCCTTAATAATTTATATTCGGCCTAACAATCTTTTGTATTCTTTGTCATTGGGTAAATGAAATAATTTTTGGAAAAAAAATTTTATTTTCTACATTTTTTTTTATACCATCCACTCTTTATTTGTGTTTTGATTGTTCTTTTTTTTATAATTTCTTGGATAAGTTCAATATCAAACACATTCAATATATTTATATTTTGCGTCCAATTCTTACAAACGGACAGACGACTTCATTGACGATTTCTGGCAACACTAATTTATCTGTTTTGGTTCTCGTTCTTTTAACATACCCGCAAAATTGTAAAACTTTTAATCAGTCTGTGGTATGATGGCTAGAGTGTTGGCTTTTCATACATGGAGTCCCGGGTTCGAATCATGTTAGGACTCAAGATTTTTTTTTTGTTAATATTGTTTGTTATTATAATTTTATTTATATCACCTAAATCTATACCCCTCATTATATTTATCGAGTCATTGATTTTTCTCAGTTTTTGCAAATATATAAATGTGCTGTAATTAATTATTAATTAAATGTCGTTTTGTTTTTCTTTAAAAGCGAAATTGAATTTTGGTGGAAAAAATATGGTATATTCAACAAAACTTCTTTTATACACAACAGTAGAGGGTTTGTTGTAATTTGCCCGGTTTTGTTTATCTCTTTTAAGATAGTCGTTAAATTGCTAATGAAATAATTTTTGAAAAAAAATTATATTTTCTACATTTTTTTTTATACCATCCACTCTTTATTTGTGTTTTGATTGTTTTTTTTTTTTTTTGATAATTTCTTGGATAAGATCAATATCAAACACATTCAATATATTTATATTTTGCGTCCAATTCTTACAAACGGACAGACGATTTTTGCCTATTGACGATTTCTGGCAACACTGTTAGTAACGGTTAATTTTGTTAGCTTATAGTATAGTATGATCCCTATAAAAAACTAGGAATATATTTTTAAACCTACCACTGGGTATACCTACCACTGGGTATACTTACCACTGGGTATACCTACCACTACCTACCACTGGGTAAGTTATTTTAAGCATTGCTGTGTTATAATCAAACAAAATTGCGAATTTGACATGCGTTTTTAATGCTGCCGGTGGTCTAATGGTAGTGTCGTCGGATGTTAATTTGGGGGCACCAGGTTCGTCTCCCGGTTTGGCCGAGAGTATAATTTTTTTTTTTTTCATTTGTGGCTTTTTTTTTAATTTTACCATTAATAAGTTTTTATTTTGAGTTACTTGATTTTTTTAATTTAAAAATTTGAAATAAAATAAGTTAATTAATTTTTTTTTTTTAAATAAATTTTATTCATTAAGAATAAATTTTATAAATATTATTTTTACAAATCAAATCGATTTCAGTATTTTTATGTATGCCAATTGTGGGAAAACGTCAAAAATATTGTGCATAATATTGCGTCGTCTGTAGGTACCTTAATAAGCTAATTTTATCAATATTTCATCGAAAATGTGTAATATTTTACAAAACTATTCCAAACGATGCTAAATTAAATTGAGAAATTAATGGACATTTCGTTTTGTTTCGTTTCGTTTTTTTTTTTTTTTTTTTGTTTTGATGAATGTTAACAAATTGGAGCGGAAAGCGTTTTTCCGCAATTGTCATCATAAAAATGGAATTGAATTAAAAACTTAAAAATTGCCTTGTCTTTCCCCTCCTTTTTACCCCCTAAATATGAATTTGGGCCGCTAAAAAAAATATGTGTCCCTTTATTTTTTCTGATCTACAAAATAAAACCAATTCCATAAAGATCCGCGGGTGACAATAGGGAGACGTTTTAATTAATAGTTAAAAACAACAACGTAGACGTCTAAACAACAACAAATGTAGTTGTTTTAACTGTCTTTTGTAGTGGAATCTACCGTTATAATTTTTTGAGTGTAGCAATTTTGATATACATATTCATATAAATTTAAAAAAGATTTTAGAGATTTTCCAGCCCTGGTAATGGGCAAAAAAAATATTTTCTAAACACCATAGACACAGACTATATACAGACTAGACAGTAGAGTTGTAAAACAAAAATGGGTGAAAACTTAGAAGATACAGATCGGTTTTTAGCTGGTTTAAAGCATGGCAACACTTTCTACTAGTTAGAAGTGAGTAAAACAATAAAAGCCGTTCTACCTTTTTTTTCGTATGGCGTGTTAGAGAATAATCACAATTGGAGCGGGAAGCGGAAAAACACAATTGTCCTCATAAAAATAGAATTGAATCTAGTTTGGCGGAAAAACGCGGCGGAATTTTGTTGTCATATAAAACGTATGTGAAAAGTTGCGGAAAAACGCTTCCCGCTCCAATTGTGATTATTATCTTATATTGGTTTTCTCTCTCTAACCTAATTAGTAGAATAATTTTAAAAAAATAACCATATGGTTAAAGACTACTTTTTTGACACTTGTTATAATTGTCGAGTCTGTATTAATCTGTGCCATTGATATTAAATTTTTAAAGAACGTGCATTAGAAAATCGTATTAATTTATAAATACTGGGATACAGATGGAGGGTATTTAAAATTCGGCACGGCCGAATTTAACTTTTTTACTTGTTTTTTTTTTAATTTTGTTTATTATATGAAAACCTCAGACCTGAAAATAAATTCTTTGTCCAATCAGCAGAAAAATCTGCTGAAAATACACCCATTTCGAGTCATATGGAAAATCTGCTGATTTTAGCAGACACGGTTTGCTGAAAATCTGTCATGTTTATCTAGGTGAAATCCGCAGAGAAATCTATTAAGAAATTTTTTAGAAAATTTTTGTTGTTACAAATTTTTTTTTCATGAAAACTTTATTAGTTTTTTAATTTAAAGTTAAATAAAAAAAATGTTTTTATAAAACTAGCAATATAATCTACTGATTTTTTTTTTTGAATTTTGTCAATTATTAGCCTCAATCCTTTTAATTGTAGAAAAAACGAAGAAAAAAAATAACACATCGAAAAAAAATTAAGAAAGTTTTTTTGAAAAAAAAATGGCAGCAAACTATTTCTGTTAAATTACAAAATAATCTGCTAAAAATATGTTAAAAAATTTGTTTAAAAATTTGATTGCATAAAAAAACAAAAAAAAATAACGCTTTAAAAAAAAAACTAAGAAAATTTTCTCGAAAATGGAATGTCAGCAAACTATTTCTGTAAAATTACAAAATAATCAGTTAAAAATATGTTCAAAAATATATTGAAATTCAGCAAACGGAATCAGTAAAAATGCAGTAAAGTTTCTGTTATTGTAAAACTGAATGACAGATATTTCAATAAAAATATCAGTTTTAGCAGAAAAATCCGCTGAAAGTTTGCTAAATCAAATTGAAAGTTGTTTTACAGTTTTTTTGACAGAATTTTTCTTTTGAATGTATAAATATTATTAATTTCCTACGCCTTGTTTTTTATAGCCTGTTTATTTTAAATTAAATACATTTTTTTCACACAAACTCATTCTATCAATTTAAGTTCTTTGCTCTCGACATGGTCTTTTGTACATTTACAGTTTTGCCAACTACTTATCATGGGTACTTGAAAAATTGTGATGCACTTGTACAAGTATGTTTTATTTGAAGTGTATGTTAAATAAAAATATTAAACAATTGTCAAATAAGTAATAAAATGCACTCTATCTAAGAATACAAAGTTTATTTTTTTTATTATCCTTTTTTATATCCAAGTCCTTGTCAATGTATGTGTTTGTTTTGTATTTTAAATTGACATATGAAAATCCACAAAATGATGAAATTTCAAAAATCTGTATTTTTATTTAATTTTTTGTAGTCATCTTTCAGTTTGACAATTATTTATTATTGGCCACTGTATGACATTTATGACAATCATTTTTTGAATTGTTCATATTTTCATATCAATCGTACATATACGTACACACACACGTATATGTATCAAAATATAGCATCAGGAAAGGCCATTATGAGTTCATAACGAGTAAAGCAACAAAACTGGTACATGATTAAAAATGGGGCACTGACAAAGAAGATATTCTAAGGGGTCCAACTGATTTTCTTTAACGCATGAATGTCTCAGAATCTTAAATAATCTTATATAATTCTTATAAAATGAACACACTTTTGAAACCGATATCATCCAATCGGGCTCAAACTTCCACAAAGAAAAGATCTATTGGGTAGTAGTTACCACACTCTGAGCGAGATCAGTTAAAAACTCTCTGAGTTAGACAGGCTGAATTTTGACGTTTTAGTCAACAGGCCCCTTTTTTGCAACCATACACTCAAAAAATTATGTCATTAACTGTTTGTAGTTTATTTAAAAAGTTTTCCGTTTAGTCGTTTTTAAAAGAAAAAACATTTGTTTGATGTTCAGTTTTTATTAATGACTACTTCAGTCCTTTGTTTCAAAAATAACAGACTAAAAAATAAAGACTTTCATTAACATTCAATTTTTAAAGTCATTTATTTTTATTCTGTAAGTAAAAACTACTGATTATTCTTTTGATTTTTAATGATTTGTGTAAGTAATTTTTTTTTAAATTGTTGGTATTTTTTAATGAAATATCATTAGTTTTTACCTACAAAAGTCAGTTATTTTTTTGTAGAAAAAAAAAAATCAAAAAATTATTTATAGAAATATAAAAACATGTTTGTATCAAGTGACTTTGGCACGATGGGTAGAGTGTCTGGCCAGAATGTAGTTGATTGCGGGATCGATTCCCCAAAAATTTTATTAAAAATTAAAAAAAAAAAATTTCAATAAAAAATTGTAAAAAATTACCTACGAAATCATTAATTTTTATTGTTTTCGTAGGTTATTTTTTTGAAATTTGTTGGTAAAAATAACAGAACTATCATTAATTTTTAATGTTTTCGTTGGTTAATTTTTTCGAATTTGTTGGTAAAAAAGAATGAAGAAACCGTAATTTTTTAATGTTTAATGTTATTTATTTTAGAAAATTTTGTCAACAGTAAAAAACAAGTAAGAAAATTATAGTCGGTCAAGACCGACCATATAATACCCTACACCAGAGTTTCCCGGAAAATGGGTCCCATGGACCGATTAGATCTATATGTTGTCAAATCTTTAATAAGTGTAAAAAACACTCACAATTCAAATTTGAGTGAAATAGGCTTCTGTTTGTTGAAAATAAACCGCTTTAACTGAATATCGGGCGAAATTTTCACAAGGGGCCTGAGTCCAAAACTGGTCCGATGATTATCAGGTTTGATAAGGTTATTTAAGTACGCGTTTAACATACACAAACAAAATTTTAATTAAATATTTTCTATTTTCATGAAATTTGAGACATTTGTGTGAAAATCGGGAAGGTGGTTTGTATGGGGGCTACAAGAAGAACTGGTCCGATTTCTTTGAAATTCGGAATGGTGATTTGTGAAGACAAAACATGTTTACCTTCCAAATTTCAGAAAGATACCTGTTATAATACGGTTATTAGAGTCATTTGAGCCAAAACTAAAGAGGACCTTTGTATGGGGGCTAGGTCCAAATATGGACCGATTTTTTCCAATTTCAATAGGCTTCGTCCTTGGGCCAAGAGAGGCTTAAGTTTCAAATTTCAAGTCAATTGAATAAAAATTGCGACCTGTATCGTGTTTACACCGATTACATGGACAGACAGACGGACGGACGGACGGACGGACATCGCTAAATCGACTCAAAAAGTGATTCTGAGTCGATCGGTATACTTAAAGGTGGGTCTAGGACCAATATTTCGGGTAGTTACAAACATCAGCACAAACTCATTATACCCTGTACCACAGTGTGGTGTAGGGTATAATAAATGTTGATGTTTGTTAAAACTAATGAATAATTACTGGGATGGTTTTCAATTGTTTATTCACTGGTTTTAAGTGTGTTTTTCATTTGTTTTTGCCTACAAAATATTTTGAGTGTATAAACTTTCAGCTATTGCATCCAAAAAGTTTGGTTCAAAATTTTTGGAGGACTTTTGTTTAACCGTTTTTAATGTTTTGCTGAAGCCTTGAGTGTTCATGCCAAAGCAACGTTTTTTTGTTAGGAAAAATAATGTTATTTGCCATTCCATGCAAAACGAATTGAAATATCGGCCGAGGACCCCATTAAGTTTATACACTATTGATCCACTTCTAACAAGGGAAGTCTCCCTAGTGTCACCCGCGGATCTTTATGGAATTGGTTTTATTTTGTAGATCAGAAAAAATAAAGGCACACGTGTTTTTTTATAGCGGCCCAAATTCATATTTAGGGGGTAAAAAGAAGGGGGGAAGACAAGGCCATTTTTCAGTTTTTTTCGTTTATCTCCTATATTATGCAAAGAAACCTAGTCATGTTACATACCAAATGAAAGGTCTTTGGAAAACCTATCTACGTGTGTTAAGAACGTGTCCAAACATGCACAACTTTTCGTCATATTGAGTAAAATACCAAAATTTTAGGACATTTTTGCTAATAAGTCGAAAAATATTACTTTTTATAGCCCGTTATTAGCACCGCGAGATAGGTATTTTTAATACCTTTAATCTGATACCACACATGCCTATATTAATTTTGTGTAAATAGGCGTAAATCGTAAAAAACTGAAAAAGGTCAATTTCCCCCCACACAAATCGACCCCCCCTAAAAATGAGTTTGGGCCTCTAAAAAAAAATACGTGTCGAATTAATTTTCGTTCTTAACAACATATGCAAATTTCATGAAAATCGGAGGGTGACACCAGGGAGACTTCCCTTGTAAGACAATCTAGCTATATACATCCGTCCATCTGTCTGTGGAAAGCAAGATGCAGTCTAAACCAAAAAATCTGTAAATTTGGTAAATGAATGCATTACTTAAGTGAAAAAGTTGTTTTTTTAACATTTTGGAGAGTATAAATGATTCGGCACAGAAGAATTTAACAGTCTTACTTGTTTTTGTACATTTGTAAAACAAATGGAACATTTTATGTTAAAATTTTAGACTTGGTGAAAAATATTTTTTGTAAAAAAAAAATAAGAAACATACACCTAGAAAAGTTTTACAGTAGCTATTTACGATTATTTAAAAAGTTTTTAGTAAAAGTTGTTTTAAACGTTTTATCGTTTGTTTTTCAATGACAATAAAATATTGAACGATTTATACAGTTGTTAAAATAATAAACTACAAAAGTTACGGAAAAATATTTTTATCAGTTAAATTATTTGTGACTGATTATACCGTATAATCTTACAGAAGTACGGTTTTTGTAGTTTGTTATTAAAAAAATTGTATTTTTACTTCACAAAATAAAAAATTGTAAACAGTTAAAATAACTGATATATCGTTTGTTTTTACGGAATGTCTAGTCATTTATTAACGTTTAAAAATAACTGATAAAGTATGTTGTTTCAACTGAAATATAAGTAGTCCGTTTTTTAAAAGGAAAAACGATTGTTTTAAACGTTTTTATACCCTCCAACTACAGTATGGGGGTATACTCACTTTGTCATTCCGTGTGTAACGCATCGAAATATCGGTCTAGGACCCCATAAAGTATATATATTATTGATCAGTGATCGATTCTAAGACATTCTAGTGATGTCCGTCTGTCCGTCCGTCCGTCCGTCCGTCCGTCCGTCTGTCCGTCCGTCCGTCTGTGGAAGACACGATACAGTCCAAAATAAAAGCGCTAGACTCCTGGAATTTGGCACATATATGTCTTATGTTCATAGGCTAGTTAAGTTCGGAGATGGGCAAAATCGGACCAGGGGGGAAAAAGTTCCCCCTTGACGAAGTAAACCAACCCATGAAAAAAGGTAACTTTTTATAGGTTTTTTTTGTATTTATGTTAAACAAATGAAAAATTTTTATGCCTGAAAAAGTTCAAAGTCTTGAACTTGGACCCAGGGGATTTGAAAATGACTTTTTTTTGTCCGCCCCCTTTTGTGGGCGTGGGTATTAGCAAATAATTTATATAATGATGAAATTGTATATCTTTTGTACAAAAAGCATAGTAATTAAATTTGTAAACATGTTTGACCAGAGAGAAGGTGTCCCCAAGGACCCCCGACAAGACCCCCCCAAAAAAAACGCCCCTGCAATTTTTTTTTTATTTTTATTTTCAACGTTGGAGGGTATACAAGATTCGGCACAGCCGAATTTAACACTCTCACTTGTTTCAGTTGAATTTACTTTTAAAATATTTTGAGTGTATAAAAAGAAAAATTTTTTTGATAAAAAAACTAAATTTTGATAAAAATAAAAGTTTTAGTGAAAATTTTTTTTTTTTATGAAAAAACGTTTTTGATAAAGCTAAGTTCTCAGTTTTTTACAGTGAAAATTTCACTTACACTTAAAACTCTTCAAATCCCAATAAAACATTTTAAAAATGTTTTTCATAAAAAATTTTGATGAAAAATAATTACGAAAAAAGTTTTTGATGAAAAAAAAATAAAAAATTTATGAAAAAAAAATTAAATGATGAAACAAAAAATATTGAAACATCATATTGAAATATCAAATGTTTGATGATAAAATTTTTTTTATGAAAAAAAAATAAAATGGGTAAAAAACAAGTAGAAAATTTAAATTCGACTTGGCCGAATCTTTGAATACCCTCCACAATACCCATTTTAAGTGAAAGTAAATTTTCTAACGTGAAAAAATAACAGTTATGATTAGAAATATTTTATTTTGTGTAAAAAATTTTTTTTTAGTAATTTAAAAAAAAAAAAAAACAATTTTTTTTGAGTGTAAAATTTTTTTTGAATTTTACATTCAAAAAAAAATTTACTAATTGTTTTTGAGTGTAAAATTTTTTTTAGTAATTTTTGAAAAAAAAAACTATTTTTTTTTTGAGTGTAATTTTTTTTTTTTGAATTTTAAATTAAAAAAAAAAATTTACTAATTTTTTTTTTTTGAGTGTAAAATTTTTTTTGAGTGTAACATTTTTTTCGAGTGTATTTTTTTTTTGTTTTGGTATAAAAATATTTTTGTGTGACAAAAATAAGTTTTAAAATATTTTTGTGACTTACCAATGGTTGTAAAACAGGTTTAACGGGTTTTCACCACGTGAATTTAAGGTGAAGCTAATCTGATATTCACGGTTTTGCTAATAACTTTTGAACCACTGGACCGATTTGGGTGAAATTCAATACGAACTAGGCTGGAGGAACGAAAAATATATATGCCAAGCTTCAGCATCCTCAGAATTGATTTTCAAAAGCTATAGTGCTTTTTATCTCATAAATTCACGAAAAACCCTTGCCGAAATTCAGTCTTTTGCTCATAACTTTTGAACCACTGGACCGATTTCGCTGGATTTCAATACCAACCTGACCAGGTAAATGCCCAACATATATGCCAAACTTCAGGAGCCTTCGTAAAGTCTTTCAAAAGTTAGCGTGTTTTCAACAGACAGACAGACAGACAGACAGACAGACAGACAGACAGACAGACAGACAGACGGACAGACGGACGGACGGACGGACGGACGGACGGACATCGCTAGATCGTCTTAAAATCGATCGAGGATCATGAATATATATACTTTATGGGGTCCTAGACCAATATTTCGAGGTGTTACAAACGGAATGACAAACTTATATATACCCTCTATCACTAGAGTGGAGGGTATAAAAAAATTGGAAAAAAAAAGTTTTATGATGAAAAAAATTTATGCACAAATTTTTTGATAAAAAAAATTTTATGACAAAAAAATTCATGAAAAACAAGTAAGAGTGTTAAATTCGGCTGTGCCGAATCTTTCATACCCTAAAACACGTTTAAAATTAAAAAAAAAATCGCAGGGGCGTCTTTTTTTGTGGGGGGAGGGGGTCAGCGGAGTTGGTGGGGGACACCTGTACCCCCTATATATGTTTACAGATTATAACGATAATAAATTTTTATCGTTATTTTTAATTAATTTCTAAAACCACGCCCCCAAAGGGGGCGGCCTGAAAAAAAATCAAATTTTCTAACCCCTTGGTCCAAGCGCAGGTCTATGAATATAATATGACATACAAATGTTACATTTGTTGAGCAAAAATTAAAAAAAAACTCGTAAAAATATCGTATTTTTCAGGGGTCGTTTTAGTTCTTCAAGGGGGAACTTTTGTCCCCCTGGTACGATTTTGCCCATCTTCGAACTTAACCTTACAAGTAACATAAAATATATTCTTGCCCAATTTCAGGGGTCTAGCTCTTTTGGTTTGGACTGCATCGTTATTTCTACAGACGGACGGACGGACATCGCTAGAATGTCTTAGATTCTATCATGGATCAATATTATAAATACTTTGTGGGGTCCCCGACCGATATTTCGATATGTTACACACGGAATGACAAAGTGAGTATACCCCCAATACTGTGGTTGGAGGGTATAAAAAGAATTGATTAAAAAGCGAAATTGATGAAAAAAATTTTTTTTTGTTGAAAAATAATTATGTTACATGTTTATCCACCATCTGGTAACAAACGCTTTAATTCACTAGCAGGTGAGTTATTATCTAAGTCACAAATCGAAGTTGCAAACCTTTTTGGTTTTAAGAAAATGAAAAAAAAAAAACAGTAATTCTTGTTTTCTTTTTTGTTAGTCGTTAGATTATATAGTCAAACTGAGGTGGCGTTCAGAGGAGTCAACATTTCTGGGTAAGATTAAATTTATATTTTAATTTATATTTAAAAATTTTTTAGACAATTCATCATAGAAAATGTTTTAGATTCTCAGACATTTTCTTACAGAAACGTTTTAGATACTTACACCATGTTCCTAAAGAAATTATGTTACATAACGTTTAGGTATAACACCGTCCGACAAAAATTACAAAAAATCGTTGAACACGAACTGAATAATATACGTTCGGAACTAGAGACTAAATGTAGTAAAAGTGCGTTTATAGTTTTTCTTTTCGTGACCCTGTTTCCTTTTAAAATGACTTCAAAGTTTTAAAGGACTAAATTTTATAATTTTTTTTTTTAAATATTTTTACTTGTCCTAGCATGCCACTGGTGATAGCAAATGCAAGAGGAGGATCTCCCTAATTTTTCTATTTTATTATTTTTACATGTCAGGAAAAAGGAGGTAAGGTACGTCCTTTCAAAAATTTTCAAATGACTTTTTCACATCCTTTTATCATGATGTGACAAAATAATAATATAAATAGAAAAATAAGGGGAGATCCTCCTCTTTCATTTGCCATCATCTGTGTAATCCTAGGACAAGTTCAAATATTTCAAAAACATTTTACAAAATGTATTCTTTAAAACTTTGAAGTCCTTTCAAAAGGAAACAAGATCACGAAATGAAAAACTGTAAATGCAGTTTTACTCCATTTGATCTCTACTTTCAGTCGTATATCATCCGGATCACGTTTAATATTGGCTGTCGGATGGTGTTATACAAATTCACTAAAGAAAATTCAGTGAAATTTTTCTGTAAATTCAGTGAAATGTATCCCTTAAAAAATTTGAGATTTCTTAAAAATGTCTCAGGTTCTGAGCGATTTTGCATTAATAAAAAGCTCTGTTCTAAATAAACATTTTCACAGAAAAATTTTTAGATTCTGATTTTTTTTTTTTGTTTAGAAAAAGTCTCTGATTTTCAAAAAATTTTCTTATAAAAAAGTTTCTGATTCTAAAAAAAAATGTTTCCTGAACAGAGAATCTCCGATTCCAAAACATTTTTCTTATAGAAAATTTTTTAGAAATTTTCAGATTCTGAGAAAAATTTTGTTAAAATATTTAATCCTGAAAAATGTTCGTTAAAGGCCCCATTAACACTCCATTTTAAAAAATTGCTTGTGTCAAATTTATATTTGACATCCATAAAGTATCCTTCTTACCAATCACATTTTGATATGAATACACTCAAAATAATTAATCTGTTAAATACTAAGTAAAATGACTGTAATCTCAATTCGACGAATATTTGACAAAGTTATCTGTGGAAATACCGATTTTAAAAAAATACTTTGTATTTTCTTGTGACCGAAAACAAAATTTTGTAAAATTGAAGTTACTCGTTAAAAACTCGTAATATTCACAAAAATAAAAAAGTTCATTTACAATTTGGAAGCATTAAAGCAGGCAAATTTAACAAATTTTTAATTTTTTTTTTTTTATACCCTCCACTCTAGTGATAGAGGGTATATATAAGTTTGTCATTCCGTTTGTAACACCTCGAAATATTGGTCTAGGACCCCATAAAGTAAATATATTCATGATCCTCGATCGATTTTAAGACGATCTAGCGATGTCCGTCCGTCCGTCCGTCCGTCCGTCCGTCCGTCCGTCTGTCTGTCTGTCTGTCTGTCTGTCTGTCTGTTGAAAACACGCTAACTTTTGAAAGACTTTACGGAGGCTCCTGAAGTTTGGCATATATGTTGGGCATTTACCTGGTCAGGTTGGTATTGCAATCCAGCAAAATCGGTCCAGTGCACAGTGCCACATTTGGCCAATCTAGCACGACAAAAATCAAAAAAAAAAAGTTCCCCGATTTTCATGATATGTTTGTATGTATTATAGAACATTCCTAATAGCACGGAAATAATCATATAAGATCGATAATTCTGTTCGTTACTAACAGGTGGGTGCATAAAGTTGCATCTTGTAAAATCCTGTAATTAGTGTACATTATTTCGCATAAATTAAGTCGATTTTAAACTGTTGTAACTTTTGAACAAAAAGAGATATTTATCCACTCTTTTTTGGTAATTTTAAAGGATATTTAAATGCTTCAAGTCATGTCTTTTCTTTTTTTTTTAAACAAAGTTTTCTATTTTTTATTAAATTTTTAACAAAATACAAATTTTTGACAAGAAAATTATATATTTATTTTTTTTGATGGAATAGAACTTTTGTGTTTGGTCCGTATTGGTCGCCGGACTTTTTCAGATATATTGACCAATATTCATAGTACTTATTTCAACGGCTAACTTTTGCGACCGTCTGCGACGCCGACTACAGTGGGGCGATATGTAAACCTTGTTTTTACATATTTTTTAAACATATTTTAAAAAAGTGGGCGTGGAAGTTGTCCGACCGCCCCCTTTTTTTGTGATATTATTTCTACAGTCATTGAGAGTATATATACCAAATTTAAAGAAATTATAACCAAAATTACAAATTTTAAAAATAGTGGGCGTGGCCCATAACCGGCCTCCCACATTTTTCATAATGTTATTTTCGAAGTCAAAACGAACATTTATACCGAATTTCAAGTCAATATAATTAAAATTGGATTTTTGTCGTTCTAGATTGGCCAAATGTGGCACTGTGCAGTGGTTCAAAAGTTATAAGCAAATGAGTGAATTTCGGCATGGGTTTATTTGGAATTTACGAGATAAAACACACGGTAACTTTCGAACAGCAATTCTGAGGGTGCTGAAGTGTGGCATATATATTTGTCGTTCTTCAGGTTCGGTTTGCTTTAAATTTCAGCTAAATCGGTCCAGTGGCTCAAAAGTTATTAGCAAAACCGTAAATTTCAGATTCGCCTCACCTTAAATTCACGTGTTGAAAACCCGTTAAACATGTTTTAAAAAAATTGGTAAGTCACAAAAATATTTTACATCGCATTTTTGTCCCTCAAAAATATTTTTACACTAAAAGAAAAAAAAAATACACTCGAAAAAAATTTTACACTCAAAAAAAAATTTACACTCAAAAAAAAATTTAGTAAATTATTTTTTTTTTTTTTCAAAAATTAGTTAAAATAAAAAGTTTTTTTACACAAAATAAAATATTTCTAATCAAAAATGTTATTTTTTCACTCTAGAAAATTTACTATAACTTAAAAAGGGCATTGTGGAGGGTATTCATAGATTCGGCCAAGTCGAATTTAATTTTTCTACTTGTTAATTTTAATTAATGTTTTTGAAGCAGAGAAATTTTTCTAATGAAATGGATTTAACTAAAACTGTGTAACTAAATATGTTTTTATTTCGACCTTTTAATTTTCAAATAAATTAAGTAAAATGATCAGGCTTGAGTAAAATGATCAGACCTCAAGCCTGATCATTTTACTTAATTTATTTAAAACTTTGTAAGTTTAAAAAGTTTTTTTTTTTTGTAAAATTTTGAACTCATAAAATGCATTTAACTAAAACTTTGTAAATTTACAGAGTTTTTTTTGGTAAAATTCTTTTCGGTTTTATCAATCTTTTATAGATAATTCTGTAAATTTACCGTTTTTTTTATCGAAATCATTTTATAGAGTTTTCTTCGTAAAAAAAAAAGAAAATTTGCTGGTAGGAAATCTATGGTATTTTCTGCTGGCTCAGCAGATTATCTCTGTAATTTAACAGAGTGAATGTTTTGAGTGTATACATGTATTCTTGATGAGTATGGTATTTATAGATGTTCATAGAGTATGCACTCTATGTACTCCTATATTTACTTAAGTCATCTTGGAAAGTGCATTAAAATGAGTTTGTATTATGCGTTGTAAGTATATGTTTACACACACACATACAAGCATACAAATGTTTGTATGTATGTATCACATATAAATCATTTCTTGCTAATTGGATTTTTGACATGTAGTTTGTGTCATAACGACAAATATTTAATACAAGTCAAGTTTTCATCTCATCTTGTTTGATCTCATGCATAGACATGCTGATAATCTTTAAACTATGTACTGTAGAGAGTATAAGTATGTTAACAAACTAGCAGCTGTCACTTGGTTTAGTAAGTTTTGCAGGTTTATTGTATAATTTTCATATATAGTTTTCATTAATTAAACTGATTTTGTGGGTGTTAAAATTAAACATACATTTCAAAAATGTTGACAAGTGGGATATAAAATGTCATTGTTTAACTTTAAATCTTGAAATTAGTTTGGGAAACTCCTTGGATATTTGTAACCCAACTAAACCAGATATGTGTGTATCGATAATGTTTTGTTATGTAGGTATTTTTGATTATAAAAACCAAATTTATATGTGTCCTGTAATTGAAAAAAAATATTTTTATATTGATGTGTAATCGTAGACAGGCATTTTTTTAAGGCAAAAAAGGTGTTCTTCCGATTTTAAACGCCCGTTCAAATTTTTATACTTCTTTTATATGTAGTACAAATTTGAGGCCAATCGGATTAAATTAACTCATAACGCCCGGCGATCAAAGTTTTAGATTTTTGAAAATGTTTAGAAAAAAATTTTTAAAAAATATGTATCTTGCGAAACTTAATATTACTTTTCATAATATTAAGCTGGACACTAGAAACAAGTGGATAAATAGATGGACGATATCAAATGATAGCATACAAACGAAAATGCTATGGGACGAAAAATCGCTGGGTAACAGCAAAATTCTTCTGGATATGGACAGAAGACAGATAAGATCAGTAATAAACCTTATCACAGGGCATAATAAACTCGCGAAACACATGGTACACTCAAAAAAAAAATCTTGTAAAGTTACCAAAAAATCTCGTGATTTTACGAGGCTATTCTCGTAAAATATGACGTAGGTAAAATTCTCGTAAAATTACGAGGATTTTCTCGTAATTTTGAATGCGCCAAAATTTGGTAAAATAACCAATTTTATTGGTAAAAATATTGGTTTAAAAAAAAATAAAAAAAAAATGGTAAAATTACAAGAAAAAATGGTAATTATGTTTAAAAAAATGGTAAATTTACAAACCAAAATGGTAAGTTTCCAAAAAAAAAAAAAATGTTAAACAACATAAATCCTCGTAATAAAATCATTTTTTGTAAAATAACTGTTTTTTTTTGTAAATTAACTAGAATCCTCGTAATAAATTTTTCAAAATTTTGTCAACTTTTTTTTTTAAATATTTTTCAATAAAAAAAAATATTAAACATTATAAATCCTCGTATAACAAAATTTTTGTAAAATAGTAGTAACAGTTTTTTTGTAATTCAACTAGAATCCTCGTAATAAAAACTTTGTTGTAAAATTACAGTTTCATTTTTGTAAAATAACCTTTCAAAATGGTAGAATACAATTACGAAAATAAACTTGTAAAATTACCAATAAAACTGTAGTTCTCGTTTGAGCAAAGTACAAGATTTTTTGTTAAAAAACAAGGAAAATTGTTAAATATTGGTAGAACGGGATTACAAGGCATTTTACCAGGCGTTTTACCAGTTTATTTTTTTGAGTGTAAGAATCGGGGTCATGTCAGACGATACTTGCAGATGGTGCAATGAATCTGTCGAGGACAGCTTCTATTTCTTATGTGAATGCCCTGCATTAGCATTTAGAAGATTTAAATGTTTAGGTTCTTATGTCTTTCAGGATATTCAGGACCTTCGAGGTATAAACCCTTGGCTACTCATGTCATTCATACAAGCGTCAAAGTGGGAAACGTAAAAATGCGTTTTCTTGGGAAAGAACAAAATTGAATGGAGAGAAGGAAGGAAACAATAGCAGGAATCATAATGGGCCAAAATTGGCCTCTATGGATGTCATTCCAAACAAAATTTTTATTTTTTTTTTTTTTGGATTGGCGTCATCCTCATTAACCTAACCTAACCTATCTTGCGAAACATCATATTTAATAATTTTAGTGCGCTTAACCAGAATATCCTACGTTCAAGAAATTTTTAAAAAAAAATTAAAAATTTCTTTCCCTTGACCCTTCAATTTGAGCCATAATTTTAACCCTTGTCACCACTGATCAAAGTTTTGGATTTTTAAACATGACCACCAAAATTTAACATTTCTAAAAAATTAAATAAGGTAAAAAAAAATAGAATTATGTTATTTTAAATAATTTTGGCATGCTAAAATCGGTCGTGTAGTTTTCAAGACATCGCCATTTAAAATTTTTCAAAAAAATTATTATAATGTAAGGTTTTTCCTAAGCTGAGAAATTAAAAAAAAAAAAAAAATTAAAAAAATTTTTTCATTGACTATTTCTTGCAGATTAAGACAAACTTTCATTTAAACCTAATTTAAGCTAAATCAGAACATTTCAACCCATGGCCCCTTCGAGTTTTTTTAACATTTTCTAAAACCCCAAAAATTTAATCGGGTTAAAATGTCTAAACCTCTATGAAAGGGTCAAGAGAAAGAGATGTAAACTTTTTTTTAATTTTCTTCAACGTAGAAAGAAACCGCCACTTTTGCAAATTTAGAATAGCAATATCTCGAAAGCCGTTCGACCTAATTTAATTTTTTTTTTTAACTTTCAAAAATCCAAATATTCGATAGTCGGATTTGATCCGATTTGTGCCACATTAGACTGGCATTTTTCTGTATAGCAAAATTTTTTCTTCTCCGATTTTTAAAGTCTGGGCATTTTTTTATTCTACTAGGCGTAAACCTCAAAAAATTTAATTTGAGGTCAATCGGATTAAAATAACCCGTGGCGCCCGGCTGTCAAAGTTTTGGATTTTTGAAAAATTAAAAAAAATTAAAAAAAATTAAATAAAAAATAAATATTTCTTTCGACTCATCATATTTGTTAATTTTGATGTGCTGAGCACGAATATCAAAAAAAAATTTAAATCGGTCGAACAGTTTTCTAGATATCGCTATTTGAAATTTGCAAAAAATGGCGGTTTTTTCCTACGTTCAAGAAATTTTTTAAAAAAAGTCTCAAAATTTCATTCCGCCGACCCTTTTGTAGAGCTTGAGACAATCTTTCATTTAAAACTAATTTGAGGCAAAATCGATCATTTTAACCTGTGGCGCCCTTCGATCAAAATTTTGGACTTTTGGAAAATTTTCACCAAAATTTTGGATTTTTGAAAATGAAAAAATAAAAAATAAAAATATCTTGCGATACACTATTTTTATTAATTTTAGCATGTTGAATACGAATATCAAAAATTTTATAAAATCGGTCGAACGGTTTTCGAGATATCTCCATTTAAAATTTGTCAAAAAATTGCAAAATGGGGGGTTTTTTCCTACGTTTAAGAATTTTTTTAAAAAAAGCTCTAAAAATTGCTTTATTTTAATCCTTTTATAGAGCTTTATACAATCTTTCATTTAAGCTTAATTGGAGCCGTGATCCCCTTCGATCAAAGTTTAGGGTTTTTGGTAAAAAGTTTCTAAAAAACCAAACCTTTGATCGATGGGCGCCACAGCTTAAAATGATCGGATTTGGCTGAAATTAGCTTTAAATGAAAGATTGTCTCAAGCTCTACAAAAGGGTTGGCGGAATGAAATTTTGAGACTTTTTTTTTAAATTTCTTGAACGTAGGAAAAAACAGTCATTTTTTACAAATTTGAAATGGCGATATCTCGAAAACCGATCAAGCGATTTTATTTTTTTTTTTTATTTTTGTGCTCAGCGCATCGAAATTAACAAATATGATCCCAGTCGGCAAAAAAAATCACACCTGACATACTGCTGACTCTCCCTTTATAAAATTGCTGACATCTTCATACAATTTTTCAAAATGTCATCAATGACATGTCAGCAGTTGGTCAGCGGTTGTTTAAACGAATTGTCAGTGGCCACCGATACTAGTGGACACTGCTGACCAACTGCTGACATGTCATTGATGACATTTTGAAAAATTATATGAAGATGTCAGCGATTTCATAAAGGGAGAGTCTGCAGTATGTCAGGTGTGATTTTATTTTGCCAACTGGGATGTGTCGAAACATAAAACTTTTTTTAATTTTATTTTAAAAAATTTTTAAAAAATCCAAAACTTTGACCGCCGGACGCCACGGGTTAATTTAATCCGATTGACCTCAAATTTGTACCACATTAGTTTTACACCTAGGACAATAAAAATTTGCCCGGACACTTGGGAAAATCGAAAGATGGCAAAAAAATACCAGTCTAGTGCCACTTAACTTTTAGGTCTTGCAGAATACAATTTGACACGACACTTGGGAAAATTAAAAGTTGAAGAAAAAGTTCACTCTAGTGTGTTGGTCTTGTAGACTTTGTTGGAGCATATATATGAGGACATGAAAAAATTAATAGTCCATACAAAAAAAAATTTGTACATTACCAAGGGGTATCATCATTGGAAGATAATTTTGAGTTCAGAAGCCAATTTTTTAGAGTCATCCCAATTTGGTAAAAAATAAAAAATTGTGATTCTTTTTATTTTTTGTTAATTTATTTTTTTTTTTTCATTATTTTTTTTATTTTATCAATCTTTTTTTAATTTCATCCATTTGTTTTCGGTAAACTCTTTTTTTTCATCTAAAAATTTTTTTTTTTTAATTTTTTATTTCCAAAAATTAATTATTTTCACCTTCTTCTAAAAATTAGCAAAAATGGTCTTCAATTTTAGTAAATCAATTTTCGAATAGTGTTTGACAAAATATGCATTAGACTAAAGTTTATGGATTTTCATTGGTTTATTTTCTGTCATAGTCGATCGCATGGTCTTTCTAAACGACAAGAGGTTTGTATCTCCTCTTATTTATATACCCTTTTATGTACAATACTTTATATAACATTTGCTAGAGATTACACGAATTTATTTTAACTCGTAAGATAATTAATACTCTTGAATATGGATTATATGGAATTATTATGTAGAAAATACTACAGAGCTACAAACAGATTAATTAAATGTAGTTTATTGGAAAATATAACCAAGAATTGAAGTTAGAAAACAAATTAAAAATAAAATTTGACAATATATTTGATTTGAAAGTCATATCAGCACAAAAATTTGTGGTGACAGAAGAAAGGGTAGGGGGGACAACAGTGTTAGCAATTGCAAAAAAAAAAAATAATGATCCCAGATTCTAAAATATTTTTCCTATAGAAAAGTCTCAGACTCTGAGACATTTTTGTCATATAAAAACTTTCAGAGTCTTAGATATTATCGAAACTTATCGAAAAAATCATAGATTTTGGTTCATGTTCTCTTTTGAAAAAGTTTCGAATTATGAAAGATTTCTCTTCTAGAAAGCATCTCAGATTCGGGAACTTTTCTTTTATGAATGAAAAGAGTAAGAGATATATATTTTTTTCTAAAGAAGTAGTCTCAGATTCTAAGACTTTTTTCTACAGGAATCATGTGCTGGAATTTTTAGCGTTAAAAATTTTTCATTCAAGTTTTAATCAAACATTTTCGTAGGGAAGAAACATGATTGCGACAACCATAATAATGAGGCATACTATTATGAATAACATCGTTATCATAACATGATTGAAGCGATCTTCGCTGATCATAGTATGATACAAAAATCTCATTTTATAATTATTAATAATAATGGTATGATTGTCGCTATTATAGACACGATCACATGGATCAACCATCCTATGAAGCCCTCCATTATAAGTGATTTGGTATGCTGTTCATTGGTCACTCCTAGTATTTTAAAATAAAATATCAAATCATGCATACAGTTTCTAACTATTTGATTTTCAAAACACAGTATCATATCAGGCATTAAGTTTTAAATTATTTGATTTTTCAATTAGATGTATAGATTTATGTATTAATTATTTTAATTACTTACAACTTTGTATCTTTTACATAACAAAACCATAATACATATAGAAAATCATGCACTTGAGTTGATTTCTATCACATCTATACATGTATTAACAAAAAATGAGAAAAAGGAAAAATAGAAAATAAAGTACCTACAATAAAAAAACATATTCAGTCATGACGAATATTTAACTACCTTTTCCAACGTAAATTTAAAAAACATTTTTAAAATGAAATTGTTACAAGTATAAGACTAATTACTGAACACTTCCAGAGAGGAAGTGTTCAGTAATTGACGTTTAGCATCAGTAATTTGCGTTCTGCATCGCAAAAAGGCGAAAACCGAGTGTGATAAAGTACCGTTTTTTGGAACTTTGACCTAAATTTTTACCATGGAAGGTGCTCATCTGAAACAAGTGAACTTATTCCTGGAGCCGGAGTATTTGTAAGTAATACACTCAAAAAATTATGTTAGTAAAATCAACTGAAAATGTCGGTTAAAATAACTACTTTGTAAGTTGTTTTGGGGTCAACTACTTTTTCAGTTAAATCAACTAACAATGTTAGTTATTTTAACTGACAAAAAACAACTGACTTATGTAGTAAAAATTACTAACATTTGTAGTCAAAACAACTAATATGTAGTAAAAATAAAATAAACCATATATAATTTTTTTTTCAAAAAATTTTTCAGAAAAAAAATTGAAGACCAAATTTTTTCAAAGTTTTTTTTTTTTTTTAAAGTTGTAAAAAATAAAAAAAAAAACGAAAATTTATTTATTTTTTTTTGGAAAAAACTTTGAAAATTTTTCAGAGATAAAAAAATAAAATTAACTACTTTAAATAACTGTTACTACATTACAGTACTTTTTTGTTAGTTATTCAAAAAAACGACTCAAAATAACTAACAGAAATAGTTGTTTGATATTTTTCATACAAAAATAACTGACTTTTTAGTTAAAAACAACTTACTACTGTAAAATATACAAACAACTAACATGTAGTAACTTACATAATTTTCTGAGTGTACTCGCTGATTTAGTGGAGCACATCCATTTGTAGTAGATAAAAATTTCAATCTACTACAAACGGATTGTTAAACTAAGGAACCCCTCTTTTACACTGTGCAGGGTATAATAAGAAATTGTTTGCAAAGCAGACTTAAAGTAAATGTTATTTTATTGCCACAATGACACTTTAAACAAATTGAACTTTTCACATTTGCCACAAAAGCCAATTTAAATGAATGTGTGTACATTATGTACAATGCATACAACATACTTGCAACATGAAATAAAACAAATTCGTAGATACAATGGAACCTACATAGTAGCAATGTATGAATGCAACCACCGACACGACACCCTCAATACTAAAATGAAAATGAACTTAACATACCCTTTGGTATGTAAACTTAAATAAAAAGAAATATGGAAAAGAAAACAAGATAAAAAATGGAAAATCCTTAGCTCATGTTATTAAAACCAAACTACACTGTGAACAAAAAGTAGAGGGATTAAACTATTTAAAAAAAAAAAAAAACATATAAAGAAATGTACACTCTAAAGGCCAATTTTTCAATCAACAGAAAATTTTTTTGTTATACCACTGATTTTGAGTCGAATAATTTTCGACATTTTAAGAAACATTTTAAAAAATTTCGAAAATCATATGTAATATCATATTTGTTTGAGCCTTAAAGTATGCACTGTTTTTTTACACAAAACATCGAAAACAATTGCTTCAGTAGCATCGTCACAATTGGCCTTAAGTGGAGGCCATGAAGAACAAATTTTAAAAAAGTCGATACTTTTCGAAAATACTATATTTGGCAGTTTTATTTATGTGAAAGAACATTGGCACTACATTTATTTGCATATTGGTACATTAACCCAACACAAATATGCATTGTTTCAAGGTTCACATGAGAAATTATTTTGCAATTGTGGAAATGAAAAATCACATGCATTCTACTTTAGGATAAGAAGGAAAATCCTAGTTTATAGTTTTAGTCCCACAGACTAAATAATTTACTTACACGAGTAAGCCAAGACACCCCAATCGGATATTTTATATATATTACAACGTCCGACAGTCAATATTAAACATGAACCGAATGATAAACGTCTAAAAGTAGAGATCAATGGAGCAAAACTACATTTACAGTTTTTCATTTCGTGATCCTGTTTCCTTTTAAAAGTTGCTTTCAAATTATATTTGGTGTAATGCTGGTGGAACTTCGAAAAAATCATATTTGCTTTCTCACTAACAAGGAAGTCTCCCTGGTGTCACCCTCCGATCAGGCGTAATAAAAAATAACGGGTGAGAAAAGCAACGATTGCTTTGTATTCCTGTAAAAGGGCCATTGGAAAACGATGGGGTTTTAGCCCTCAAGTCGTTCATTGGATCTATACAGCAGTGGTGCGTCCAATTTTGCTGTATGGAATCATTGTCTGGTGGCCTGCTTTAGAAACAAAAGCAAACTGTGTCTTTATCACGAAGGTACAGAGAATGGCGTCAATGTGCATCACTGGTGCTCTTCGTACTACACCTACGGCTGCATTAGAAATCCTCCTTCACCTGATACCCTTGGACATATTGGGTAGGCAGTATGCAGCTGCGTCGGCAATTCGACTTAATAGCACGCTGCAATGGAGGAGCAGCGATTGTGGCCATAGCGCGATCTTGAAAAAGATAACAATACCACAAAATGTGGATTGTGCTCCCTCTTTGAGCCTTTTTGAGCGCCACTTTACCACTATGATACCATCCAGGGAGTCTTGGATTGGGGATACTCCGGGAAGAGGAGCTACCATAAATTTTTACACAGATGGATCGAGGCTGCACGAACAAGTGGGCTTTGGGGTCTATTCGGAAGAGCTTGGATTGAGCCTAGCTCGTAGATTGCCAGATCATTGCAGTGTTTACCAGGCAGAGATGCTGGCAATAAAGGAAGTGGCTGACTGGTTGAGCTGCAATGTCTTGTCTACAACCGCAGTCAACATCTATATTGACAGTCAAGCCGCGGTCAAGTCCCTGGATTCAATGTTTCTGAAAACAAGATCTGCCCTTAACTGCCGCACGTCTTTAAATGAGATGGCCAAGCAGTTTAACATACGACTCATATGGGTCCCAGGGCACAGAGACATTCCAGGGAATTGCAAAGCCGATGAGCTTGCAAGACTAGGAACTACCTTACAGGTTCCAACAGAATTGGAATGTGTTGGTATGCCTCTAGAAACTTGCAAGCAAAACCTACGGCTTTGTTCAGCGACGGAGACTAATCAAAGATGGGCAAATGGATGGACGTGTGAGACAACACGACTGATTTGGCCTTCGCTTAATCAGGGGCGCACAAGTGAGCTGATATCGCTTCCAAGAGGAGAGATTTCGACGGTGGTTTCTATAATTACCGGACACTGTCTTATAGGGAAGCACGCAGAGCGGTTAAATGTGCCGTCGAATGACTTTTGCCGAAGTTGCATGGATGAAGAGGAGTTGGAAACTATCGAACACTTTATTTGCCATTGCCCGGCACTTTCTGGTCAGCGACTTGCTTCACTGGGATCTAGGGAGCTGTACGATCTTTCTGATTTGTCGGATGTCAAAATTCAACATCTAAGGAGTTTCATAAGAAGCTCAAACTGGTTTAACGACAGGGACTAGTAGGGAAACCTATTACGATCCCGTGGTATCACAATGGACCTCTGAGTCTACGTGTGTTGACGTAAAACGTCAGCAGCCACTTACAACCTAACCTAACCTAACCACCCTCCGATCTTTATGAAATTTGGATATGTTGTTAAGAACGAAAATTAATTCGACTCGTATTTTTTTTTAGCGGCCCAAACTCATTTTTAAGGAGGGTCGATTTGTATGGGGGGAAATTGACCTTTTTCAGTTTTTTACGATTTACGCCTATTTACACAAAATTAATATAGGCATGTGTGGTATCAGATTAAAGGTATTAAAAATACCTATCTCGTGGTGCTAACAACGGGCCCAAGAAGTTAATATTTTTCGACTTATTAACAAAAATGTCCTAAAATTTTGGTATTTTACTTAATATGACGAAAAGTTTTGCATGTTTGGACACGGTCTTAGCACACGTAGATAGGTTTTCCAAAGACCTTTCATTTGGTATGTAACATGACTAGGTTTCTTTGCATAATATAGGAGATAAACGAAAATAACTGAAAAATTACCTTGTCTTTCCCCCTCCTTTTTACCCCCTAAATATGAATTTGGGCCGCTAAAAAAAAATACGTGTCCCTTTATTTTTTCTGCTCTACAAAATAAAACTAATTCCATAAAGATCCGCTGGTGACACTAGGGAGACTTCCCTTGTAAGTTGAGATTATTTAGAGTATGAATATTTGATGTTTGCATGCTAACAGTATTACCTAATTTTCTAAAGAATTCTGATGATGGGGGAATTGGAACACCCCCGAAACGATCGTCAATTCATTCCTGAAAATTGCCAGAATTTTTGAAAGCAAGAAACTCTAGGGCCATTCCAGAAAATTTAGCTCAAATTTTAGTCATTTTTGGAAATGGTGTCTCAGATTAGTTTGAGCCTTGACAAATAGATAGCCCTCATAAATATGATATATGTACCATATATCGTTTTTTTACATTTGGTGTATTTAACGAATTATGGCGGGTCAAAGATTGACTTTTTAAGCAAAAGTAAGAAAAATACATCACGTTTAAAGAGCTGTAACTTCTTAACCAATGACCCGATTTTCACAAATTTAGGCTCATGTGAAAGCTGGGGTTCTTCTTTTAGAAAATATTTTTAAAATAACACAGTTTTTTTTACAGAAATGATGCAAAAATGCAAAAACATTTTTTCTTTTCGAATATTTAAAAAAACACATCTTCGATTTTTTTAAAAAAAATTCTGGTGAAAAATAATAATGTTTTGTATAACATACTCAAAATTCAGAGTGGGATCTCCATGGGATCAAAAACTATTCTGTTTTAAGTACGAGGTTCCCATATTTTGCCCTTAGAAAATTTAAATTTCTAATGTTTTGAATGTTTTTCAAAATTTTAATAGTATAATTTTCTTTGAAAATTTAAATTTTTATATTGAAGAAACATAAAATTTTAATTTTCTAAGGTTAAATTTAAGAACTTCGTACTAAAACCAGAATATTTTTTGATCCCATTGGGATCCCACTCTGAATTTTGGATATGTTGTACAAAATAGTATTGTTTATCACCAAACTTTTTTTAAAAAAAATCAAAGATGTGTTTTTTAAATATTCACAAAAAAAAAAATGTTTTTGAATTTTTGCAAGACTTCTGAAAAAAACTGTATGCTTTTGAAAATATTTCCTAAAAGAAGAAGAATTAAGCTTTCATATGAGCCATTACTTGTGATAATCGGATTACTAGTTAAAAAGTTAGAGCACGTTAAACGTCATGTATTTTTCCGACTTTTGCTAAAAAAGTCGAACTTTGACCCGCGATAATTTGAAAACTACAGCAAATTTTGAAAATCCAAAAATGCAACATATCTCATATAAACGTGGATATCTATGAGCCAAATTCTCAGTGGCGTCCAAAGGCATGTTTCCGAACAGTGGGGCGAAAATATTTGGAATTACCCTCTATGAGTATTTAATGGGAGAATATCCTAATAAAGAAAGTAGAGTTATCATAACTACTGGTTATGTTAATTCATAATGGGGAACATGAAAAGGCCTCGAATCAGAATAAACTCTTTTTCATTTAGGTACTAATAATAAAAAAACAGCGTTAAATTTATCCAAAGTTAAGAATTTTTCCATTAAAAAATGTCACAGAATCGGAGAACTTTTCTGTATGAAAAATGTCTCAGAATTTCAGAATTTTTCTATACGAAAAATGTTTTAGAATCGGATAATTTTTCTATTCAAAAATTGGAAAGGAATCTGAGTTTTTCAATACGAATTTTTTCTATTAGAAAAGTGCTTCAGAATTTGAGAATTTTTCTCGACGACAGATGTCTCAGAATCTGAAAATTTTTCTATAAGAAAAATATCTCTGAATCTGAGAATTTTTCTACACGAAAAATGTCTCAGAATCCGAGAAGATTCTTCTCGAAAAACGTCTGAATCTGAGAATTTTTTTATTAGAAAAGTGCCTCAGAATCTGCGAATTTTTCTATACGAAAAATTCCTCAGTCTGAAAATTTTTGATTATGAAAAATTCCTCAGTGAGAATTTTTAAATACGAAAAATACCCCACAGTCAAAGAATTTTTCCGTACGAAAAATGTTTCGGCATCTGAGAATTTTTCCATAAGAAAAATGTCTCAGAATTTGAGAAATTTTTAATACGAAAAATGTCTCAGAATCTAGAATTTTTTCTATACGAAGAATGTCTCAGAAGCCGACAAGTTTTCTTTTCTATACGAAAAATGTCTCAGAATCTGAGAATCTTTCAGTACAAAAATTTACCTAGAATCTAAGAGTTTTTTGATACGAAAAATGTCTCAAAATCTGGAATTTTGTCTATACGAAAAATTTCTCAGAATCTGAGAATTTTTCTAGACGAAAAATATCTCTGAATCTGAGAAATTTTCTATACGAAAAATATATCTGAACCTGAGTTTTTCTATACGAAAAATATCTCTGAATCTGAGAAATTTTCTACACAAAAAATGTCTCAGAATTTTTCTATACGAAAATTGTTGTAGAATCGGCAAATTTTTCTATTCAAAAATTGTCCTAGAATCTGCGAGTTTTTCTATACGAAAAATGTCTTAGAATCTGAGAATTTTTCTATAGATATATTGTCTCAGAATCAGAGATGTCTCAGAATCTGAGACTTTTTCCATAGAAAATATCTCTGAGTCTGAGGCTTTTTCCATAGAAAAAATGTCTTAGAATCTTAAAAAAAATTCTCAGAATTTGAGACTTTTTCTATAGAGAAAATGTCTTAGAATCTGAGACTATAGAAAAGATGTTTTAGAATCCGAGACTTTTTCTATAGAAAAAATGTCTCAGAATCTGAGACTTTTTCTGTAGAAAGAATATGAGACTTTTCCAGAATATGAGACTTTTCTATAGAAAAAATGTCTCGGAATCTGAGACTTTTCTATACAAAAAATATCTCAGAAACTGAGACATTTTCTATAGGAAAAATGTCTCAGAATCTGAGAAAAATGTCTCAGAATCTTAGACTTTTTCTATAGAAAAAATGCTTCAGAATCTTAGAAATTTTCAATATGAAAAATGTCTCAGAACTTGGAATTTTTGCTATACAAAAATTTCTCAGAATATGCGAATTTTAGATTCTGATAAAAACAATGTCTCAGAATTTGAGAATTTTTCTATACGAAAAATAGCTCTGAATCTCAGAATTTTTCTTTATGAAAAATGTTACAGAATCGGAGAATTTTTCTATACGAAAAATGTTTTAGAATCTGAGAATTTTTTAATGCAAAAATTGTCCTACACTCAAAATATTAACTCTGTAAAATACTCTGTAGATGACTGTAATCATAATTCAACAGATATTTGACAGAGTTTTCTGTCAAAATACAGATTTAAAGAAAATACTCTTTATTTTGTTGTGACAAAAAAACATAGTTTCCTCTGTTATACTTATTACTTTTTACTTCGTAATCTTAATTTTACAGATAATTAACAGAGTTTTCTGCTAAAATACAGATCTAAGCAAAATACTTCTTATTTTTTTATAACCAAAAAAGTTTTCTGTTTTGAGTAGTTTTTGTTTTTGTTACCAAACATCAAAATTTTATATGTATATTTTTTTTTTGAGAAAAAGTTGAAAAAAGTAGTAAAAAAGGTTATCAAAATTTTTTTTTTCAGAATTCATATAAAAATTTTACAAGATAACATGCATTTAACTAAACTCTGTAAATTTACAGAGTTTTTTCTGTAAATTTTTTTTTTGCATCAAATGCATTTTACAAATTTATGTAAATTTACATAGTTTTCTTTGCTAAATGGTGGTTTACTTAACCAATATTTTACTAGAAACTCTGTAAATTAACAGTTTTTCTGTGTCCAAATCATTTTACAGAGTTTTATAGTAAAATTACAGAGTTTTCTCTGTCAAAAAGTTTTTATATTTAACCAATATTTTACCATAAACTCTGTAAATTAACAGTTTTTTCTGTCAAAATCATTTTACAGAGTTTTTTAGTAAAATTACCAAGAAATGTTGTTAGCTGGAAAAGTATGGTGTACTCTGTTAAATTAGCAGAGTTTTTCTGTAATTTAACAGAGTTATTATTTTGAGTGAGTTATTCTATACGAAAAATATCTCAAAATCTGAAAATTTTTCCATAAGAAAAATGTTTCAGAATTTAAAAAAATATCACTACGAAAAATGACTCAGATTCTGGAATTTTTTCCATGCGAAATCGAGAAGTTTTCTTTTTTAAAATATGTCTCAAAATCTGAGAATTTTTCTATACGAAAAATGTTTCGGAATCAGAGAATTTTTCATACAAAAAGTGTGTTATAATCTGCGAAATTTTCTGTATTAATATGTCTGAGAATCTGAGAATTTTTGCAATACGAAAAATTTCTTAGAATCTGAGACTTCATAATTACACTCAGCAAAATAATTTTTGCTGGGTTTTAAATTATATTTATGTCTGCAATTGTCATTTGTTACATGATATTTGTTATTTTGTTTACTATTGTAAATGACAATTGTTTAAACACCTGTAAAAAACAATGTATTAGGAGTTTTGTGAAATTAAGATTTAAGCATTTATTTTCATTTATTTTAAATTACAAATGGTTTTGTAGGTAAAGTAGGGAATTTAGATAAAAATTTAAAGGAAGATGTATAATTTATTTAAATACATTACAGGCTGGAGTCCATCGTTACAAACTTATAGTACATCTAGTGCATCTAACAAACCAAGATAAAACAATTTAATCAAGACAATTTGTATTTTATTAAAATTTATATATCTTACATTTTTCAAATACAAATTTAGTATATTTAAATGTAAAATTTACAATTTTAAATTCAATTTACATGTTTTTTTTTAAAGAAACTAACCAATACTGCTACATATAAAACCAGATTCCACTTAATTTTCTTTTAGAAAAACATACCCTTAAGCAGAGTAACTGACTTAAACATAGCATCAACTTAATCTTAGGGAAACAAAAAATAATCCAACTCTATGACCAACATTGACACACAAAATGTATAGATGTTTATTAGGGTGGCCGGGGTATAAAAATTTGTTAAAACTTCTAGCAAAAAACCTAAGATTTGTTTTTTGAATCAAATCGAAATAAAGTGAAGTGAATTTAGCAGACTAAACAAATTTTCTAATAACTAGACAGAGATTCTCAAACTAAAAAGAACACTAAACAACCTTTACTTAAATAAACAAATTTCTCTCCTGATCAGATTTTTCTTAAAGTCGACCACGATTCTTCAGTTTCATATAACAACTTATTTATGAAATATAATATTCATTTTGATAGTCACCCAGTCAGAAATTGCCAACCGTACCAAAAATTTTGTGTTGGTACAATATCGGGCTAACGAAAAATACAACATTCTATAATATAAAACAGTTTTACTAAAAATGCTGTGTTGGCACAACTTTGTGTTTTCATAAAACACTGTAGTGTAGATTATAATTTAAAAGTTTAAAATTTTTATTTTAAATTAAAACTTTTGATTAACTTAGACCTCAACTCTTTAATCTAGGTGAAAACTTTAGTAAATGCTTTTTCAACCAATTTTTACAAAATGGTAACTAACAAGCACTACATCGATATTTTCAGTACATTCCTAAGCAAGAGATCAATCCAATGTCGTAAATTTGTAAAATCAATGTTAACCCAACGTCAAAACAAAAGTCGAGCGATCGTTGGCCACTGTTATCATTTCAACTGCGGAATGACGTCGTAGACTTAGAAACATGTATGATTTGCCAACGTTGGTACCGTCGCCGCCAACTTCAGTCCAACGTTGGCCCGTTTGTATTTTTCTGACTGGTTAAAGTTAAAGTTTTTTTTTTATTTTGCATAAATTTTCACCAATGTTTGATGAATCCAAAAATCCAATCCAAAAATCACAAATCACAATCCAAAAATCACAGTCAACGTAATCTTCATGCAATTTAAAAGACCTTAGGAATAAAAACAAGTAAGAAAGTTATAGTCGGTCAAAACCGATCATATGATACATTACACCAGTGTTTTCCAGAAAATGGGTCCCAAGTCCAAACATGTACCGATTGGATATGTCTTTTGTTATGTCTTTATTTAGTGTAGAAAACTCAGATCAAATTGAATATCGGTCGAAATTTTTATATGAGGGACTAAAGTACACGTTTACCACCTAAAAATAAAATTTTTATCAAATATTTCAATTTTTATGAATTTTGAGGGTGGTTTGAATGAGGACTACCAGAAGGACTGGACCGATTTCTTTGAAATTTAGAATGATGATTCGTACATACAAAATTTGATTACATGTTAAATTTCTAACCGATATCTATTATAATACGGTTATTAAAGCCATTTAAGCCGAATCCAAAGGGGGCGTTTGTATGGGGGCTAGGTTTTAACATGGACCGCTTTTCTCCAATTTCAATAGGCTTTGTCCTTGGGCCAAAAGATGTTGAAGTTTCTAATTTCAAGTCAATTGATTGAAAATTGCTACCTGTATCGTGCTTAAACCGATAGATGGATAGACTGACGGACGGACAGACGGACGGACGGACACTAAATCGACTCAAAAAGTAATTCTGAGTCGATTGGTATACTTGAAGGTAGGTCTAGGACCAATATTTCGGGTAGTTACAAACATCAGCACAAACTCAATATACCCTGTACCACAGGGTGGTGTGGGTATAAAAATTGACAAAGCGTAATAAAATCCACCCTAATTTTTTTCGATTTAACTGAACTTGAATACCACAAACGACAAATACCCGTATCCCGCAAATAGTTTTAGAATAAAACAAAGGAGATAACTTTACCAATGCATTGGGTAAGTAAAAGTAAAACGTATAGTAGTAAAAGATCAATACACAAACTAAACAGTTAAATTATATATCCGTAAATGTTGATATGACTACTGGATTAAACGTAATGTAATGTATTGACTTGACTTATCTAAAATTGAAATGTGTACTCTAAGATTCGCATTGATACTTACCTACACAATACCACCGACACAACAAATATGATATAAAAATAAATGATAGAGAATGTTGTTATGTGTAACTACTGCTGGCTACTGCTATTTCTTTTTCAAACTACATAGTAGTAGTAGTACTCATACTACTTACTATTTGTGTTATGTAGTAAATATTTCTAGAACTCATAACTATTATCAAGGATAAAATGCAATCATCTATTGCTGTTACTTTTTTTTTGTAGATATAAAATGTGGCAGAGACGTTTACAATTTCAACATTATTTTTTAGAAAATTCGTTTATGCCAAAAAAATTTCGACTTAGGTCTGATTTTTATAGTTTCCGAAATTAACCAGCATTTGACCATAATTAATTTTCGTGCTAAACTTCGGAAATTTTAATGGCTGTAGTCAATGAAACCTACACAATGTCTACCCTGAAGCACCATTCTTAATATTACTAAAAACATTTTTAAAATCGAATGAAAAGTTTCGGAAATTTTTAAATTTTTGGACAAAAGTGGGCGTGGTCCATGAAACCCAGCCTTTGACCATCCTAGAACACCATGATGAGTAGTTTCAGATTTCGGAAAATTTTTTAAATCGGACGAGTAGTTTCGAAGATTTTTACACTCAAAATAATCACTCTGTTAAATTACAGAGATACTCTGCTGACCCAGCAGAAAATACCATAGATTTCCAACCAGCAAGATTTTTTGTTATTTTACAAAGAAAACTCTGTAAAATGATATCGATCAAAAAAACTGTAAATTTACAGAATTATCTGTAAAATATTGATAAAAGCGACCAGAATTTGACTATTTTATTTACTATTTGATTTCTGGTCAAATAGCCAATCTGGTGTTCACAATTGAAAAATGCCATCGAGAAAATTTGCCCGCTTTAATGCTTAAAAATTGTAAATTTACTTTTTTTTTATTTTTGTGAAATTTTTTTACGAGTACCTCCAATTTTACACGACATCCTCGTAAAATTTACCAGGGTTTATTATTACAGAGCAATAAATAAAATTACAGTTGAAATTTGTATTTTGGTTACGAGAAAAAACATAAGTATTTTATAAAATCTGTATTTTAACAAAAAGCTCTGTTTATTATCTCTAAAATAGAAATTACAAAGTAAAAAGTAAAATTACAGATAAAATTTTGTTTTTCGGTTACAAGAAAATACAAAGTATATTATTAAAATCTGTATTTCGACAGATAACTTTGTCAAATAACTGTCGAATTGAGATTACAGTCATTTTACAGAGTTTTTAACAGAGTTATTACTTTGAGTGTAAAATTTACGTTTTTTGGCAAAAAGAGGGCGTAGAAGTGAGAAAAAACACCTCTATGAAATTTGAATAGCGTTAAAAGGACATTCTAAGCTTTAATAAACAAATATGTTTTTGGAAATCCATGGTGTCCTTCCCAAGAAAAAAGGACATTCAAATATGGTTTTCAAAATTTTTTGTTGAAATTTTTTAATATTTTTTTTTAATTTTAAATCTCTATAATTTTATAAATAATATTGTTCTTATAAGTTTTTATGTACGACTTACGGTTTCCGAGCACTAAAATGTAAAAAAACTGTCGAAAAGTCAATATTGTCAAAAAAGAGCTTTTTTAAACGCCCATATCTTCCAAAATATTGATCCAAAAAAAAATATATATAATTTTTAATCATTTACGAAGCTCTATCAAATAACAAAAAATAAACAAAATCGGTGATAAATTTCCAATGGAATTGCTCGTATATAATTTGAAATTTCTGAAATAAAAATGGAAATTCATTTAATGATTGAAATAACAAATAATCATTTGCTGTTTTTTGGTTGGCCTATTCACCATCATTCAAACTGTGTTAAAGATGTTATGATTGAAGCACTCTTTGCAGCGCCGATTAATGCGCAATAATGATGCAGTCAAATCATGTGTCTTCGTCCAAAACTCATGCATTTTCATTCACAAAATGTTTAAAATATTAAAAAGGAAATCAAGTGTGAAATTTTATCAAAAATAGTTTTATATTAAAAGTTTTAAATAAAAAATCTAAACAAAAAATTTAAATTTTTCCCCTTACTTTTAGTGCATCAAGAGAGCTCTTTCGAAGCGCTTTGTTTGGTATGCTATAAAAAGATGCTGTGTCGCCAAAATCTCGATTGATTTTTGCAGGGCCAACACTCAAGCCCTTCTGACCGTTACGCCTTTAAAAATATTTTCTAGTTTTTTCCTGGAATAAATTTTATACAATTTTCTTCTTCTATTCCAAATGAAATCTTCTACTATTAAGAAATAAAAAATAATATAGACAATTTTTCGTAATAAGACCTGATGCAAAAGGTAAAAAAACAACACATCTGCTCAAAGCACGTGCATGTTAAAATGTATTGATATTTTTTGTACTTGTTTCTCTCTCTCTTGCCATTTTCTATTAATCTGTTGGATGCCTTTTGGTTGCCAGCGCATTAAGTATTTACCTGTGGTAGTTGCAGTTATGCTTTCTAACCTTATAAAGCTTAGGGAACATGAAGATATAATTTTTCTTCATGTTTCCTGTTTTATTCTTCATGCCATTCTAATATGTTTTGTGAAACAGATTTTTAGGTTTTTCTTCTTAACCTTATAACATTTTGATGAAATTTTTGTATACACTCATACACAGTGAAATGAAAAAATTTGATATGGATGCGAATAAAAAAAAATTATTCTCTATCAGACACTGATCTGATGGGACTATGCATATTTTTTTAAGTTTAAATATTTTTAGAAAAAATTCTGATTAATTTTTATTAAAAAATAAAAATTGTTTTATTCGACCTTTAAAATATTATATTTTGAGGATGTTTATTCTGGCTCGAGGTCATTATTTTCTTTACTAATAAAAACCATGATATTCTCATAGTATAATTTTCAAGAAAATTATTTTTTTGTTTTAAATTTATTTATGTTGGTCATTTTTGCAAGACTTAATCGACACGTGTTTCGGAATTTTTCAGATTCCATTCTCAAGATTTTTTAGCAAAAATAGAAACGATTCACTACAAAGTAGCAAACGAGTCTAATGATAAATCGTTTGTGACAAACTAAAATATTAATACATATTCGACTCTATCCACAATAGGAATTAGAAAGACGAAGAAACTGTACTATACTAGTAAGGCAACGATTGTCAATAACCAACAAAAATATTTAAAACATTTTTACATATGATAGTCCAAAAAATGTTTTAAATATTTTTGTTGGTTATTGACAATCGTTGCCTTACTAGTATAGTACAATATCTTCGCCTATCTAATTCCCATTGTAGATAGAGTCGAATATGTATTAATATTTTAGTTTGCGCACAAACGATTTGTCATCAGACTTGTTTGCTACTTTGTAGTAAATCGTTTCTTTTTTTGCTAAATAATCTTGACAATGGAATCTGACAAATTCCGAAACACGTGCCGATTAAGTCTTGTAAAAATGACCAACATAAATAAATTTAAAACAAAAAAATAATTTTCTTGAAAATTATACTATGAGAATATCATGGTTTTAATTAGTAAAGAAAATAATGACCTCGAGCCAGAATAAACATCCTCAAAATATTTTTAGAAAAAACTTTAGAATTTAATACAGTAACAGGAGATTATAAAATTTTGCTGGTAACAACAATTCAGATCTCAAAAAATTTCGAAACCAAATTAGTATTACACTGTGTGACAGAAAAAAAAAACATGGGATGCGATACTTTTTTTCCAGTAGGTGTTGTGGAGTACAACAAGACCCTGTACTTGAAATTTGCGAAACATCTCCAAAATCTTGAGTTACGGGTAAAAAAACGGTTTTTCGAACTTTTTACACTTATAAGCCAGTAACTTTGTTGAATGCCAACCGATTTTAAATTTATCGACGGTTTTAGAAAGAAGAAACTGAGACCTTCCATAGATCTGAACATAATATTTAAGTAATATTTAGGCAACTGTGCGTATTTCTCCAGCAAACTCAATTTTTTTAAAAAATTTCTCTATTTTTCATCTTTGGAGATGTTTTTACACATTTTTTTGTTAAGGAACCGTATTATTTATGAATTAATTAAAAAAGTATATTTATTTATAAGAAAAACTCAACTTTGGTTTTTAAAATCGGTAAAAAATTGACCGAGTTATTAAAATTTTAATAAAAACTAAATTTTGGAACAAATGCCTGCACAATGTTTTTATACCCTCTAACCGTAGTACGGGGTATATTCACTTTGTCATTCCGTGCGAAACGCATCAAAATATCGGTCTAGAGTCTCACAGCGAATATAAGTTTTTGATCAGTGATCGATTCTAAGACATTTAAGAGATGTCGAAATATCGGTCTAGAATCCCATAAAGAAAATATTTTTTTGATCAGTGATCGATTCTAAGACATTGAAGAGATGTCCGTCATGTGCCGACGTCCGCTTGTAGAAGACATGCAATGGGACTCTAAAGCAAAAAATTTTGATGAAAGCTCTTGTTCTAAACTGTTGTTGAGAAGGGGAACTCAGCGGCGCGTGGGACACCTTTCCCTTGCGATAAATGAAAATAAAAAAACTACAAGGACGTTTCGCGGGTTTGAAGGGGGGGGGGGGGGGTGGGTGATGCTGTCTTGGGACACCTTCCCCTAGCAATTAATGTTTACAAATTCATATATTATAATATTTGCACTCAAATAATTAAATTTTTTATTTTTTTTTTTATTTTTCGTTTAACCTTAAAGGAAAGCCTACCAAAAAAATTACATTGTTTAATCCGCTTGGTTCAATAGCAGGTCAATGAACTTCATATGACGCAAAAATGTTTTATTTGTTGAATAAATAGACAAAAAATACTTTAAAATAAAATTGTATATTTTTGGGGTTGCATTAGTTCTCCAAGGGGAAACTTTTTTCCCCTGGTCCGGTTTAGCCCATTTACAAACTTCACTGTCCTATAAACATAACACATATTCGTGTCAAAACTTCAGGAGTCAAGCTCTTTTATTTTAGTCAGTTTCGTGTCTTCCACAGATGGACAAACGGACGGTCAGACAGACGGACAAAGCTAGAATGTCGTAGAATCGATCACTGATCAAAAATATATACTTTATGGGACTCCAGATCGATATTTCGATGTTTTTCACACAGAATGACAAAGTGAAAGAAAAACATTGTGCAGGCATTTAGTCCAAATGGCTGCAACGTTGTAATTTACTCTTAAATAAATATACTTTATTAATAAATGCATAAATGGTACGGTTCCTAAAAAATATGAAAAAGCATCTTCAAACTTAAAAAATAATTGGATTTCTAAAAATTATAGACATTTCTGGTATTTCCCATACCGGTTTCAAACACCCCAGTTAGTGTTATCATCAGTAGGATTTTAAATGACGGTTTGTCTTGTTAATGAAAACTGTTTTTTATATATGTGAATATTTATAGTTTCTACAGAATAAATTTTGACAGTTTCCAACACTTCAATTCTATTTCTAGCAATCTCAACCTCACATTAACAAGACAAACCGACATTTAAAATCCTACTGATGATAACACTAACTGGGGTGTTTGAAACCGGTATGGGGAATACCAGAAATGTCTATAATATTTAGAAATCCAATTTTTCTTCTGCATTTTTTTCAACTTGAACCCTTATAACAAATATAATTAGAGCCCGTGCTCGATCTGTACTTACAGAAAAAATCAAATTAAAAAATAATGATTTTTTTTTTTGAAAAATTGAGTTTGCTGGAAAAATACGCACAGTTGTTTTAATATTACTTAAATTTCATGTTTACAAATTCGAAAGATATTAGTTTATTCTTTCTAAAACCGTCGAGAAATTCAAAATCGGTTAATATTCAACAAAGTTACTGGCTTATAAGTGTAAAAAGTTCGAAAACCCGGTTTTTTACCCGTAACTCAAGATTTTGGAGGTGTTTCGCAAATTTCAAGGACAGAATCTTGTTGTACTCGACAACACCTACTAGAAAAAAAGTATCGCATCCCAGTTTTTCTGTTTCATTCGTTTTTGTAACACTGTGTTATCTTTGAAGTTTTGGTACATACTGCTTACATGCAGTAATTTTAATTCGATTTTTTTCTGATGAAATAAAAAAATCTCAAAAAAACTGTTCTCTATCCTTATGTATCAAACTCAAGTTTAAAGGTATTAAAATTAAATATTATTGTATACATATCACTTATTTACTTGAATAGTTTAATAACTCAAAATATTTGATTTTGCAGAAAACACGTTTCAAGTTAACAATTGAAACAGATTTTCCATTGAAAAAGACCGATATGCAGCAAATATAGTAATGGCGTGTTTTCTTCACAAACGGTTAGTTTAAAAGATATTTATACGAATTTTTGACACAATATAAAGCATAATATAACAAATTGATCGATACCATTAACTCAAAAATCACGTTTTTTGAGTTATTGCACTATGCAAGTAAATGAGCGATATGTGTAGCTGTTCCTGCTGCTATAAAAATCGTTTAAGCATTATATGAGATTTAACTTGTTAAGGATGTGGTGTTTTTTGTATTTTGTATTTTTTATATATTTAGAGATATTGTGAAATTAAATAAATGATGCGTATTGTATTGATAGTGGTCAGTTCCTGTTTAAATGAACTGTACACAAGTAAGTGTGTTAAAGTTTAAAATCGTTTCTAGTGGTTAAGTAAAAAAAATATATAGAAAAAAATAAAGCATTGCTATTGAATTCTTGTAGATTTTAGTTTTATTTTTTTTTGTTAACTTAACCACAATTGCATTTTCTGTGATTTTTGCAAAATAAAATTTTATTACTAGTTTTTTTTTTTTTGTTAAGTAAATTTAAGATTTGTTGGTAATAAAATTTAATGATTTGGAAAACATTGCAAGAAATAAGTAGAGATTTGTGGGTATTTTATGAACACAATGAGAAAAAATAATTAATTTTTATTAAAACAATAAGTTAAGATTTAAGATAACTAGAAAGAAAAAGTAGCAAGGAGACTTGGCATTCCCATTAAACCTAAAAGTATAAAATGTTTTAATTTATTATTTAACCCAAACATTTTTTCGACGATTTTTTTCGCTAAAATTTTTTTCCGCGGCAGTTTTATTGGGCACCCACCGATTATCCTGAATATTGAAAGCGGGAAAAATAACAGTAACTTGTTATATTTTAGCTGCCCAATCTTACATTTAGAAAAGGTTTGCCACCTTATGAATAGAATTAACTTCGAACTGGCAGGAATTTCTCCAAGACCAAAAACAGGGTTCGGCTCATGGATGCATACAGGGGATGGGCACGTGCCCCCGCCACTTTTGCAAAATAAGCATTCGATTTTAAATATGCCAATTCAACCGAAAAAAAGTAAAATGTTTGACCTTGCCCCTTTAGAATTGGATGAAACTTGAAAAAAAATTTAAAAATTTTGGACATTTTTTGGAAAAATTGTACACTCAAAATAATAACTCTATTAAATTACCATATATTTCCAGCCAGCAACATTTCTTGGTAATTACACTAAAAAACGTTGTAAAATGATTTTAACAAAAACAAGTGCGAGTGTTAAATTCGGTTGTGCCGAATCTTTTATAACCTCCAAAATGTAAAATGTAAAAAAAAAATTGGGGGGGTTGGTTTTGGGGTTTGGTGGGAGACATTGGGGGACACCTTCCCCTTGCGATAGATGTTATCAAATGGATTTATTATGATTCTTCCAATTTTTTAATAAAATTAATCATAATTAAAATATATTTTTTATATCCACGCCCACAAAAGGGGCGGGTAAAATTTTTGTTTTTATCCGCTGGGTCCATATGCAGGGTTTTGAGCTTCCTCTGACATAAAAATGTTGCATTTGCTTAAAAAAAGTACAAAAAACCCTGCAAAAAATACTGTTTTTTTAGAGGTTGGTTTAGTTCTCCAAGGGGGAACTTTTTTCCCCTTTGTCAGATTTTGCCCATTTCCGAACTTAACCTGCCTAGGAATATGAGACATATTCGTGCCAAACGTTGAAAGTCTAGCTCTTTTATTTTGGACTGTATCGTGGCCTCTACAGACGGACAGACGGATGGACATCGATAGAATATCTTAGAATCGATCACTGGTCAATAATATATATACTTTATGGGGTCCTAGACCGATATTTCAATGCGTTACACACGGAATGACAAAGTGAGTATACCCCCATACTGTGGTTGGATGGTATAAAAACATGAGGTCCTCGACTGATATTTCAATGCGTTGTGCATGGAGTGAACAATTAATATAGCGTTATTTTTTCTAGAAAAATTTTTCTTTGGAAAGAATACCTATTTATACAGCAAAACATTATCATGATTCAATGGTTTGGGCAAGAGTACAAACTTTGCAGAAGTTTTTTTTTTTTTAAACTCCTGCAATTAACTAGTCTCTGCTTTCGGTACTGCATGGCGTATCATAAATATAATAAAAATCATACGCTCCGCTATCTCCAAAAGAAAATAGCACATTTTCATGACTTGTGAATCACTGTCACCAGATGATGTAAAGCCGAATCAGTAGATTTGCCTTTTGCATATGCATACTGATTCCTGTGTAAAGGATATTGGTCCAAGTACTTGGATCTTAAGTGAAGATCCAGTAATCTTTCCATAGTCTTCAGTAGGAGGGATGTAAGACTTATTGGTCTATACGATTTTGGCAATTCAACCGGTCTATTTCCAGCCTTAGGTATGAATACAACATTTACGTTTCTCCAAAGAGAAGGGATGTGCCCAAATATAAAGCTGGATCTAAAAACAGATACTAATGTATCTAAAAGAAAGTCTAACCCATTCTGCAAAAGAGCGGGGAAGATTTCGTCCCCCCAGGGGATTTAAACGGATCAAAGGACTTAATGGCCCATGTAACCTTATCGGGGTCGAAGATGACGCCTGAAAGGTTAGATGTTCTCCTACAAAATCTTATGGGGTTGTGTATAATATTATTTCCTGAAGGATCACAAATGATCGAATCAGGAAAGTGAATATGTAATAACAACTCCAAAGTCTCCTTTCGGTCCTTGGTATAGATACCGTTTTTCCCCTTGAGAGACCCATTTCATTCGTAGAGGATTTCACTAACGTTTTATGTAGTCTTGCGACTGTAGGAGCATCTTCTATGCTTTCACAGAATATCCTCCAAGATGCCCTTTTGGATCTTCTAATTTCCTTGTTGTACTCAGTCATAGAACTTCTATAAGTATCCCAGTTCCCAGTTCGTTTGGTCTCATTGAAAAGTTTTTTAACTTTCTTCCGCATATCATCAAGTGCACCACTCCACCATGTGACCTTACGTCGTCCTTTTGTTGACGTATTGTGCTGCTTTCATGATACGAGGATTTAATCACTTGATCAATCTGTCCTGCTGCCACTTCTAGGTCCCCTATGGAACCAATATCGGTGATTAGCAGGTCAGCTGTAGAAGCGATAGATTCCCTATAAGAAATTCAGTTAGTATTTTTGCTTGATATAAAGTCTTGAGTGAGTGAAAGATTGCCCGGAATGTCAAATCGAATGTGCTGATGATCAGACATTGAGACTTCATCTGACACCCTCCAATTGTTTTTATAAGTGGATATGAAGGGACTAGCTAAATGGAGATCTAATACCTCCTCCCTAATAACATTAATAAAAGTAGGTTTGGATCCCTTGTTCAAAATATCTATCTGATTAAAACCTAAATAATCAAGAAGATCCCTACCCCTATCATTTATGTTGCTACTCCCCCATATGGTATGATGTGCGTTGGCATCACACCCAATTATAAACTGAAAGTTGTTTTTCTGACAATAACTTACCAGCTTTGTGACCTCCATCGGAGGTATCGGTCCCTTACCTGCAAAGTATGCTGAGGCGCAGACTACTTCCCTCGTTCCCTTCTTCGTTGGAACCTCAATAATGGCCGACACCAAATCCCTCTGGATGAATTCTTGAATGGGGAGAAAATTTATGTGTTTATCTATTAAGATCACCGTTCTTGGCGGAACATCGATACATTCTTCGATGATAACTTCTTCTTCTTCTTCTGTCATCCTTCTCTCCCGATGGAGCATAGGGCCTCAACAACTTCGATGATAACTGCGTTAGTATTTTTATTTCGTGATCGAGGTCACAAAAAATCGTTCGACCTGTTTAAAATATGTATATAGTTTCTTGTGATAAACTGTGAAAAATTCTAAAAGCAACAAAAGAAAATCAGGTTTTGCCCCTCCCCTTTGAACCGCTAAATATGAGCTTATAAGTAGAGGGTATAAAAATTAATATAAAGAATTTGCAAAACTTGTTTGTAGCTTGTTTTTTTTTTTTTTTTTAAATCGCATTGGATCACAGCATTACCACGGTCAGCAATGCTGTGATCTTATGTGATTTACATTGCTTTCAATATCAATCCAATACAAAAAAGCTAGTGTCATATTGGCCTTAAGAGAGCATTTTAAAACAATAAATACTTATAAAAATCAAAATTTTAAATATTGTTTTTTATTCCTGAATATTATTTCACCCGCAACCATTAACTATCAAACATTTTATTATTTATCCTAATCCCTAAATATTTTAAAAAGCTTTTAAAAATTTGTTTATTTATAGATAATTTCCCTAACCCTGTTATCCTAAATAAATATTTTTAAAATTATTCAACACACTTATGTATCTGTGTATAAATGTTAGCTTTCTTTAAGTTTTTCATCCTCTTTATATTTTGGCCATAATCGAATTGAGAATAAAAAAAATAACGAAAAGCATATTAAAAAATATTTATTGAAAACAAATTTAACACATCAATAAAAAAAAGCATTATAATATTCGTAAATATTCCAAACAAATTTCAAAATACACTGAAAACTCGATAAGCGGATTTTTTTCGCGATAAAAATGGGAATAAGATTTTTTCAATTGGTATAAGGGAAAAACTTTACACGACAAGGTGCAACTAGAATGTGAATTAATTAAAATTGTAAAGATTTTCGTACAAATTCATAAAAAATAAAAGCGTTCAAAACAGGTTTATTAATTGAATTTCCATACAGATTTTTTTTATAAACCTTTTATTTCTTATCCTCTTTTAACTTTTATGAATTTGAAGGTTAAAATTTAGAAAACAAGATTTTTTTTTCAAAAAAATTTCAACAAAAAATTTTGAAAACAATATTTGAATGTCCTTTTTTTGGCAAGGACACCATGAATTTCCAAAAACAAAATTTTGTATTAAAGTTAAAAATTATCTTTTAACGATGTTAAAATTTCGTATTGTTGAGTAATAAATTTTTAAAGTTTGCTGGAGAGCCAAATATTTGATTTTTTCCAAAAATTTACAAAAACAAATCAAATAGTAGGTTATAGACAGTCTTTTGTGTTTTTTTTTTACTCAAAACCCGTATGATGTACGATAATACCTTCTGTGACAATATGGTTGACAAAATTATGGAGATCTAAAATTTAAAAAACAAAAAATATTTTTCCAAAAAATTTCAACAAATATGTTTAAAAACAATATTGGAATGTCCTTCTTTCTTAGCAAGGACACCATAGATTTCCACAACAAAAATTATGTATTAAAGTCCTTTTAACGCTGTTAAAATTTTAGGGAGATGTTTTTTGGTATTGTCGAGCAATAAATTTTCAAAATTAGTGATAAATCTAAATTTTTGATTTTTTGCAAAAATTTTGAAAAAAATCAAAAATTTGGCTCTCTAACAATCTTTGAAAACTAATTGATCAACAATACGAAAAAACTCCTTTCTGAAATTTTATTAGCGTTTAAAGGACATTCTAAGCTTTAATACAAAAATTTTTTCTTGGAAATTCATGGTGTCCTTGCCAGGAAAAAAAGGACATTCAAATATTATTTTAAAAATTTTTTGTTGAAATTTTTAAAAAAAAAAAATTTTTTTAATTTTAAATCTTCACAGTTTTATCTTAAATATAAATTCTACCAGTTTTTTCGTCCCACTTGCGGTTTCGGAGTAAAAAATGGTGAAAAACTGGCTAAAAGCCAATATTTCCAAAAAAAAAAAAAACGCTTTTTTAAACGTCCATATCTCCCAAAGTATTGATCCAAAAAAATATATGGGGCCTTCCATGTCAAACCGGACACTCTGAAATTTTTTTTTTAGATTTTCCCAATTTGTTTACAGTTTTTAGTACCCTTCGAAAACTCCTTCGTGGTAAATTTTCAAATTTTTTTGATGACCCGTTCAAAAGATATCGAATTTTTAAAAATTGGTAGTTTGTTCCTTTACTCAAACTTCTTTCACTCATAACTTCTTCAATAACGGTCCAAATTTCAAATTTTTTTTTTTAATTTTTGTTTTTTTACGTACTTTTTAAAAATAATCCCAAAAAATTCTTAAAAGCGCTCTAATATGCGATTTTTAAGTTTTAAAATTTAAATCTCATTTTTGAAAACGTTTGCACTCGATTTTTTTGAAATTTTTTTGTTTAAAACTTCTATCGATTCTACAAATTTTTTGCCCAGAAGGATCGTGGAATAACGATTATTACTATTTTTTAACATTTTTGAAAAAATGTTATTGTAATTTTCCAATCTTAAAATCATTTCTACTGCTCCAATGGTGCGTCATAGAGGGGTCCTTTATAAGACCAACCCCCATTAATTTTTACGTCTTAACATTTCTTTGGAAAAAACTCATACCCTATCTCCAATTTCTAAGAGGGCTCCCACACAAAACGACATTTTTTAAAATTTGCTTCAACCGCTCTAACGGCCCTAATAGTGCTCTTAGAGCAACAAAATGTATGACCGACCCACAATATCGGTCTTATAAAGGACCCCTCTATGACGCACCATTGAAGCAGTAGAAATGATTTTAAGATTGGAAAATTACAACAAAATTTTTTCAAAGAATTTTAAAAAATAGTAATAATCGTTATCCCACGATCTTCCTGGGCAAAAAATTTGTAGAATTGATAGAAGTTTTACACAAAAAAATTTCAAAAAAATCGAAGAGTACAAACATTTTCAAAAATGAGATTTAAATTTTAAAACTTAAAAATTGCATACTAGAGCGCTTTTAAGAATTTTTTGGGATTTTTTTTAGAAAGTACGTAAAAAAAACAAAAATTTTGAAAAAAAAATTTTGAAATTTGGACCGTTATTGAAGAAGTTATGATTAAAAGAAGTTTGAGTAAAGGAACAAACTACCAATTTTTAAAAATTCGATATCTTTTGAACGGGTCATCAAAAAAATCTAAAAATTTACCACGAAGGAGTTTTCGAAGGGTACTAAAAACTGTGAACAAATTGGGAAAATCTAAAAAAAAAGTTTTTCAAAGTGTCCGATTTCACATGGAATGCCGCATATATTTGTTTAAGAAATATATGGGGCATTTCTTCAGTTATATTTATGCCTAAAATTATGCTATGGTAAATACACGCTTTTTATATTTTTCACGTTTTAATGTTGTAAACATATAAAAATCTCTTTTTAATCAAAGCATAATTATAGGCAGAAAAAAATTAAAAATCGCACATTGGAATAGAACTAGGCCACGAAAATGATCCTCCTAATTTTAATTTAAATATTAACTCCTTAAAATATGCCAAACATTTTGACAAATTTTCGTAGAAACCAATTCAACCCCCTAAAAGCAGCGTTAAACAAATTACTAGTGTTTTTTTATTTAAAAAAACTGTAGACTATTAAACATATAAAAAATAAAAAAATAATATTAAATTGAGGCTTAACTACCACAAAAATAACAAACAAGATACTCTACCAGTTCCTCTTTTCAAACACCACTAAATGCTATAAAATAATACTCCAACAAATACGAATACCAAAAAAAAAATTGATACAATAGATTTGACTTAAAAAATAGAAAAAAAATAAAATTGAACAGCAGAATAGAAAACACTTTAAACCTAAATGTCTTGCCATAAGAAGTGGTTGTATTGAGTATATAAAATAAAAAGTATGCGCCTAAAAGTAAACTGTGTTTTTAAGATAGAAATTTTAATATGTCAGCCTAGGCTAGATGGCAGTTAAGGCAAGCAAGCAAATTTCTTTTTATTTATATTTTTGAAATAAAAAAAAAAATACCAAAATAAAATGCTTGAAAAAGCTTATGGTCATTTATCATTTGTAAGATCTTTATGGGATTTACACAATTTAATTCTAAATAGAAAATGTTAAAAAAATAAATAAAAAAAATTTAAAGAAATAGGAAAGCATTTAAAAAATTTAGAAGGTGAATGAGAAAATTTTTGTTCACTACATGCTGAATACAAATAAATTAGTTTTTTTTGTATACCCTCCACTCTTTGTCATTCCGTTTGTAACACCTTGAAATATTGGTCTAGGACCTCATAAAGTATATATATATAAAGTATATATATGGGGCATTCCATGTGAAATCGGACACTTTGAAAAACTTTTTTGTTAGATTTTCCCAATTTGTTTACAGTTTTTAGTTCCCTTCGAAAACTCCTTCGTGGTAAATTTTCAGATTTTTTTGATGACCCGTTCAAAAGATATAGAATTTTTAAAAATTGGTAGTTTGTTCCTTTACTCAAACTTCTTTTAATCATAACTTCTTCAATAATGGTCCAAATTTCAAATTTTTTTTTTTCTAAATTTTTGTTTTTTTAAGTACTTTCTAAAAAAAAAATCCCAAAAAATTCTTAAAAGCGCTCTAGTATGAGATTTTTAAGTTTTAAAATTTAAATCTTATTTTTGAAAATGTTTGTACTCTTCGATTTTTTTAAAATTTTTTTGTGTAAAACTTCTATCGATTCTACAAATTTGTTGCCCAGGAGGATCATGTGATAACGCTTACTTCTATTTTTTAAAATTTTTTGAAAAAATTTTATTGTAATTTTCCAATCTTAAAATCATTTTTACTGGTCCAATGGCGCGTCATAGGGGGGTCATTTATAAGACCGACCCCCATTAATTTGTACGTCTTAACATTTCTTTGGAACAAACTAATACCCTATCTCCAATTTCTAAGGGGGCTCCCACACAAAACTACATTTTTTAAAATTTGCTCCAACAGCTCTAACTGCCCTATTAGTGCCCTTAGAGCAACAAAATGTATGACTGACCCACAATTTTTTTTTAGTCCAAACATTTTCTCTGAACACACATACCCTCTATCTTTAACTGTTAAGGCGGTCCCCATACAATTTTTTTATTTTTTGTAAATTTGTTTAATTAATCAGCTTCTCCCGATCCAACGGTGCGCCCGAGAGAGGTCATTAGTGAGACTGACTCCCATTTATTTTTACCCTCCAACATTTTTGTCTTAACAATTAGAGATAGAGGGTAGGTGTGTTCAGTGAAAATGTTTGGACTAAAAAAATATTGTGGGTCGGTCATACATTTTGTTGCGATAAGGGCACTATTAGGGCAGTTAGAGCGGTTGGAGCAAATTTAAAAAAATGTCGTTTTGTGTGGGCGTCCCCTTAGAAATTGGAGATAGGGTATTAGTTTTGTCCCAAAGAAATTGTAAGACGTAAAAATTAATGGGGGTCGGTCTTATAAATGACCCCTTTATGGCGCACCATTGGAGCAGTAGAAATGATTTTAAGATTGGAAAATTACAATAAAATTTTTTTAAAAAAATTTTAAAAAATAGTAATAATCGTTATCCCACCATCCTCCTGGGCAAGAAATTTGTAGAATCGATAAAAGTTTTACACAAAAAAATTTCAAAAACATCGAAGAGTACAAACATTTTCAAAAATGAGATTTAAATTTTAAAACTTAAAAATCGCATTCTAGAGGGCTTTTAAGAATATTTTGGTATTTTTTTTAAAAAAGCACGTAAAAAAACAAAAATTTTGAAAAAAAAAATTGAAATTTGGACCATTATTGAAGAAGTTATGAGTAAAAGAAGTTTGAGTAAAGGAACAAACTACCAATTTTTAAAAATTCGATATCTTTTGAACGGGTCATCAAAAAAATCTGAAAATTTACCACGAAGGAGTTTTCGAAGGGTACTAAAAACTGTAAACAAATCGGGAAAATCTAAAAAAAAAAATTCAAAGTGTCCGATTTGACATAGAATGCCCCATATATATTCATGATCCTCGATCGATTTTAAGACGATCTAGCGATGTCCGTCCGTCTGTCTGTCTTTTGAAAACACGCTAACTTTTGAAAACTTTACGGAGGCTCCTGCAGTTTGGCGTAAATTTTGAACATTTATCTGGTCAAGTTGGTATTGCAATTCAGCGAATCGGTCCAGTGCACTGTGGCCGAAATCACTGATCTAGCGGCTCTTAAGTCAAAATTAAAAAATTAAGATCGATAAATGTTTTGCACTGCATCGTTTACCTATACTTTACAGAAAAAAATTTAGTTTTTACTTTTGTTTTGCTTTCAATATTCGCACAGCTGTATGCTATCAAATATACATTTTCTGCAGCAAGTGTATTAAAGGAATTTGGGGCCTAATAACTCAGTGAGTTTTTCTCGACACTTTTAAGTCAATTGTTTATACATTTTGAGCCAAAAAGTTTTAATTGAAAAGTAAAAGGTATGTTTTAACTAAAAATAGATGTTTGTGGCTGTGTGTATCTACTTTATTATAAGTGCATTATAGAAGTTGACATTTGTGATATAAACTATAGTTTCATGGACTGCAACTTTTGAAATTCGATCGTATTCGGTCCAATTCCTGTTTTGTTTATTATTTTGTGTTATTTTTGTTGTGACGTTTTAGTATGGCGTGCTACTTCTCGCAAGTTGTTCGGTTTTTAGGGTCCATCTGCCTGTCCAAATAAACAGTATAAACGCGATACAGACCACAATTTTCAATAGATTTGGCTCAAATTTGAAATTTAAGATTTGTTATCGAAAGAACAAAACCTATTAAATTTTTGACAAAATCGGTCCATGATATACCATAGCCCCCATGTTAATTTCCCCTTCCAGTTTAACTTAAAAAGCTCTAACAATAGTATTTCAACAAATATCCTCTTGAAATATCACTCTAAATTTTAACGGAATCGGAACATTTTAACTTCTAGTCCTCATACAGACCACCCTTCCGATATTCACATAAATTTCCCAAAATACATAAAAACACAGAAATAAATAAATATGGTTAACAATTAAATTCTTTATAAGTTTTATAATCACAAATATGCATTGTGCTTTATTATTTTACATTTTCGAATTAAGCGCCGCTAGATTGGGTGTTTCGGCCACTGTGCAGTGGTTCAAAAGTTATGAGTAAAAGACTGAATTTTTCGTGAATTTACAAGATAAAAACAGGCTAACTTTCGAAAGGCATCCTGAGGATGCTACAGCTTGACATATATATTTGCCGCTTCCTTGGCCTAGTTCGTATTAAGTTTCAACCAAATCGGTCCAGTGGTTCAAACGTTATTAGCAAAACCGTGAACTTCAGATTAGTTTTACCTTAAATTCACTTGTTGAAAACCCGTTAAACATATTTTAAAAACATTGGTAAGTCACACAAATACTTTGCAACCTATTTTTGTCACTCAAAAATATTTTTACACTAAAAAAAAAAATACACTAGAAAAAAATTTTACACTCAAAAAAAAAATTACACTCAAAAAAAATGTTTGTAATATTTTGTTTTTTGTTTTCAAAAATAACTTAAAAACAAAGTTTTCTTACACAAAATAAAATATTTCTAATCAAAATTCTAATCTTTTTTACCAAATATACTTAAGCGATATCACCAACTCTAATTAAGCTGCTGGGCCAAAACTGATGACACCATATTTTGAGAGTCCCACTGCTTTTCTGAATCTTTGGAGGGTAATAAAAAGGAATTGGTCACCAAACTGGACAATCTGAATACAGGATTTTACTACCTTTTGGTAATAGAATCGAACCTATATAGCCAAGTTCTTGTGTTTTTTTTTTCACTTTTGCAGAGTGTGTTTAATAATTTTGGCACGTTGAATAAATATCAAAAAATTTCTGAAATCGGTCGAGCGGTTTTCGAGATATAGCCATTTAAAATTTATCAAAAAAATATTTAAAAATATCGGTTTTTTCCTACGGACAAGAAGTTTTCCAAAAAAAAAAAAATCTCATAATTTTTTACCATTTACTATTTTAAAGAGCTTGAGACAAACTTTCATTTAAACTTAATTTGATCCAAATTACAAAATTTTAACACATGACCGACCCATAATTTAGAGTTATTGGTTTAAATTAAAAAAAAAATAAAAAATGTTGATCGAAGGGCACCACAGGGTAAAATTATCGGCTTCGGTTAATAAAGGGTCAAGGAAAATAAATTTTGAGATTTTTTTTTTTTAATTTCTTTAATGTGGAAAAAAAACGATTTTTTTTTTGCAAATTTAAAAAAGCGATATCTTAAAAACCGTTCGAATGATATTAGATTTTATTTTGGTCTATTTAAGGTGTACTTTAATTTTTTTTCGTCCCATTCCTGACCCATAATCGTTGCACTGTGTCAGCTTTAACCTACTGTAGAGTACTAAAAAGACATGGGAATGACAAACAAAAATCAAACTTGTAATAGATGACTAATATAAGGGTAAATTTCATAGACTGTAGTGTTTTTAAATATTTTTTTTCTTCTTGTGTGTAGAAAGTGTGGAAATTTGTATGTTTTACAGGAAACGGAAATGTCATTGAGCTTTACTAAGTATTTGTTATACACGTTTCTTTTAAATTTCTTTTCACACAGCACCAATACATGTATTGTATACACGAACACATAAAAAAGGTGACTTTTAAAAGAAAATAATGTTTTTTATTTTAAATTATAATCATAATGTTTGTTTTCTTGATGATAATATTGTTATTGCTGTTGTTGTTGTTATCTCGTCATTGTTTTTTAAGTATCTTAGTTTTTTTTTTTTTTTTGTAGTAATGTTGTTGACATTTAAATAAAATATCGAAAATCAGATAAAAATTAACGACCCAAAGCAATGAATTGCTATTTTCTAAGAATTTCCCCTCTTAGGTTATTTTTAGAAAATTTTGCTTTTGTAATACATGCAGACATAACAGTCAAAATATTGTAAGTATTCGAGAATATTTTAAAGGAAGGAACATTCAAATTCTTGTAACTGATAATTAGCGGTCACCTAAAAAAAGTATAAATTTTATAAAATGGGTTGTGCTGATTATTTAAAACTGAACTTTAAAGTAGGGTTTAAATTCTGAAAAATATTAGCGTTGGTTTTATGCGACCTTTCATTTCTTTTAAATGAAAAATATTATATTTATCGATTTTCATCTATTTCAATCGGGAAATATAAGTAGAAGCAATTCCAATATTTTGTCGGAAATGTGCCTGTTTATTTATATTTATTATTAAAAACTTCGGTTTTTATCAAAATCTGAAATATGAATTGCAGCACTTACAATATTTTGGCGGTAAATACCTCAAAATAAGTTTCTTTATTTATTGCTAAGAGTTTTTGAAATAACATTTTATACAAAAATTCTTCTATTTTTATAATAAAGTGTGTAAAAAAAATTGCATAAATAGGATTAGAGCATCTTATGTCAATCATTAAGTATTTGTCAAACTTAAGAAATATTTATGGAGAAAAAAGTACACAATAGTATAAGTAACTTTATGCTTGTGATAACAAATACGCCAAAATTTCGTTATGGTTGTTTTCATAAAATTGATAAAAAAAAAATAATTTGATTATGCAAAATCATTTATTTTTTGTTAACAATTATTTTCTTTTTGTATACCCTCCCTCTAGTGATAGAGGGTATATATATGTAAGTTTGTCATTCCGTTTGTAACACCTCGAAATATTGGTTTGGGGCCCCATAAAGTATACATGTCGATTTTAAGACGATCTAGCGAAGTCCGTCCGTCACGCATACTTTTGAAAGACTTTACAGAGGCTCCTGAAGTTTGGCATACATGTTGGGCATTTATCTGGTAAGGTTGATATTGCAATCCAGAGAAATCGGTCCAGTGGCTCAAAAGTTATGAGCAAAAGAGTGAATTTCGGCAAGGGTTTTTCGCGAATTTACGAGATAATAACACGATAACTTTCGAAAGGCAATTCTGAGGATAGTGAAGCTTGGCATATATATTTGTCGTTTACCTGACCTTATACATATTGAATTTCATCCAAAGCGGTTTGGTGGTTCAAAAGTTATTAGCAAAACCGTAAATTTCAGATTCGCTTCACCTTAAATTGATGTGCTGTAAAAACCGAGCCTTAAAAAAACAAGCTTTAAAAACATTGGAACGACACAAAATTACTTTAAAAAGTAGTTTTGTCACTCAAAAATATTTTTACACTAAAAAAAATTTACACTCCAAAAAAATTTTACACTCAAAAAAAAATTTTTATTTTTTCTTCTTTTTTACAAAAATGACAAAAAACTAATTTATTATTTAAAATAAAATATTTCTAATCAAAATTGTTCATTTTTTTCACGTTAGAAAATTTACCATTCTTTAAAAAGGCATTGTGGAGGGTATTCATAGATTCGGCCAAGTCGAATTTAACTTTTCTACTTGTTGTGGATTAATATCGACCACTTTTCCGACCCTGACGTTTTCGAAATTCTAAACAAAAGCTAAACTGGCTCCACCCTATTGTATATGTTTATTTCGCTCAGAAAAAAATTGAGCAAATTTTTAGTACTATTGAGTAAAAAATTACTCAATTTTGCACCAGAAAACAATTTAATACACTCTTAAAAACGCATGTAAACTAACTATTATAAATTCTGTTAATTTTTGCTGAATAGCACGCATTTTGTGTTAATGTACTTTCAAATCGGAAGGTGGCGAGTTTGATACTGGCTGGCGCCGTATGGTTTTTTTTTGTGTTATATTTATTCACCTCTTTTTTTAAATTGACCACTTGTGGTCAATTTTAGATATGGGCGCTGGTCACGTGATTTGCGTGATTCACGTGAATCATGCGTGAATCACACATGAGTGTGAGTGATTTTTATTTCAATCACGTGATTGTGAGTGAGTGTGAGTTTAAAAAAAATTTGAGTGAGTGATTAGTGAGTGAGTCATTTATTTTTTGCGTGAGTTTGCGTGATTGGATTTTTTGATTTGCCCAATGTTTTTTTAATTTTTTGTAAAAAAATTTTTTTTGGATTTTTTTTTCTTTTTGGCAAGAAAATTTTATTGCGTGAGTACATTTTGCGTAACTCACGCGTGAGCGTGATTGAATCTGGCGTGAGTCACGCGTGAGCGTGAGTAAGTTTTCTTATTACTCACGTGAATGTGAGTGAGCGCGAGTTAAAAAAAAAATTGCGTGAGTGATTAGTGAGTGATTCGATTTTTTTTGCGTGAGCGTGAGTAAGTGTGAGTCAAAATCCACTCACGCGCCCATCTCTAGTCAATTTATTCAATTTACACATTCAGAGTAAAATTACCCAATTTATAATAGGAGTCCAGTTTCCTACTATAAATTGGGTAAATTTCAACATATTTTGATTAGAGTGTAGTATTGAGTAAACTTTTAATAAAAATTTATTAAATGTATGCCACAAAATTTCAGTAAATTTTTAATTGACACAATTAAAACTTTGCTCAAAATTTTTAATTTTTTAATTAAGTTTTTAATTGTGTCAAGTAAAAATTTACTCAAAATTTATCGGTTTATTTTTTTAAAAAGTTTAAAAAAGTTTCAAATTTTTTTACAACAAAAATTGTTATTTTTTTAAACTTTTACCAAATATATTTATGTCTTAAAGACATTGAAAAATTTCAAAAATATGTTAAAAATTTGATATACATATACAAAAAACTATAAACTAAATGAGAATTCAAAAAACTTAGTGAATAATACCGGTCGCAATTATCAATCGATTTGATTGAAATTTGAAGCTTAAGCTTCGTTTGGCCTAAGGACGAAGCCTATTGAAATTGGAAAAATACGTCTATTTTTATACCTAGCCCCCATAGAAAGGTCCGCTTTATTTTGGCACAGATGACTCAAATAACCGTATAATAATAGATATCCTTTCGAAATTTGACAGGTAGACGTGTTTTGTATTCAGTAATCACCATTCAAATTTTATGGAAATAGAAAATATTTTATTAAAATTTTGTAAGTATGTGTTTAACGCATACTTTAATAACCTAATCAAATTTAATTACAATCGGTAAAAGTTAAAGTTATTCAGATAAAGAAGTTTATTGGCAACAAATACAAGCCTATTTCACTCAAATTTGGTTTGTGAGTGTTTTTCACACTTATTAAAGATTTGTCAAAAGACAGATCCAATCGGTTCATGTTTGAACTTGGGACCCATTTTCCGGGAACTTCTCAGTAAACATTGCTCATCCGGTTTTTGTTTCAAAAAATTTTTTAAAATTTTTGTCACAGTCATTTTTTAAAATACATGTTTGGCCAATAATATTAGAACAACTTAATTTTTTTTATTCTATTTTTGAGATAATACTTCAATTCTTCTCTAACGCTTCATACCAGATTTTTTTTCAAAAACGGCAAAAATCGCTGAAATGAACTAAATAAACTGATCAGTTAACTGAACAGTTTAATTGAACTAGTTCGTTCATGAACGACAGAACTCTAGTGACGATTGTAAAAATACTTCATTCCATTTTCTTTATTACACCAACAACCCCATCTCTGTATTTGGTTGGGTTCTTTACTATTAAAATAGTGTTTGTGTTTTTATTTATATCAGCAGATGTCTCTTGCTTACTAGTATTGAACAAACCCAACTAAAAATATTGTAAAGCTCTAATAACAGCTTTATAATAAGCTCAAAAGCTCTTTTGAAAGCTTTAAAAAAAAGCTTATCCAACAGAATGTTAAAAATTTTATTTTCATTCAAACCAATATACACGGAATTGTGTGTATTACACACACACACCCACAATTAAAGTAAACAAAACAAAATTTAACTGCAATCAAATATAAAACAAAATTCCTCAGTGACAACAAACATGGCAACGGAAATCAAACAAAGTTTTTTTTAATACACAGGAAGAAAACAAACACAACTACAAATACAACTAACAATAAGAGCAGGATTACAAAATCAAAATTTTCATTGTGTTGGTAAATCAGCAATGGTGAAGTTGTTTACATGGATAAAAAATACAACTCATGCTAATAAAACTACATGTGTTGCTCGTACACATAGTTTTTGGTATATTCCTCAGGTGGCTGTTGCAAGTAACTTAACATTTTATATACCCACACATAAATGGTAGAAAACAACAGTACAGGAAGCAGCAGCAGTGGTAGTAGTACATAGCAGAAAAAGAAGAAGAATAACAAATATATTTTGTTTCAAGCATCCAGCACATGGATATGATTAGTTATTGTGTTGTTGTTGCATTGAAAGCACGTGCTTAGAAAACGAGTTTTATATTAAAACTAAATAAATTAATTACATTCAGTTATGATAAATTGTTAAATAAATTGTTAAAATAAAATGAATAATGAATAATTTAAATAATTAAAAATTTAATTTAAAATTGTTTGTGTAAATATGAAAAATAAAAAAAAAAATAATTTAAATAAAATTTAGTTTTTAAAGGTAAATTAAAAACTACTGCAATGACCATGACCCTGACTTTTTAAAACAAGAAAGAAAGTGTTTCTGTTATTTTTTATGTTTTAGTTCTTTTACTGCAAAAACAAAATAAAATCTATATGCAGGTCAATGGGGTAAATGTATTGTATAGCTCTAAATATACAATTTTGTGTGTCAGTGTCAGTTTTTTTTATAGATTTTTAAAACACGAGACTATAAAAGTTGGATTGTCAAGTATTTTTTTTTATAAAGGATACAGGTGAGTTTATTGTTAATGCAATAGGGCGACAGCAAAATTTATAAGGAAAATATATATATTTTTTTTGAATTGAAAATTAAATCTCCCGGTCAAAATCTCCCGGTCGAAATCTCCCGGTCGAAATCTCCAGGTCGAAATCTCCCGATCGAAATATTGTGTCACATGGTCTTAAACTAATGAAAATAAATAAAAGTCAAATACAGTTACTTAAACCCGTGCTCCTTTGAAGTCAAAGTTCGCAAAGTAACGAAAAATCCCTGCAAGCAAAAATATTTTTAGATTTTTAATTTTTAATATTAATGAGCTTTATTAGCTTATTAACGACAAAAAAATTCATTTTAATCGGACAAGTTTTTCAGTTCTAAAAGTGACTCCGAAAAGAAATTGATACTTGTTAGGGGCTTACCCTAAAAATGCCTGCGAATGTTGTACTCTTGCCCAAAACATTAAATCATGATAATGTTTTGCGGAAGATTTGGGTGTACTTGCCAAAGCAAAGTTTTTTTTAGAAAAAATAATGTTATATTACTTTGCTATTCCATGCAAAACGAATTGATATATCGGTCGAGGACCCCATTAAAAAACCCAAAGAGCTGTACATTTCGTAAGTGATTGCAAAAAAAAAGTGCAAAAACGTGTTTTTACATTTTGGAGAATATAAAAGAATCGGCACCAAAGAATATAACACTCTCACTTGTTTTATGTACATTTGATAAACAAATGGAAAATTTTTATGCGATAAGCTTAAACCATAGAGTAAAGAAATAAACAGAGGTACGATTAGTGAAAACTTTGTGAAACCCAGATTGCGAACTACGATTATCTCAAGAATAGATAATAGAATATATAAAATTCTTTTGTTTTTTTTTTTTTTTTTCATTTACCTTTTAAATGCATTCGTTTTTTTCTTTATTTCCTTTTGAAAGAGATTTGGAATTTCTCTTTTTTTTCAATTTCCTTTTGAAATGAATTTGTAATTTTACATTTTTTTTAAATTTCTTTTTGAAAAGAATTCGTAATTTTTCTTTTTTTCAATTTCCTTTTGAAGTATTCTGGGTTTCTATCCCGAGATAATCGGAGTTTACGGCTAAAAAAAAAATTTTTCAAAAGGAGTGCGGTTTCACTATGTCTCTTATTCTCCTTACTCTATGCTTAGACTTGGTGAAAAAGTAGTTTTGGTAATTTTTTTTTTTTTTCACGAAAAACAAAATTATGTTAAAAAAAAATAATGAACCCAAAATTTTTGGTGAAAAAAAATTTTTATGAAAAAAAGTTTTTGATGAAAAGAAAAATTTTTTGATGTAAAAAAAAAAATTGATGAAAAAACTATGAAAAAAAATTTTTTGGTGAGAAAAAAATATTTGATAAAAAAAATTAATAAAAAAAATTGATGAAAAAATAATATGATAAAAAAAAATTTATGAAAAAAAATTTTGATGAAAAAAAAAAATTTATGAAAAAAAAAAATTTGATGAAAAAAAAATTAATGAAAAAAAAATTTGATGAAAAAAAAAATTTATGAAAAAAAAAAATTTGGTGACAAAAAAAAAATTGATGAAAAAAAATTAATAAAAATAAAATTTGATAAAAAAAAAATTGATGGAAAAAAAAAATTGATAAAAAGAAAAAAAATTTGATAAAAAAAAAAATTGATGAAAAAAAAAATGAATAAAAAAATTAATGAAAAAAAAATTGATGAAAAAAAAAATTTTATGAAAAAAAAATTTGATGAAAAAAAAATTGATAAAAAAAAATTGACAAAAAAAAAAAAAAAAAATTGATAAAAAAAATGATGAAAAAAATTATTATAAAAAAAAAACATTGATGAAAAAAAAATTTTGATGGAAAAAAAAATTGATGAAAAAAAAATAATTTGATGAAAAAAAAATTTTTTTGATAAAAAAAAAAAAAATTTGATAAAAAATTTTTGAAAATAGTAATTCTGGTTTTCTTTTTCGTTAATTGCACTGCGTGACAAAACTAGCCACTATTTTAGAAAACAAGAGGTTCGACCATCATTTCGGACATGCTGAATCGAATGGCGTACACCGTTTTTCGATGTATGGTACAGTTTTCTTGCTAAATGTCATTAAAGATTGGCTGATTTTCAGCTTCTTTTTTAATAAAAAAATTTCCAAAGCTAATGATTTTTAAATGTTATGAAAAACAAAGATATCACTTATAGCAATATCTCTAATATAAATTTGGTTTAAAGCTTTTCATCTTAAGTCCTTAAATTCGCGGATTTATTCATTTTTTTACGTTTTCGCGAAATTATCCCCTAAATTGGTCTCTGATAAAAAACTTGCATTTTGTTTATCATAAAGGTATCTACACTCTAAAAAACGCATGTAAACTTACTATTATAAATTGGTTAAAGTTTTGTTGAATAGCACGCATTTTGTGTTAATATAAACACTAAATGCGTAAAATAATTGTAAACAAATTAAACACAGCAAATTATAATTATTATCCGTTAATTCAAATATTTTACACACAAATGAGTTAATAAAATTGTCAAACAACATACATACACACATGTTTAATAACTAAAACGCCAGATAAAAAGCACAATCGTCGGTAGCTTAGTGGTTAAGGAGTGTTGTTTCAAATCGGAAGGGTGCGAGTTTGATGCTGGCTGGAGCCGTATGTTTTTTTTTTTTTTTTTTTATTCACCTCTTTTTATTTAAAGTGACCACTGGTCAATTTATTTAATTTACACATTCAGAGTAAAATTACCTAATTTATAGTAGGAGTCCAGTTTCCTACTAAGTATAAATTGTGTAAATTTTAACAAATTTTGATTAGAGTGGCGAAAAACCGGTTTTTTGTGTATGGCAGCATCACTTTACGAGATGATTTAAGACTCCATCTATTAGTATATAATGTGGGAACCTTAAACAATGAACTGACCCAAAATTTGTCCAAAAAAGTATTCATTTGCAAAAGTTATCTTAACAAAAACTATAATTATTGTATGGCAAACACTGAAATAATAGTTTTTGTTAAGATAACTTTTGCAAATGAAAACTTTTTTGGCCAAATTTTTGATCAGTTTGTTGTTTAAGGTTCCCACATTATATACTAAAATATGGAGCCATAAATCATCTCGTAAAGTGATGCTGCCATATACAAAAAAAACGGGTTTTCGCGATTTTCATCGTGATGGTCCATATATCATAGCTGTTTTTTGTACACTATTCGTATTGTTAGGGATGATTCACTAAAAGCAAGTTTTTTATCAAAGACCAATTTGGCTGTTAATTTCGCGAAACCCTTAAAAAATTAAGAAATTCGCGAATTTAAGGGCTTTAGATGAAAAGCTTTAAACAAAATTTGCATAAGAAATATTGCTACAAGTCATATCTTTGTTTTCCATGCCATAAAATTTATAAATCATTAGCTTTGCAAATTTTTTTGTTAAAAAACTGGCTCGAAATCAGAAAATCTTTAACGACATTTTGCAAGAAAACTGTACCATACATCGAAAAACGGAGTACGCCATTCGAATCAGCATGTCCGAAATATATAGAAATGATCAAAACTCTTGTTTATTTTTTAGTGTTCCGCAGTGTTGTTAGCTTATATAGTCAAACTGAGGTGGCGTCCTGCAACTTTTTTAAAATTAGACACCAGCCTAAAAACATTATCATGTTAAAAAAAAATGTTATTAATTTTGGTCTTAAAAAGGCCCAAAACTCCATTTGTGCAACCTGTCTCAATTATTTTTTTCTGAGTCACTTTTGGAACTGAAAACCTTGTCCGATCGTAATGTAAAATCACTAATATAAAAAAAAAAAGTCGAAAAAATAGAAGTGAATGTAATGTTTTTTTACCTTGTGAAGTTTTCTGTACCTAGTGAACTTTGGCTCAAATTTTTTCTACATCAGTTTAAGACCAAAAACATGGCAAAACATATCGCTCTATAGATGGGGAAAGACCAAAGTTAAAATTTCGCTGCCACCCTAATATGCATGTAGTTAGTGTCTATTATTAAGTACTTATAAGGTAGGTCATGCGTTTGGCACCCACCAATACACAGTGGGAGAAATGGCTTATTTTTTTTAAATATATTTCAGCCATTCAGTAAGTACTGAACCAATAGCCATGAAATTTAAAATGGTCATTCATATGGGAAATTTTTTAGTTTTAAGAACAATTGCAGGGTGTTCACTGGCACCCCTCCCTTGTAAGTTGGTTTATTGTTGTTAATATATCACGTGTTATAGAATGTGCTACACTTTGATTGTGTTAATTTAAGGAAATGGAAGAGACGGAAGTATTGTATTGATTTCTTTGTATTTAAGCACTTTTCATATGATATTTAACAATGTGTTATAAAATCCTAAAACATCATTGTGGCTTTTAAATTAACACAGAATCATAAACACAGAAAACAAATTTACTTATTTCTAGATAAAATTCAGTTGATGCAACAAAATGAGCTGAAAACGTAAAATTAGTCGGGTGCGCCAAGATTTTTGCCAAAAATTGTTTTTTTTAGCAAAATGTAAATAACTTAACAATTCTTAAGGCAGTTTTAGATTCTGAGAATTATTTTACGTAAAAAAAACTCTTAAAACAAAGGTTTTTTTACGTAAAATATATCGCTCACATGGTGTCATAACTATAAATATTTGATTTTGCAGAAAAGACCGGTTTATAGAAAATGAAAGAGTGGTGTGTTCTCTTCTCAAACGGTGGGTTTAAAAGATATTTATACGAATTTTTGACACAATATAAAGCATAATGTAACTAACAATTCTGTATCATTAACTCAAAAATCACGTTTTATACCCTCCACTTAGTGATAGAGGGTATATATAAGTTTGTCATTCCGTTTGTAACTCATCGAAGTATCGGTCTGCGACCCCATAAAGTATATATATTCATGATCCCCGATCGATTTTAAGACATTCTAGCGATGTCGGTCTGTCTGTCTGTCCGTCTGTCTGTTTGTCTGTGGAAATGGTGATCACGGCCAAAGTATTACACGGAGATGACTGAAACTTAATATATATATTGGAAGTTCTCCAGAGAAGTTTGGTATTGCATTTGAGTGATATTGGTTCAGCGGTTCAAAAGTTAAGAACGAAAATGTAAGGACAGGAAGGAAAATTTTAGTACATTCAACATAACCTAAAAATACAAAATGCTTTAATTCGGCTGCTGGTTGACATATGTGAACATAATTGAACACCAAATGGTATTTAAACAAGTACGAACATATTTTTTGACAAAAAAATAAAAAAATCGCGGATTTTTTTTTACCAATTTTTTTTTTGCGGAAATTTTTTTTGTCAAAAAAAATTTTTTTTTTTCAAAAGTATTTTTTTTTTTCAAAAGTATTTTTCTTTTAAAAAAAGTTGTTTGCAATAATCTTTTTAAAATTGTGGAGGGTATCACAACATTTAACTTTTTTTACTTGTTAACTTTTTTACTTGTTAGTTATGACACTGTCAAAAAAATTAATAAAAGTAATAATGTATTGCAATATATTTTTTTTTTTTTTTTTTATTTTTCAAAAATTCTAAATTTTTATTTAAATTTCCCAAAAATCCAAAACTTTTACCGACGGTAGCCAAAGGTTAAAATAATCAGATTTGGATCCAATCTAGTTTAAATGATGGATTGTCTCAAGCTCTTTAAAAGAATCAAGGGGTACATTTTTTTTTTTAATTCTTAAATAGAGAAAAAAAACATTTTTTTTTTCAAATTTTAAATAGCGATATCTCGAAAACCGTTTCACAGATTTTAATTTTTTTTTATATTTGTTCAGCACATCAAAGTTAAAAAAAAAAAAAATGATTTATCGCAAGCCATTTTTTTAATTTTTTTTTTCAAACAATTTAAATAAATCAGTAAAAGTTAAGAAAGTTTCAGCATATTTATAAATTTCAAATAAATTTATCAAAACTAAATCAAAATCTTAGAAATCTTTCGAAAAAAAAGCCTGTAAAGCGAGGTATACATATAAAAATTTGCAATTCAAGTGACATTTGAACTTTATCTGGTTGGTACATCTATACATATTTTATATACACAAAAAGCTTTATGCATATTTTAAGTCTTTTACTCAATGTATGAAAGTGTAAAAAGTATTTTATATAGATATATAGAAAGTGTATAAAATAAACTCAACAGGTTGTTCATTTTACGCGGTTGTAGGCCATATTACTCACAAAGTAAGTGTGTTTTAAATTGAATGTATACACCGAAAAAAATCCATGCAACATTTTACGAAAAAAAGTTTCGTACTTTGTTTTTTCGTAAAATACACGAAAGTTGACTACATAGTACGAAAAACTTTAGTACTAAATTTCGTATTTTTACGAAAGTAACGAAAATGATTAGTAAATATTTTTTTCGTAATATTTACAAATGTTGACTACATATTACAAAAATATTTTTGTAAAAACTTTTGTAATTTTACGAAAGTAACGAAAAAAAGAATGTAAATTTTTCTTTCGTAAAATATACGAATGTTGACAACATATTACAAAAAAAAGTGTACAGACTTTCGTATTTTTACGAAAATAATTCGTAAAAACTTCTTTCGTAAAATATACGAAAGTGGACTTTATATTACGAAAAAAAAAATAGTCAAGAATTTTGTAATTTTACGAAACTAATGAAAAAAGAAGAAATCTTTAAATGCATGCTTAAAGGGTGTTTTTATGCACTCCAACTACAGTATTGGGGCATAATCACTTTGTCATTTCGTGTGTAACGCTTAGAAATATCGGTCGGGGACCCCATAAAGTATATATATTATTGATCTATGATAGATTCTAAGGCATTCTATTAATGTCCGTCTGCATAAAACACGGATAACATTCAAAATAAAAAAGATAGACTCCTGATGTTTAGCACGAACAAGTCTGTTGGTCATCAGCAGGTTAAGTTCGTATGTGGGCAAAATCGGTCCATGCAAAAAAAAATTTCCCCTTAAAGAAATAAACCAACCTCTGAAAAACCTAATTTTTTTAAAGTGTTTTTCTGCATTTTTGTTAAACAAATGAAACATTTTTATGTCAAAAAAAATTTTAAATACTGTGCTTCAACCCAGGGGATTAGAAAATGTCTTGTGGTCGTGGGTATAAAGAATTAATTTCAATAATGATAACTCTGATAATTTTTTTACTTATTTGGGATATAAAAGATTCGGCAAAGCCGAATTTAAAGCTCTCACTTGGTTTTTATTTATTTTAAGGATCAATTAAAATTTGAGGCTAATCGGATCAAATAAAATTTGATATAAGTTTTTTTTTACATGTGGGGAGGTGGTCCTACAAAAAAATCATCTCAACATATCATCATAAGTTCTTGTAGTGTGAACGTAGCCTTAAACAAAATCATTGTAAATAATGAATGAAATCTTATAAGTCTCTGTTAAGAAGAAACAATTAATTGCTTGGAAATGTTGCTGTCAAAACGTTGAAAACGTTTTGACATTTCAACGTTTTCAAGAAAGAATTTTTACATGTAATTTCGTTTATTTACCGATTTTTTTTTACAAAAGATTTTCGTAAAAAAAAAAATATTTCGTTTATTTTACGAAATAATTTCGTAAAGCAAAAAAAAAATATGTCGTTTATTTTACGAAAATATTCGTAAAACACAAAAATTTTTTGCGTTTATTTTACGAAATTTTTTTGTAAAATACAAAAATAATTTCGTTTATTTTACGAAAAAATTTCGTGCATTTCGTACATTGTACGCAAGAATTTCGTGGTGCGAAACAACGAAATTTTTCGTACAATGTACGAACGTTTTCGTACATATAAGGCAGGAATTTTTTTCGGTGTAGTATATGAAATTAACAGCATACTTTTAGGTGTTAAAAATTATTATTCAAGTTGATGATAATTAAGATATACATTAGGGTGACAGCCAAATGTATGGACGAAATTTATTTTTTTGGAATTTGAAAAACCCAATTTAAAACAGAAATACGATTGTCAAAATTAAAAAAAAAAATGTTGACATTTTTTCAGAGTAAGCTAAGGGCCCTAACCAGCTTCAATTTTTTTTCGGATTCACTAATGAAACTGAAAAACTTGTCAGATTAAAATGAAATTTTTTGTCATTTCATATAAAAATGAAATTTTGTGCTAATAAAGCTATTAAAAAAAATATAAAAATCGAAAAAAAGTTCTGATTAATTTTTATTAAACAATAAAAATTGTTTTATTCGATCTTTAAAATATTACATTTTGAGGATGTTTATTCTGGTTCCAAGTCATTATTTTTTTTACCAATTAAAACCATGATAATCTCACAGCATAATTTTCAAGAAAACAATTTTTTTTTTGTTTTAAATTTATTTATGTTGGTCATTTTTGCAAGACTTAATCGACACGTGTTTCGGAATTTGTCAGATTCCATTGTCAAGATTATTTAGCAAAAATAGAAACGATTTACTACAAAGTAGCAAACGAGTCTAATGACAAATCGTGTTGTCGATTAAGTCTTGCAGAAATGATCAACATATATAAATTTAAAACAAAAAAAAAATTTTTCTTGAAAATTATGCTATGAGAATATCATGGTTTTAATTAGTAAAGAAAATAATGACCTCGAGCCAGAATAAACATCTTCAAAAGAAAAAAAAAATGTTTATGCTTATATGGATTTTTTTTTAACCTTGTGAACTTTGACCTTAAATGGCCACGGGTTTATGTTATTCGATTTGGCTCAAATTTTTTCTACATCAGTTTAAGACCATGTTGCACAATATTCCGCCCTGAAGATAGTGAAAATCCAAAGTTTGGTATTTTGTTGCCACCCTAATATATACAGTAGACTGGCATTTTTTTGTCATCTTTCGATTTTTCCAAGTGTCCCGGCAAATTTTTATTGTCCTAGGTCTAAAACTTATGTGGAAAAATTTGATGTCAATCGGATTAAATTAACCCGTGGCTCCCGGAGGTCAAAGTTTTGGATTTTTGAAAAATTTTTAAAAATAAAATTAAAAAAAAATTATTTTTCGACACATCATATTTGTTAATTTCGATGCGCTGAGCACGAATATCAAAAAAAAAAAATGCTTGATCGGTTTTCGAGATTACGCCATTTCAAATTTGTAAAAAATGGCGGTTTTTTCCTACGTTCAAGAAATTTTTTAAAAAAAGTCTCAAAATTTCATTCCGACAATTTGATATTTGATTTGATATTCGTATTCAGCATGCTAAAATTAATAAAAATAATGCATCGCAAGATATTTTTTTTTTATTTTTTCATTTTCAAAAATCCAAAATTTTGGTGGAAATTTTCCAAAAGTCCAAAACTTTGATCGAAGGGCGCCACGGGTTAAAATGATAGAATTTGGCTCAAATTAGTTTAAAATGAAATATTGTCTCAAGCTCTACAAAAAAAGTCGGCGGAAAGAAATTTTGAGACTTTTTTTAAAAAATTTGTTGAACGTAGGAAAAAACTCCTATAAATAATTTTTAATGTGTGGCAATTATGGTGATTAAACTCACAAAAGGTTGAACATTTTTGGTTTATATTCTAATTTTGATAAAATTTTATTATATTTTCAATGTTTTATTCTCAATAAGTATTTTATTTACGAAAAAACATCAAATAAAACAAAATTGGATCTATTTTTTTTTTTTTTTTAAATATAACTAGGTGGATAAAAAATATTCAACGCTTATAGCGAACTTCTCTTATAACGAACTATTTTTACTGGTCCCTCGGAGTTCGTTATAACCGCCCAGGCAGAAACTGCCAACCGTTCCAAAGAAAAAGTCTCGGCAAAGCACTTTATTTTTTGTGTAAAAGGTATTATGAATTCGAAAAGTGCTTTTCAAGCGCTTTGCCAATGTTTTTCTATTTAAATCCGTTCAAAGTATAATTTTTTTATTAAAATTTATTAATTTTCATAACAATTGGAATATTTTTTATTCCCCTGCAGGATAAGTGGCAGGTCCTTGATAGTTCTCGTGATATGTCACTTAGACACAATGACCTACATATTACAAACTTGACACCTTTTATATAAAACACCTGTTTCTTTCGTGAGGAAGTGTCAAAAACTCCGGATACATCACGTGTGAAATATCACTGGGCCTATCCCTTTGGAACACTACCCGATTCGGTTCAATACACCACTTTTTTTCGGGACTTTTCCAAAAATTTTCCTAGAAGCATTTTAAATTAATTTTTTATTCCAAAACGCAAAGTAAACTGCAAACAAATTTTTTCCGGGACTTAAAAAAAATATTTCAAAGTTTGTCCAAAATTTGTTTATCCTAATAAATTAGTCAATACATTTTTTATACTAATTTAATAAATTTCTTTATTCCAATAAACACCAAAAAAAGATGTGTCTTATGGACTTGTACAATTTTGATACATCCCATTTTTTTATTCTAAAAGTGCTATAATAGTACCATATTTTTTGTTTTTAAAGCGCTTTCAAAGCGCTTTAAAATAGCAACGGCATACCGTTTACCGTGGTTATCATTTTGGACGCTGGGGGAGTACTAAACTGTGATGCTTTCCCAGCACACAAGCGACCATAAAAGGTACCTTGCCAGCGCTTTCCCGTTCGTATTTTTCTGCCTGGGCGGGTTCGACTGTATTTATTTATTTTTTTTTTTTTAATTTTTCAAAAATCCAAAACTTTGACCGCCGGGAGCCACGGGTTAATTTAATCCGATTGACCTCAAATTGGTACCATATAAGGTTTAGGCCTAGTAGAATAAAAAAATGCCCGGACTTTGAAAATCGGAATAGAAAAAAATTTGCTATACAGAAAAATGCCAGTCTAATGTACAGCGTACAGTGTACATTGTACACATGTTAATCACAAAAGCTCTGTTTTTTAAAAACTTGAATTTGGATAAGGCATACTAGCAATGGAATTTATTTAATCCAAAATTAAATATTTATAACTGAAGTTTTTATTTATTTCGGTTTGAGTCCATATTAATAATAATTAAATATCTATGTAAAACAAAATACAGCAAATAAAAAAATAAAAAAATTACCTTCAGCTAGAATAATTCTACTCAAAATTATTAAAAAAAAACCCATATTAAGCTTTTGCAGCATTTTTACAGCATACCTTAAGAATAATTTTCGCAGAAGGACTAATTTAATCTTAATGACTAAAAAGCACATCTTAATAACTAATTTAACTTACAAATTATTATATTTTATTAACGAAAGGTTTTTAGTTTATAAATTAAGAATTATTTTTTTAGAAACAAGACACCAATTAATTTTTTATTACTTCATGTTGGATGCACAATTTGCTGGTTGCCTCTTTTATGTTTTAATAAAGACTCAACAAATGTAAACAAATTAGTTATAGTAACATGAAAGTCAATCTTACTGACAGTAATTAGAACTTTATTAGGCATTAGCACAACAATATTTTTGAAGATTTTCATACCCTCCATCCACAGGGGTGTACTATTTTGCCATTCCGTGTGTTACACATTAAAGTTTCTATGGAGGTTTCGAAAAGTACTAAAAACTGTAAAAAAGAAATTGGGAAAATCTTAAAAAAAATTCAAAGTGTCCAACTTGACGCGTTACAAACGAAATGACAAAGTAAGCATACCCCTATACATATTAGAGTGGTCCAAAAAACCAAAATGTTGTAAATCACGTAGTTAGAATTATACCTACTTGAAAAGTTTATCATTTTATTAAAAAAATATAAATATATAAAAATATAAAAAGTAACATAGTACTCACATATATAACATATGAAATTAAATTTACCATGCAGAATATAAACTCAATGGCATTTGACAGTAGAAAATAATGTAATTTTGTCTTAACTGCTTAAAGAAACACTGTAAAACTTATATGTAACAATGTATTTGAAAATATGAAAAAGTGCAATCATGTGAAAAAAAAAGTTTTCAGCCGTTTAGAGAAATTTGTTTCGCATGCACTTGACATTTCATTTATAAATTTGGTTACCAAAACATTAATCACTAGCTTGGATGGATTTTAAATTCTACGAAATGTTTTGTGTAAATAATAGAGAGAGAGAGAGGTGTTCATGGAACATGCACTCTAGCATGTCCCGAAATCAGGAAATTTTGGAATTTCTTTAGGGTATAGCACTAGAGCGATGCTTATTGAAGAGCTTATTACGAAAAAATACCTGCGAATTTTGTACTCTTGCCCAAAACATTAAATCATGATAATGTTTTGCGGAAGATTTGTGTGTACGTGCCAAAGCAAATTTTTTTAGAAAAAATAATGTTATATTACTTTGATATTCCATGTAAAACGAATTGAAATATCAGTCGAGGACCCCATTAAAAAGCCAAAAGAGCTGTACATTTCGTAAGTGAGTGCAAAAATAAGTGGAAAAAAATGTTTTTACATTTTGGAAAGTATAAAAGATTCGGCACCAAAGAATATACCACTCCCACTTGTTTTATGTACATTTGACAAACAAATGGAAAATTTTTATGCGAAAAGCTTAGACTTGGTGAAAAAGTAGTTTTGGTAAAAAAATATTTTTTTTTTTTTTCACGAAAAACTAAATTATGTTAAAAAAATTTAATGTGAAAAAAAAATTGATAATAAAAAATTTTATGAAAAAAATTGATGAAAAATATGATAAAAAAAAATTAATGAAAAAAATTGATGAAAAAAAAAAATTTAATGAAAAAACAAAAAAATTGATGAAAAAAAAATTTTTATGAAAAAAAAATTATGAAAAAAAAAAAATTATGAAAAAAAAATTTAATGAAAAAAAAATTTGATGAATAAAAAAATTGATAAAAAAAAAATATGAAAAAAAAAGTTTTATGAAAAAAAAAATTTGATGAAAAAAAAATTATGAAAAAAAAAATTTGATGGAAAAAAAATTGATGAAAAAAAAAATTTTGTTGTTGAAAAATAATTATGTTACTTTTTATTCACCAGCTGGTGAAAAACGGTTTTATTCACCATGAGGTGAATTATTATCCAAGTTACAAACCCAAGTTATTAAAATTTTTGGTTTTAAGAAAATGAAAATAGTAATTCTTGTTTTCTTTTTCGTTAATTGTTCGCTTATATAGTCAAACTGATGTGGCATCCGGCAACTTTTTTAAAATTGGACACCAGCCTAAAAACATTATCATGTTAAAAACCAAAAGAGCTGTACATTAGAGTGGCACTTAAAAATTAAATTTTCGAATTTCAAAATGCGCGGGTCGGAATATTGTGTAATTGCGTCTAAAAATGATTGTGTAAAAATTTCAGGAAAATCGAATAACCTTAACCCGTGCCGCTTTGAGGTCAAAGTTTCGGGTTTTTGGGGAAAAAGGACGATGATTTGAAAAAAAAAATAAAAAAAAGTTTTTATGAAATTAATTAAAATAAATTTTTTTTATTTAGCTTTTACTCAAAACTACTTGGAAAAAATTATGTCAACTTTGTATGACATCATTAACCCGTTAAAAATTTTAAGCTAAAAATGACCATGAATTTAGGGGGGTACTTCAAATGAGTATTTTCGATTTTTTAAAAATTTTATTAAACAAAATTTTTAAATTCAACGTTTCTATACAAGTCACTTATAAAAAACATCATAAAGATTAAATATTAAAAAAATTGGGGATATACACCGACTCAATTTGTTTTTGGAGCCGTTTGATTTTTGTGGATTTCAAGGAAATTAAAATTTTGTGTAAATTTTTTTTTATGAAAATCGATTTTCGAATAAACTGACCAAATTTAAATTTTTTGTTGCTTCTTTTGATCAAATTAATTCAGTTAAGAACTATTAACTTTATTTGACATCGTTAACCCATATTGGCAGGGGGCAAATGTGACCCAAGCAGCAAATTCAAAGTTTGTTTCTAGAATTTTAAGAATTTTATTGTTTCAAAATCATTTTGGTGGTCTATTACATACTAATTTATAGTGTCCGACCGAATATTTGGCTTCGGCATTGGCCAAAGAGCAGCACTCGGCCAGTATTCGGCTTCGGCTACATTTTTGGACAAATATGGCCTTATACCGAATAATTATATAAAACTTGTACGAACGTGTTAAAAAATGTTTTTGTGGAAAAAACAAACACTAAAAAAAAGTCTTGCACTCAAAAAAAAATTTTTACTCAAAACAGGTTTTACACTCGAAGAAATGTGCACTCAAAAAAAAATTATTTTTACAAAAATTACTAAAAAAAAACATTTATGGATTCGGTCAAATTTAACTTTTTTATTTGTTTTTACTATTTAAATATATTTTGACCGAATCCATAAATGTTTTTTTTTATTAATTTTTGTAAAAATAATTTTTTTTTGAGTGCACATTTTTTTGAGTGTGAAACCTGTTTTGAGTAAAATTTTTTTTTTGAGTGCAAGACTTTTTTTTGGTGTTTGTTTTTTTCCACAAAAACATTTTTTAACACTTTCGTACAAGTTTTATATAATTATTCGGTATAAGGCCATATTTGGCCAAAAATGTAGCCGAAGCCGAATACTGGCCGAGTGCTGCTCTTTGGCCAATGGCGAAGCCAAATATTCGGTCGGACAATATAAATTAGTATGTAATAGACCACCAAAATGATTTTGAAACAATAAAATTCTTAAAATTCTAGAAACAAACTTTGAATTTGCTGCTTGGGTCACATTTGCCCCCTGCCAATATGGGTTAACGATGTCCAATAAAGTTAATAGTTCTTAACTGAATTAATTTGATCAAAAGAAGCAACAAAAAATTTAAATTTGGTCAGTTTATTCGAAAATCGATTTTCATAAAAAACAAGTAGAAAAGTTAAATTCGACTTTGCCGAATCTATGAATACCCTCCACAATGCATTTTTTTAAAGGGTAGTACATTTTTTAACGTGAAAAAATTAACAATTTTGTTTAGAAATATTTTATTTTGAGTAAAAAACTCTTTTTGTCATTTTTTTAAAAAAAAAGAATTACTAATTTTTTTTTTTTTTTTGAGTGTAAAATTTTTTTCGAGTGTAATGTTTTTTTACTGTAAAAATATTTCTGAGTGAATGCACGTACGTATGTACACAAAATATTGTCATTTTTGTACAAAAAAAAAACAAAATTTTTTTTGTGTAAATTTTTTTTTTGAGTGTAAAATTTTTTTTGAGTGTAAAATTTTTTTTGAGTGTAAAATTTTTTCGAGTGTAATTTTTAAGTTACCAATGCTTTTTAAACTAAACAAGTTTAAAAAGCATTGCTTTAAAATTAAACAAGTTTGAAAAGCATTGTTTAGTTACCACCAAAACTTGTTAAAACACGTGGCATTTTAGTTGAAACTAATCTGAAATTCAGGGTTTTGCTTATAACTTTTGAACCACTGGACCGATTGAGCTGAAATTTAATACCAAACAGGCCCGGGGAACGGCAAAGATACATGCCAAGCTTCAGTAGTCTCATTATTGTGTTTCGAAAGTTATCGTGTTTTTTATCTCGTAAATTCGCGAAACACCCTTGCCGAAATTTACTCTTTTGCTCATAACTTTTGAACCACTGGACCGATTTGGCTGGATTGCAATACCAACCTGACCAGGTAAATGACAAACATATATGCCAAACTTTAGTAGCCTCTGTAAAGTCTTTCAAAAGTTAGCGTGTTTTCTACGGACAGACAGACAGACGGACGGACGGACATCGCTAGATCGACTTAAAATCGATCGAAGATCATAAATATATATACTTTATGGGGTCCTGGACCAATATTTCGAGGTGTTACAAACGGAATGACAAACTTATATATACCCTCTATCACTAGAGTGGAGGGTATAAAAATTTACACAAAATTCTAATTTCCTTGAAATCCACAAAAATCAAACGGCTCCAAAAACAAATTGAGTCGGTGTATATCCCCAATTTTTTTAATATTTAATCTTTATGATGTTTTTTATAAGTGACTTGTATAGAAATGTTGAATTTAAAAATTTTGTTTAATAAAATTTTTAAAAAATCGAAAATACTCATTTGAAGTACCCCCCTAAATTCATGGTAATTTTTAGCTTAAAATTTTTAACGGGTTAATGATGTCATACAAAGTTGACATAATTTTTTCCAATTAGTTTTGAGTAAAAGCTAAATAAAAAAAATTTATTTTGATTAATTTCATAAAAACTTTTTTTTATTTTTTTTTTCAAATCATCGTCCTTTTTCCCCAAAAACCCGAAACTTTGACCTCAAAGCGGCACGGGTTAAAGTTATTCGATTTTCCTGAAATTTTTACACAATCATTTTTAGACGCAATTACACAATATTCCGACCCGCGCATTTTGAAATTCGAAAATTTAATTTTTAAGTGCCACTCTACTGTACATATCGTAATTGAGTGCAAAAATAAGTAAGTGAAAAAAGTGTTTTTACATTTTGGAGAGTATAAAAGATTCGGCACCAAAAAATATAACACTCTCACTTGTTTTATGTTCATTTGATAAACAAATGGAATATTTTTATGCGAAAAGCTTAGACTTGGTGAAAAAGTAGTTTTGGTGAAAAAAAAATATTTTTTTTTCACGAAAAATAAAATTATGTAAAAATTATAAAAAAAAATTTAATAAACCCAAAATTTTTGGTGAAAAAAAATTTTGATGAAAAAAAGTTTTTGATGAAAAGAAAAATTTTTTGATGTAAAAAAAATTGATTAAAAAACAAGTAAAAAAGTTAAATTCGGCCTTGCCGAATGTAGTGATACCCTCCACAATTTCAAAAAGATTATTGAAAAAAACTTTATTTAAAAGGAAATTACTTTTGAAAAAAAAAAAAAATTAAAAAAAAACAAGTAGAAAAGTTAAATTCGACTTGGCCGAATCTATGAATACCCTCCACAATGCCCATTTTAAGTGATAATAAATTTTCTAACGTGAAAAAATAACAGTTTTGATTAGAAATATTTTATTTTGTTTAAAAAAATTTTTTTTAGTAATTTTTAGAAAAAAAAAAAAAAATTATTTACTAATTTTTTTTTTTGAGTGTAAAATTTTTTTTGAGTGTAAAATTTTTTTCGAGTGTATTTTTTTTTTGTTTTGGTATAAAAATATTTTTGAGTGACAAAAATACGTTGTAAAATATTTTTGTGACTTACCAATGTTTTTAAAACAGGTTTAAAGGGGTTTCAACACGTGAATCTTAGGTGAAGCTAATCTGAAATTCACGGTTTTGCTAATAACTTTTGAACCACTGGACCGATTTGGCTGAAATTCAATACGAACGAGGCTGGAGGAACGCAAAAGATATATGTTAAGCTTCAGTATCCTCAGAATTGCTTTTCGAAAGTTATAGTGCTTTTTATCTCAAAAATTCACGAAAAACCCTTGCCGAAATTCAGTCTTTTGCTCATAACTTTTGAACCACTGGACCGATTTCGCTGGATTGCAATACCAACCTGACCAGGTAAATGCCCAACATATATGCCAAACTTCAGGAGCCTCCGTTAAGTCTTTCAAAAGTTAGCGTGTTTTCAACAGACAGACAGACAGACAGACAGACGGACAGACGGACGGACGGACGGACGGACGGACGGACGGACGGACATCGCTAGATCGTCTTAAAATCGATCGAGGATCATGAATATATATACTTTATGGGGTCCTAGACCAATATTTCGAGGTGTTACAAACGGAATGACAAACTTATATATACCCTCTATCACTAGAGTGGAGGGTATAAAAATTCCGCAAAAAAAATTTTTGGTAAAAAAAAATCCGCGATTTTTGTTTTTTTTTTTTTTGTCAAAAAATATGTTCGTACTTGTTAAAATACCATTTGGTGTTCAATTATGTTCACATATGTCAACCAGAAGCCGAATTAAGGCATTTTGTATTTTTATTTTTTATTTTTTATTTTTATTTTATTTTATTTTATTAAGAATTACCATATAATTACAAATTACATACTAATTTGACCTAACCGAGAACTGAAATTTTTGAGGTGTGCTTACATTTTCGTTCATAAGTTTTGAACCGCTGAACCGATATCGCTCAAATGCAATACCAAACTTCTCGGGAGAACTTCCAATAAATATGTTAAGTTTCGGTCATCTCTGTGCAATATTTTGTCCGCTACAACATTTTCCACAGACAGACAGACAGACGGACAGACGGACAGACGGACAGATGGACATCGCTAGAATGTCTTAAAATCGATCGGGCATCATGAATATATATACTTTATGGGGTCCCAGACCGATATTTCGATGAGTTACAAACGGAATGACAAACTTATATATACCCTCTATCACTAAGTGGAGGGTATAAAAATATGAAAAAGAAAAAATTTTTGGTGAGAAAAAAGTTGACATTAAAAAATTTAATAAAAAATTTTATGAAAAAAATTTGATGAAAAAAAATGTATGAAAAAAAATATGATAAAAAAAATTTATGAAAAAAAAATTTTGATGAAAGAAAAAATTGTGAAAAACAAATTTATGGAAAAAAAATTGATGAAAAAAAAAAAAATTTCGAAAAAAAAAATTTGTGATAAAAAAAAAAAAATTTTGTTGAAAAATAATTATGTTACTTTTTATTCACCAGCTGGTGAAAAACGGTTTTATTCACCACGAGGTGAGTTATTATCCAAGTTACAAACCCAAGTTATTAAAACTTTTGGTTTTAAGAAAATGAAAATAATAATTCTTGTTTTCTTTTTCGTAAATTGTTAGCTTATATAGTCAAACTGAGGTGGCGTCCTGCAACTTTTTTAAAATAAGACACCAGCCTAAAAACATTATCATGTTAAAATGGAGAAATTAGCGAAGATTCTCCTCTTTCATTTCCTGTCAATCGTGACATTATATGAGAAGTAAAAATATATTAAAAATGTGTCCTCTTAAACTTTGAAGTCCTTTTAAAAGGAAACAAGATCACGAAATGAGAAACTGTAAATGTAGTTTAATTACAGTTGATCCCTAAATTCAGACGTATATCATCCGGTTCATGTTTCATATTCACTGTCGGACGGTGCAATACATTAAAATATCCATTCAGGATGCAAAAATTACAAATATTTTTTTTAATGTGAGATGAAAATTAAAAGATTGGAATTCTGAATATGATCGAGAATTACACAAGTTGAAATTCTTCAAAATGTTTGAGCTTTCAAAAATCAGATATAAATGTGACTAACGATTGCACCCCCGTCTACCCTATAAGGCAGTTGTGGAAATTTTTGATGTTTTTAAATTCTGTCTGACTTTCTTTTTGCCATGCCAATTAATATGATAAGTTTATAAACACGCCGTCTTTGATAACTTTAACAACCTCGTCATCAAGTGTATAGCAACCATAACAATGTATCTTTGGTGACAAAGTTCTTAGTTTTAAGAAGACAAAAATTGAAAGAAAAAACTGCATTCGTCGTTAAATACCATCAATTCCAATGTTCATTTGTCTGTCAAAACACAAAATTTTAAATATTGAATCTTATCTTGGTTTTTGTTGTTGTATTTATTAAAATTTATGAATTTTGATTTGCCGTATTTTTAGCATTTAAATATTTATATTAGTTCAATAAAACAATTGAATTTTATGGAATCATTAATATATGACATGAACAGTGCAACGGTGGGACAGAATTACAAGATATTACGCTTACACAGAAAATAATATGGTATATTTTATTTTAATTAAAATTTTAATTGTTTTTTAATTTAATATTAATTAAACTTTTAATTAATATAATTAATTGTTTAATTAAATTTTTAACTTTATTTTAATTAATATTTTAATTGTTTTCAAATTTAATATTAATTAAGTATTTAATTTATATAATTAAATGTTTAATTAAATTTTTAGCTTTACTTATTTTTTTTTTGTTTTGTTTTCCGCGTGTGTGCGAGTGTGTGTTTTTCTCTTGCATTGTATTACATACAAAAAAATACGTAAGTATAAAAAGTTTGTTGAAAGTTTTTTTTATTTTTCACATATGTTTTTGAAAGGTCTATAATCAACTTTATAAAATCATCTCACTGACTATGTCTTTACGGCATAAATAAATTTGGTAAAGTTTGAAGAAATATTTTTTTTTTAAACTATTTTATTCAAAAAGAATATTTTTACAAAAATTTTTTGTTTTAATATAATATTTTTAATTAATTTTTTTAATTTATACAATTAAAATTTTAATTATTTTTTTTTTTTAGTTTTAATTAAATTTTTAATTTATAGTATTAACTTTTTAATTAAATAAATATCCATTTATTTTTAATTAACGACATACAAATATTTTTAATTTATTTGCGCATTTTAGTGATTGGTCCGGATTTAATTAATTTTTTAATTAAATCTACGAATTTTTTAATTAAATATTTTTTTTATTTTTTTCTGTGTAAGTTTATAGATCGAAGGCATACGAATTTTTATAAAACTAACCAATTCCTTTATATCAAACTAACATTTCTTAAAATGCCTTTTTTTGGATCCTAGATAACCAAATTTGAGTTTCTTGTGTAATTAGTTTAAGGTTATATAAAAGTACCAAATAATCCTTTTTTTATCCAGTTTTTCTCTATTTTTGAGAACATCCGAAAAAGTACTATTTTATCATGCAAAATATAAAGTTTGTGGCACCATTAGTTCAGTAGATATAACACCCAGCAAAACTTAGATTACCAAATAAGGTATAAAATAAGGTATAGGATCTCTTATTTTATACATTGCAGCATTGATGAATTTAACAGGCGATGAGACTCAAAGTAATGCATCCACATTATCACAAAGAATACCAGTAAGGTATAAAATAAGTCATAAATTTGTAACGAAGAATACGAGTAAGGTGTAAAATATATGATATTTGAGGAGTTCCATAACAAAACGCGCCAATTCCACTTTTTGATTTTTTTGTTTTTTTGACTGAATACTATTGTACACATTAAAATCTATGTAACCATTATTAAAAAACATCACAAATCTCAGTATTTGTACATCAATTCACTACTGACTTTAATTATGAAACATCCCAAACCTCAGTACTTACACTCATTGTCAGTACTGACTTTGTTTACATGTATGCGTTTATCTAAAAAACTGTTAAAGTGGAATTGGTGCGTTTTGTTATGGACCTCCTCATTTTATAGGTTACGAGAAATGAAAGAATATAGCATACCAGAAGATAACATATAAGGTGTTACGAGTAGTCAAAAAGTAATTTTGTATTAAATTTACTCACGTGATTGTAAGTGAGTGTAGATAAAATATGCTCGTGAGTGTGTGTCGTTAGAAATTTCCTGTCGTGAGACCATCTCTAGTTTAAACTTATGCATTTTTTTTATAAAATAATTATTGTTTTATGTTATTGTAATGCATTATGCATCCAATTATAAATAATACATTATTTAAAAATTTCAAATAATACATTATGTAACCAAATATAAGTCTTCCATGATTTAATGTTTAGAAATAACAAATATGAAATACATTTTTTCCAATAATCATGCATTACGTAGCAAATTATTATTAATGCAATATTTTTCACTTGAAAATAATACGTTGTGGAACAAATGTTTGGTAAGACATCATAAAATAATGCTACAAATAAGTTATATGCATTACCTGGTAATGTGTTATATAATCACTACCCATTACCAAAGTTTTGCTGGGCAAGCACAAATTTAGAATTTTTAACACACTTTACATGCGAATTCTCAAAAATGCCTTCGAATTTTGTACTCTTGCCCAAAACATTAAATCATGATAATGTTTTGCGGAAGATTTGGGTGTACTTGCCAAAGCAAAGTTTTTTTAGAAAAAATAATGTTATATTACTTTGCTATTTCATGCAAAACGAATTGAAATATCAGTCGAGGACCCCATTAAAAAACCAAAAGAGCTGTACATTTCGTAAGTGAGTGCAAAAATAAGTGCAAAAAAGTGTTTTTACATTTTGGAGAGTATAAAATATTCGGCACCCAGCGCTGCCAACTTTGACGATTTATCGTCATTTTGACGATTTTTGAAGTCAATTTTACTAAAATGACGATTGACGATTTTTCATTTTCGCCAGGAACAAAAATGACGATTTTATTAAATGAGGAAAAAATGGTAAACTTTTGTCAAAAAATTAAAATTTTGTAAGCAAATTCTTTGAAGTTCACTTAATTTTTTTAAAAGAAAAGAGAAAAACCTATATTTTTTTTTTAAAAGATAGTCCCTTTTAAGAAAAAAGCTTAACAATTTCGGGAAAAGACAGGTAAAGTTAAAAATTCACCAGAAAAAACATTAAGAAAAAGTTTTTTAGTTGAAAAATAGACTTGTTATTAGAAGTGGTCAATATAAATTAATTGGTGCGTTAAATTTACAACGCTCCAATATCCGGATGAATTTTAATATGGGGGATATGCATAGGCTGACCATTCGTACTGATTTGATCAGTACATGTACTGATTTTTGATCAAGTGTACTGATCAAAAAACGTTGTACTGATTTGTACTGATTTTTTGAAATATGTACTGATTTTACTGATTTTTTGAAATATGTACTGATTGTACTGATTTTTGAACATTTAAACATAAAAAATAATTTTATTCAATAATTCTATACAAAAATAAGTCGCCAGAGTAGTTTTTTATAACTTAAGTCTGATTGTGAGAGTGAGATCATTTATAATGATTTATTTCCAAGGAGATTAGAGTTCGTGAATCAAGAGGTTCCTAAAGTTTAGGACCTAAACGCAAAAATGTATCTGAGAATGAGATTATTTTGATCTTCATAAATTTATATGAAAAGTCGCACAGAGACTTTGAGGTTTTCTATAACGAAATTATTAGAAAATATAGAGAGATTAGAGTTCGTGAATCAAGTGGTTCCTAAACGCAAAAATGTATCTGAGAATGAGATTATTTTGATCTTTATAAATTTATATAAAAAATCGCACAGAACCTTTGAGGTTTTCTATAACGAAAACGTCACGGAATGATGGATTTTCTATATTTTTAAAAAGATAGTCTAATTGCATGACCCAAATGATTCTGAGATGTTCGGTGACGTAATGTCAGCAGAATTTATTGGAAAAATCGCTAAGAACATCAGGGCTCTTTAAAAAAACATGTGCTATTAGCTGTTTGAAGTCAACTTAATTTTCTGCAAAATAACGAACAGTTTATGGCAGTTGCTTTTTAACAGTTGTTTTTACTGAAATACTAATTGACCCGAAGTTAAACCGAAATTTTTGGAGTGTTAAAGTGTTTTCCATTTAAAAGATTTTTAAAAAAATCATTTCTAAAAAAAACACAAAAACTTGGGCGTACTGATTTGAGTTTGGAAAAAAATGGTCACCCTAGATATGCACAAAAACTCAATTTCAATAATCTTCGTCCTTCGCCATAAGCTTTTCTTAAGTTTCAAATTTCAGGTCAATAAATTGATAATTGCGACTTGAAAAATGTCGAGGACCAATATTTTGGACCATGGATTGGTCTGGGGTATTAACATTTTTAGTATTTATTAGCGTATTTTTGTCATGACGATTTTTTGACGACAAATTTTTTTTAACTTGACGATTTTGACGATTTTTTTTTTAAATATTGACGATTTCTCCCAAAAAAAGTTGGCAGCACTGTCGGCACCGAAGAATATAACACTCTCACTTGTTTTAAGTACATTTGATAAACAAACTTGGTGAAAAAGTAGTTTTGGTAAAAAAAAAATTATTTTTTTTTTCACGAAAAACAAAATTATGTCAAAAAAAATTTAATGAACCCAAAATATTTGGTGAAAAAAATTTTGATGAAAAAAAGTTTTTGATGAATTTTTTTGATGAAAAGAAAACATTTTTAATGTAAAAAAAAAATTATGAAAAAATATATGAGAAAAAAAAATGTTGGTGAGAAAAATTGATAATAAAAAATTTGATAAAAAAATTTGATGAAAAAATTTAATAAAAAAATTTGATGAAAAAAATCATGAAAAAAATATGATAAAAAAAAATTATGAAAAAAAGTGTTGATGAAAAAAAAATTCATGAAAAAAACAAGTTAAAAAGTCAAATTCGGCCTTGCCGAATGTAGTGATACCCTCCACAATTTCAAAAAGGCTATTGCAAAAACTTTTTTTAAAAGGAAATTATTTTTTAAAAAAAAAAAATTTAAAAAAAAATTTCTGCGGAAAAAAAAATTTTGGTAAAAAAAAAATCAGCTATTTTTTTTCTTTTTTTTTTTTGTAAAAAAATATGTTCGTATTTGTTTAAATACCATTTGGTGTTCAATTACATTAATACATGTCAACCAGCATCCGAATTAAAGCATTTTGTATTTTTAGGTTATGTTGAATGTACTAAAATTTTTAGGTGTCCTTACATTTTCGTTCATAACTTTTGAACCGCTAAACTGATATAGCTCAAATGCAATACCAAACTTCTCAGGAGAACTTCCAATAAATATATTAAGTTTCATTCATATCCGTTAAGTATTTGGTTGTGATCACCATTTCCACAGACAGACGGACAGACGGATAGACGGATAGACGGATAGACGGACAGACGGACATCGCTAGAATGTCTTAAAATTGATCGGAATGACAAACTTATATATACAATCTATCACTAACAATAAGTGGAGGGTATAAAAATGAATGAAAAAAAATTTGATGAAAAAGCAAAAAAAAAATGATGAATAAAAAATTTTGATGGAAAAAAAATTTGATGAAGGAAAAAATTAATGAAAAAAAAAAATTTCATGAATAAAAAAAAAAAAATTTGATGAAAAAAAAATTAATGAAAAAAAAAAAATTGATGAAAAAAAAAATTTGTTAAAAAAAAAATGATAAAGAAAAAAATGATGAAAAAGTTTGATGAAAAAAAAATTATAAAAAAAGAAAAAAATTGATGAAAAAAAAAATTGATGGAAAAATAAAATTTGATGGAAAAAAAATTAATGAAAAAAAAAAATTTGATGAAAAAAAAAATTTTGAAAAAAAGAATTTCTTTGTTGAAAAATAATTATGTTACTTTTTATTCACCAGCTGGAGCAAAACGGGTTTATTCACCACGAGGTGAATTACTATCCAAGTTATCAAAATTTTTGGTTTTAAGAAAATGAAAATAGTAATTCTTGTTTTCTTTTTCGTTAATTGTTAGCTTATATAGTCAAACTGAGGTGGCGTCCTGCAACTTTTTTAAAATTAGACACCAGGTGCAAAATATTAAGTTTCTAGGACCAATAGTTCAGGAAATATTAAAGTGCCATTTTGTCCTTTATTTATGATTCTAGCTCGAGGTAATTTCTGCTTTTAATTCCTTAGATTTAAAGGGGGATCAAGTGCTGTAAGGTTTCCCTAAACAAAAAATTATAGCCTTTAGTGTATATTTTAATATTATTAGTGCATATTTTAGGCACTTAAAATAATATTTTTTAGTGCATAAAAGTCCTGTCTCTATTCAGGAGTTATGTTTATTGGAAAACCCAAAATTTCATATATTTGCAAAATATTTCTCATTCTACCCCCACTGTGCACTGTCTGATAGACATGACACAGATACAGACGGTATCAACTTAAATGAGATTTTTTTTTAATTTTATAATTTTAAAACGGAGACATTAAATATTATCAATGAGGCGAACGGTGGTTATAAATGCAATTAAAGTATGTTCTTAGCTTAATGTTTAAAATGCAAATATTGATGATTATTTTTAATATAAAAATTAAAAAAAAATACTAATAATGCGTCGTAGTAATGCTGTTCTAAATGTTGTATGTTAAAAATAGAATTATCTGTTACAAGTATATTGAATGGCATTTATTTAATTGAAAAACAATAGTCCAACAAAATTATAATTTTTTTTCTTTCAGTACTTGCGGAAATATTAAGAGCACTGAAAATCGTTCTTAAGAGAAATAAAAGCTGGAAGACAGGATTTGATAATCGTCAAATCAATCAAAAAGCAGCTGAAACTTCAGCCAACTAAATCCACTAAATTTGTTTAGCAAAATTATATTTTACCTACGGTCAACAAATCCAATTTTTTTCCTTGACCCTTTCATAGAGCAATCCGATCATCTTAATCGATCAATGTTTTGGTTTTTTAGAAAATGTTCACTAAACACTCTATATTTTGTAACGAAGGGCGTTAAAATGTTCCGATTTTTCTCAAATTAAGTTTGAGAAAGCTTTAAAGCTTATCTCTATGAAATTTTCTATGCAAAAAAATTTGTTGGCAAATTTTAAAGGCAATATTTCAACTGATTTCAGAAATTTTTTGATATTCGTATTCAGCATGCCAAAATTAAAAAAAAAAAAAAAATAAAGTCCTTTTTATACCCTCCACTTAGTGATAGAGGGTATATATAAGTTTGTCATTCCGTTTGTAACTCATCGAAATATCGGTCTGGGACCCCATAAAGTATATATATTCATGATGCCCGATCGATTTTAAGACATTCTAGCGATGTCCGTCTGTCCGTCTGTCCGTCTGTCCGTCTGTCTGTGGAAAATGCTCTCGCGGACAAAATATTGCACAGAGATGACTGATACTTAACATATATATTGGAAGTTCTCCCGAGAAGTTTGGTATTGCATTTGAGCGATATCGGTTCAGCGGTTCAAAAGTTATGAACGAAAATGTAAGCACACCTCAAAAATTTCAGTACATTCAACATAACCTAAAAATACAAAATGCTCTAATTCGGCTTCTGGTTGACATATGTGAACATAATTGAGCACCAAATGGTATTTCAACAAGTACGAACATATTTTTTGACAAAAAAAGAAAAAAATCGCGGATTTTTTTTTATTTACCAAAATTTTTTTTCGCGGAAATTTTTTTTTAATTTTTTTTTTTTTAAAGTAATTTCCTTTTAAATAAAGTTGTTTGCAATAATCTTTTTGAAATTGTGGAGGGTATCACTACATTCGGCAAGGCCGAATTTAACTTTTTTACTTGTTGTTATTAAAAAATGTAAAAATGTAAAACGTTTAAAATAACCAGGGTTGGCAACCGAAACGAATAACGGTATTGGTAACGGTATTGGTATTACATATTTTTTATATCGGTAACGGTAAAGGTAACGGTATTTTGGAGTATTTAGGTAACGGTTAATCGTTACCGAAACAACAATACCGGTACGTACCGGTATTGTGAATAAAATTTACAAAACATGTTAAAAAGTCACAAATTTGTTAAAAACATGTCAAAAATCAAAAATTTATTTAATAAAATTAAAAAATCGGACACATTTAGTGCATTTTCAACATATAATTATATAGACTATTAATTAACTCAGAATTTAATTAAAATATTCACGCATAATTGTAATACAACAAATAAATTATTGATTTTTTACGTGTTTACTAGCAGAAATATCTGCATTTGAGCCATTTAAGAAATCTGCTGATTTTTGCTGACGAGCTCAATTTCTGTCTGGATAAAACAGGTAGAGTTTGCAGAAAAATCTGTCAAGACCTCAGATAAATATGCTGATTTAAGATGAAAAATCTTCTGATTTCAGATTAACAACCTGAACATCGAAATTGTATTTTATTTAAGTAAAAAATACTTTTTTGTTAAAAATGTTATAAAAGAAGCGAAGTTTTTCAATAAACTTTAATTTTTTTTTAATAAATTTTTTTTTCAAGAAAATTTTCTTACAAACAGTAAAATTTCTGTAAAATTATTAAATAGTCAGCTGATTTTTTTTTCACATTTGAGCAATTTTAAGTTTAAATCGTTTAAATTATTTGATCAAAAATATTTTTTTAAAATCAGCATTTTTTTTTAAATTTAATGACAGAGAATTAAGTTAAATTATTCATTTTAGCAGAAAAAATGCGGTAACAGCTTTCTAATTCAAACTGAAAGTTGTTTTACAGTTTTTTGGAAAGAGTTTTTCTTCAGACTGTACGACTTGGGCCCATTATGTATTGAACTCCAGAGAATCACTTCTCCAAGCTTACCTGCGTGGATGACAACGCCAGCAACACTTGAGCGATTTAGGTTTGTCTCTTCTTTTATATTCCCGCTGAAAAATGCTTACATTACGTGGCACTAATTTTTCTCTTCAGAAATTTTTAGGTAAATTGCGAGTGTAATCATTGGCTGGATAGATTTTTTCATTGTTTTTGCCCAAATAAAATTCCGATTTACAATGAACAACATTTTTTTTTTACGTACATTAAAAAATTTTACTTTGTTTTTATCTGCAAAAAATTTAAAATAAGTAATATTAAGACAACCGAAACAAAACCGATATAATACCGGTAAAAATCCGAATAAAGGTAATGGTTTTTTATCGGTAACGGTATTGAACATTTTTTATTTCGGTATTGGTAACGGTAGTCAATATTAAAGGGTTTTTAATCGGTAACGGTATTGAAAGGGTAACGGTAGCCAACACTGAAAATAACAGATGTTGAGACGTTTTTCGTGAAGAAATTATTTTTTAAAGGAAAAATGTCTCAGAATATAAGACTTTACGAAAAATGTCTCACAAGATTCTAAATCTGAGAATTTTTTAATAGAAGAAATTCTTCCTGCATTAAAAATATCCGATTTTGAGACATTTTTCGTGAATTTTTTTTGTATAGGGAAAAAGTCTCAGAATATAAAACTTCTTCTTTACGAAAAATGTCTCAGAATCTGAAACTTTTTGCGTATAGAAAAATTTTCAAATTCTAAGAAATTTTTTTCCACAGAAAGTCTCAGATTCTAAGACATTTTACTATAGAAAAAGTCTCATATTTTAAAGCATTATTGAGACATTTTTCCTATAGAGATCTCTGATGATTAGATTAGTTTCGTACTGAAAATATTTTAGATTCTGAGACCTTTTTTCTATAGAAAAATTCTTGGATTTTTCGACCTTTTTCCAATAGAAAAAGTCTCAGATTCTAGACCCTTTTCCAATAGAAAAAGTCTCAGATTCTAGACCGTTTTCCTAAAGAAAAATTTCAAATTCCGAGATCTTATTCCTAAAGAAAAAGGCGTAGATTCTCAGACCTTTTTCCTAAAGAAAAGTATCAGATTCTGAGAGGTTTTTCTTATATATTCTTATTCTGGCACTTTTTCTCTAAAGAAGAAGTGCCAGATTCTGAGACCTTTTTCTGATTCTGAAATCTTTTCCTATTCTAAGACATTTTTTTATAGAAAAGTTTGAGATTCTTTGACCCTTTCCTAAAGAAAAAATCCCAGATTCGGAAATGATTTTTCGACCTTTTAAGACCTTTTTTCTATAGAAAGGTCATAGATTCTGAGATCTGCTTCCTATAGAAAAAGTCTGAGATTCTGAGACTTTTTCTGAGATTCTGAGACCTTATTCCTATAAAAAAATCTTAGATTCTAATACCTTTTTCCGTAGAAAAAGTCTCATATTCTGCGACCTTCTTCCAATTCAGTATGTTTCCACTTCTAAGACTATTTTTCAACAATAAATAGTCTCAGACTATGACACCTTTTTCTTTTTTAAAAATACGCAGATTTTGAGACCTTTTTCCTTAAAATAAGTCTCAAATTCAGAAATTCTGAGACTTTTTTCCAATAGAAAAATTATAAACATTTTTAAGATTTTAAGATATTTTTCCTATTGCTATGTAGGAGACAAACATTTTTTATACAAACCATATTTTTTTTTTATTTTTTTTTTTTTTTTTAAAAGAAGCAACACTCAGGCAATGCTACCTATCAATTACCAATGTAACCGTGATGCTTCTTTCGGAAAGCGGATATAAGAGAGATGAAAGATTTGAAAGATAGAAGGGCTTCAGTATGGCAACACTGTAATTGCGAGTGTTAATAATTTTGAGTACAGTTGTTGCATCGCCATCTGTTATTGATCTGGCGAATTACCCAGCAAAAACTTGGTAACGGGTACCCCTTCCTGTCTCGCTTACGTGGTAATGGCTTTGAATACTACTAATTACCATTAGCATTACATTGCGCCAAAAAAGGCAAAATGTGGTTACCTCCAATGACATCACCGTGTTAAAGTAATTAACATTGAAATTGGGAGGTAACTAGTTACTCATATTTTTGCTAACCCCTTAAGTTAATTACATGGTAAGCGAAGTTTTTGCTGGGTAGTTTTGAAGCTGTGTTTATAGCCATTATTTTATTATTTTACTTCGTTGACGTTTTCTAGTGCTATTTATCAACGAAGGAGGGTGCTGCGATATATATTAGTTATAAATAGAAACTAATAAATATCTGAAAAAAATATTGTTCTGCCTGAGCTGAGAATCGAACCCAGGCTTGCTGGCTAGTAGTCCAAAGCGCTAACCACTAAGCCACAGCACCCAAAATAATAAGATTGACAGATATTTTTCACAGAAAATTTTCAGATTAATTTACCTTGTCCTTAAAAAATTTAAAAACTTTCCTTATTAAAATTTTCAGATTTTTTTCTATGAAAAATTTTTGGACTTCGGAATTTTTTTTAGAAAATTTCCTTTTTTCTTCGTTTTCTTTCCTTTTTTCTTCTTTTTTCAATTGTTTTTCCTCTTTTTTTCTTTTCGAAATTTGTTCTGGGTGGGGAAATTTCCCCTTCCCCCCCCCTTGTAACCGCGCATGATTTAAATTTTAACGGAATCGGACAAGTTCTTCTTGTATCCCCCATACAAACCACCATCTCAAGAATCACATAAATCTCTCAAAATTCATGAAAATTGGAAATATTTCATCAAAATTTTGTTTGTAGGTGTTAAACGTGTGGTTTGGTGGTCTAATCAATGCTGAATATAATTGGACTATTTTTGGACTTAGACCCATATAAAAAATGTTGCCCGATATTCAGTAAAATCGGTCTATTGGCAACAAAAATAAGCAAACTTCACTCAAATTTTGTCTGTGTATGTTTTATATACTAATTAAAGATCTAACGAAATATGGATATAATCGGTCAATGTTTGGACTTGGGACCTATTTTCGGAAAACACTGGTGTAGGGTATCTCTGGTCGGGGTTGACCAACTATAACTTTCTTACATGTTTTATTTTAGATTTGTGTTCATCGAATCAATTTTAATAAATTTGGTGTATTGCACAGTTATTTTTAAAATTTTCAAAGCCCAAAACTTCGATCGCCGGGCGCCACGAGTTAATTTTATCCGATTGGCCTCAAATTTGTACCACATAATTTTTAAGTTTAGTAGAATAAAAATTTGTCCGGACACTTGGGTAAATTAAAAATTTAAGAAAAAATTTTACTCTAATGTAAAAGAAATTTTATAATCATTATATTTTGAGTAAGGTTCTTTTAGCTCGAGGTCATTTTTCATTTACTAATTAAATCCATGATATTCTCAAAAAATATTTTTCAAGAAAATTATTTTTCTGTTTAATTTTTATTACATGTTTAAATACGTGTAATTTTTTTGAGTTTTTACTTTAATCGCGAAGCGGGAGGGTAAGGAAATTTTTGATTATCACGAAAATTTTATGGAGTTATTTTGATACCCAATAGAAACCTTTTGGACCTATTTCAGTTCAAACAAAAAATAAAAGTAAAAATGGATACGGCCTAATGTATAATTACTTGAAAACTGTACAAGAGGCGTATGTATACCTTATTTTGTTATTGCCTTTAAATAACAATCATACGTAACGGGGTAAAGTGGTTTATTCATAACGCTTATATGCAATTTTGAGTTTGGACGCTGGACTCCACCATCAAGGGCCTTAAAACAGGACGTATTTAGTATACAAATACTTTAAATGCTTAAAAATCACCAAATACGTAAAAAAAATCTAGCAAAAAATCTAAAAAAAACCTTGAGTGTTTTGTAATGGGAAATATTAACTTTCAATTGGTTTTGGTTTCACCCCATTCCGATTTGGAAAGTTCAATTTTCACTGTGTTAAAATTTCTACGAATTAGGTTTAATAAAAAAATTTCAATAATTGAAAAATTAAAATCCCGCAATTTTTTTATGCTTTTAATTTAATACTATTTTGTATACTTTTTAACATTAATCATTAGTTTTCTTATCAAATTGTTTTTATAATTGTATTTGATAACAAATCATTGACAATTTGTTTATTTTTTTCCTTTAATGCAATTTATTTACATCAAAGATGGAAGTTATGCATCGAGTGGTGTATTAAAAATAAGTTTTGTAACTGGCATTCAGTTAATTGCCAAGTGTAATAATATTGAAGTACAAAACTTTGCGAGGAAAGTTCAAAAGTGAATGTCAACACTTTAGAGTTTTAAAACCGTTCAACTTAAGAATAATATTTATGTCACACTAACTTAAACATAAATTGGAGTACTTTTAAAATCATCAGATAATGTTAAATTTACATAAGCATTAATATATCTAATTAAGAATTAACTCCTAAGTAAATTCTATGAAATTGTATATCAAATTAAAAATTCCCATCCTGGAATTACATGGTGTTTTAAGTAAGTGCATATATTATTAATAGGGCAAGTATTTTTATGCAAATGCATGTTTTTACTGCAAATTTTTAATATAATATAAATAGAAAATTTATTCTAATCAACAAATTTTTAACATAGTAGCATCGATATATAGTTTTTTTTTTTTTTTAATTTTTTGTACAACTGTATACTTCTGCATATTTTCATATAAATTGCACAATTGTCACAATTATTACATATTTTTTGAACCGTAATTCAAATCCAAAACCGATTACTAGTTCTCAAAATTCTTAAAAAGCTAAAATGTTCTTCAAACACTAATTTATGCAAACACATCCAATATTTATAAATAAGCAATGAATTTTTAAATGCATATTTCTGAAAACAAAAGTACTTGCCCTTTTTATTAAATAACATTTAAAAATTGACTTTCTCTTTTATTTTGTTTTTACTTTAATACGTAACAATATGATTTATTTATAAATAAAAAATGTAAATATATTTTTTAAAAAAATCATAACACACAGTTTCAATTTGACCTATATTTTCAATTAGCTTCAACTTGTTGTGGTGTTCTGAAATGAAATATGTAAGAGAACTTTTTCAAAAATAGTATACATGAGGCATTCCACACCAAATGTGTCGCTATAGAAAAACATGTCGTCGCTGCGCCTAAAAATTGAGTCATGTGTTTTTCAAATTTTTTCAAAGAGGCCCAAGAAACAGCATTTTTTGGTCCTTTTGCAGTACCATTTAGAAGTCAACTTTAAATCAATATAAAATTTATAATATTGGTTTACTATTTATGTGAAGCTTTTTTCATAAAAGTACCGCGAAAGATCCAAATTTGGCTGTTTCTTAGGCCTCTTCAAAAATAAAATTTTAACACATGACTCCATTTTTAGGCGCAGCGACGATGTGTCCCATGAATTTCTAAATTGGTTGTATTGACAGCCCTATATGGAACATATTTAAATTTGTGTCGAGTTGACTTGATTAAATATTTATCAAATTAAAATGGAATGCATCATAATCTCAAAAGTTTGCGTTCTTGTATATGGGCTATCTATTAAATTTTTTTTTTTTTTAATTTAAATTTATCAAAAATCCGGCCATTTTTTTTTAGACAAACATCTAAACTAAAAAAAAAATAAAAACGAAAAAAAATTTCCGGATTTTTGATAAATTGACTTTTTAAAAAATTAGAAATATCACAACGAGTTCTGAAATTTTTAATCTATAGCCCATACAAAAATATACAAGAATGCAAATTTTTGAGATTATTTTGCATTTCGCTTTAATTTGATAAATATCACTTTGCTCGAATTTGACACTTTTTTTTAACAAGCTGGACACCCTTCTGGTAAAGTTAATTCGAGTACGCTGAATTCAATGGTGCTAGCCGTTTTTCGAAGTTAGCGCTCGTATTCGCGATATTCGCGATTTAAAATTTTGATGCTCAAGTACAATAAAACCGATATTTTTTAACTTTAGCGATAGCTTTTAAATTTAAAACCATTTAAGTCTGTTAAACTAGCATAACAAACCAAAATACCGTGAATTTATTTCGCGAAAAACATATTTTGGTCGCGAAAAATCGTTACTTTCTGGAAATATTTGGTCAATACAAATATTTTTAGTTTGATTTGAAATACCGACATCCATCTGGTAAAACTAGTTTATATACACTAAATCCTATTGCAATATCAGTTTTTTTTTTTTCAAAGTTAGCGTATGTATTAGCGATATTCGCGATTATTTTTATTTTTTTTTAAGTAAAAAAAAAAAAATTTATATATTTATTAAACTCCATTTTTATTAAACTCAATTGACAATACAAAAAAAAAAATTTTATTCGCGGAAATTTTTTTTTCGCGATATTTTTTCGCGAAAATTTGTTTTCGAAATTTTTTTTATTTTGCTATTAATTTATTAAAATGTGTAGAAAACGATACATTGCAGACACAAAATTTTTCGAAAAAAAAATTTTTCGCGGATTTTTTTTTCGCGAAAATTTATATTTAAAAACTATAAAAATTTAATTTTTGTTACACTTTAGCTTTACAATTTTAAATCGCGAATATAGCGAATACGAGCGCTAACTTCGAAAAACGTGTAGCACCATTGAATTCAGCGTACCTGAATTAGCTTTACCAGCGGTTTGCCCAGCTTATTAATTTTTGCGACTAGCACAGTGTAATTTAAATAATATCAAAATCATTAAGACATTTGAATAAATTCACTAAAACAATATAAACAAAAAATATCCTTGTTGCTCCGGCTGTTACTTAAACCCATGGGAATTTTTTTTTTCAATTGCATTCCAGAATTTTCTCCCAAATGTATTTCAAATTGTTTGAATTACATTTTCAAATAACCCAGTTGGCAAAATAAAATCACACCTGACATACTGCTGACACTCCCTTTATGAAATCGCTGACATCTTCATACAATTTTTCAAAATGTCATCAATGACATGTCAGCAGTTGGTCAGCAGTGTCTACCAGTATCGGTGGCCACTAATAATTCGTTTAAACAACCACTGACCCATTGCTGACATGTCATTGATGACATTTTGAAAAATTGTATGAAGATGTCAGCAATTTTATAAAGGGAGAGTCAGCAGTATGTCAGCTGTGATTTTTTTTTTTGCCGACTGGGAAAGTTTAAAAATTTGGGAAAAATAAGAAGTTGAAATTTTTTTAATACAGTTTGTAAATACATCAACACTATTACCAACAATTTTCAGGAAATACAAACAATATTTAAAAAATTTACAAATACATTTCAGAAATCAGCATTTATTTATATTTGAAAAATGTCCAATTTTATTTCACAAAATACTAAATATGTTTTAGAAACTTCTTTATACATATGTTCCAAAAATTTGATTTTCCGAAATTTGTATTTAAGAAATTTCCATTTAAAAATACATTTTAACATTTTTTTTAAGTTTTAAAAAATTTCAATTACTTATAAGTAGGAATAAGATTTTCATGCACTAAAAAATCGAAAATGTGCTCTTAAAATAAAGATTTAAGCTAAATTTTTTCAGAAAGATTTAAGCAAAATTTTTTCAGAAATTTAAACAATCTATAAAAAAAAATGAAAAATATTTTTTTTATTTACAAAATATTTTTATAGAATTTAATATAGTTTTTGAAAACATAATTTTCAAATTTTGCTAATTTATACCAAACTATGCAAAAATATGCACTTAAAAATTGGAAATACCCTAGTAAAAATATTATGCTAATTCTACTAAATAGATCTAATTTGATCCGTAAAATGGTTGTATCAAATAATATCTAATTGTATTACTTTAGATCAAAAAATATAAAAATTGATACAATTTGATCCTGAATTTGGTCAAATCTAATTATATCAAATTGATCTTATAATATCTTTTTTTATACAATTTGATGAGCAAAACCAAAATACGAATCTAATCATATATGTAGCAATATCTAACCATATAAAGTGTATCAACCGTATCAAAATGATAGATATTATTTTATATTAACTTTTTTGGTCGTTTTCGTTTTTGGACTATGGGCAAAAAAAAAATGCATTGAAATCACATCCCGAATTATAAGAATTCGGAAAAAAATTGTAATTAAAAAAACTTCCGAAAACACATTCAGACAAACTTTAAAATATAAACAGTTAGATGTTTCTGAAATATAATTGTGTTTTTGAACGCAACTAGAAGTGTTTGAAGTAAAAATTTATGTTTCTTCTCTTTTTACATTGATATTTAATGAACAAAGTTTTAAAAAAAGTCTAAAAAAAAGCTAAAAAACAGCCAAAAAATTTTCAAAAAAAGCTAAAAAAAACCGGCTTAAAGCTAAATGCAAAGTTTTAAAAAAAGCTAAATCTAGCGGGAAAAAAGCTAAATTGGCAACGCTGTTGATGACACGCTTCATCATATTGATGACACTGTTTTATAGTATTGATACATAGGAAGTAAATTGTTATGATTACTTCATATTGATGTAATTTTTTCATCAATATGAAAAAGCTTTTTCTTTAGCGTGGGTAAATTTGAAACTGAATGATAATTATCTTGAAAATTATTCTATGAGAATATCACGGTTGTAGTTTGTAAAAAAAAATTACCTCGAGCTAGAATAACGCTACTCAAAATATTTATAAAAATAATTTTTCTCTACATTATTTTTTAATTACATATTTTTATTTTTTCTAATCAAAAAGAAATTTCGCACGACCACCAGCAAAGATTTGTGTAAAATAAACAATACAATTAAGATTATTTAAATGAACTAAGATGAACTTCTCTTTGTGTGTTTCATTGTATGATTTCCGAAATAGAATAAACATAATAAAAAAAAATAATTTAATAATATTATCAACTAATAAACAACGTAATCAAAAATACTTAATAAAACATATACGACTTATAAAGATCTAAATGTGGGATTGGAAACGAATTTTTTTGCCCCCCTTTTTTCATTAACATTAAAAACAACAATAACAATAATACTTAATACTTAGTAAAAACAGCAACAATTTATCTATTTTAAATATTATAAAACGATAAGAACAACAACCACATAAGTATAATCAGCTGATAGATGGATGGAAAAATTGTGAAGTAGTAGTTGTAGTAGTAGCACGAGGCTAAACGATCCATTGAATAATATAATAATAAAACAACAACAAAAATTAGCCCATATAATAATAATTATAAACTTTAACAACAAAAACAATGGCAACGTCTACAATTTAATGCACTTTTGAAAGAAACTGCAATATAGCAGCAACTGCAACAGCAACAACAGCAACAAGTAATGCAAACACACACAAAGTCAACAAACGCAAAACAACAATAATAAATAGCAAACTGTGTTCTTGTTTCTGCTTCTTCTTTTTCTTTTACAAAATGTATTTTATATTTTTAGTGTTAAACTGATAAGAATTAATTTTTGTTCGCATTTGCTCAAATTTCGAAGCAATAAATATTTTATAAGAGAATTTATTTATTTTTTGTTTGTTCTTTATTTTATTGCAAGAGTATGAGTGTTTTGTAGAAAACTTATGCTCAATGGTGTTGCCAGATTTGAAGATTTGATTTAATAAATTTTTTAATAATGTTCATATACTCTACAGTAGACCGGTATTTTTTTGAATGGCAGAAAATGTTTTAATGTCCGCCAAATTTGTATTCTCTTAGACCAAAAACTTTGACGCCAACCGGATTAAATTTACTAGTGGCGCCCGGCGATCAAAATTTTGGATTTTTGAACAAAAAAAATCTTAATAAAAAATAAAATTAATGAATAATAAAACACACCAACAAATGTTTAACCCATAGACCAGAGTATACTTTTCAAAGGGTTTGACGAATCTGATCTCAGAATTTGCCTTTCGCATTAGGTTTTCGAGATATTTTAGCTTAAAGTTGAAAAAAAAACGTTTTTTTTTTTTTGTTTTTTTGTTAATAGTTTACGTCAAACTCACAGACATCTTGAAGTCATTATTTATTTCAATAAAATGATTTTTGAACTTTTTTGATATCTCTTCTATTTTCTGAGATATCGTATCAAACAGGTTCTCGTTGTAGTACGTAGCACGGACGATATCGTCAACGGACGATATCTCAGCAAATATAAAAGATATCTACACAATTCGAACAGCATTTTCTTTAATAAGGAATTAAAGCCTTATAAGAATGCCATAAAATAAAGAAGAAATATCGGAAAAGTCTATTCTATTTGCATTCATAGCAAAAATATCAAACTTCATGTGAAGATATCTTTGCGGTGGAACAAGATATTGCAAAGTTTAAACATTCATTTTTAAAGTAATTTGTGGGAGTTTTTGATAACATATCAGGATTTATAATTAAAAGTGGATTCACGCTGTTATACCGTCACGAATATGTCGAAAAACAAACGTTTTTTTTTTTTCAATATTAAGTTAATATATCTTGAAAACCTGATGTGATGGGAAAATTCTGAGTACAGATTCCGATTCAGCGCAACTCAAACACTTAGGAAAGTATTCTCTTGTCCCGTGGTTTCTTTTTTTTTTTAAATTTTGTCGGCCTATGTAATTTTAATTTTTGTAATCTTTCACCAGATTGTGAAAATTGTCTTTTATTCAACAAAAAGTGAATTATTATCCAAGTTACAAAGAAAAATTACCTTTTTCTAATATTAAAAAAAAAAAAAACAAGTAGAAAAGTTAAATAAGACTTGGCCGAATCTATGAATACCCTTCACAATGCCCTTTTTAACTGATAGTAAATTTTCTAACGTGAAGAAAATAAAATTTTTGCTTAGAAATATTTTATTTTGTGTAAAATTTTGTATAATTTAAAAAAAAAAATAGTAAATTTGAGTGTAAAATTTTTTTTATTGTATATTTTTTGTTTGTTTTAGTGTAAAAATATTTTTGAGTGACAAAAATACGTTGTAAAATATTTTTGTAAATTACCAATGTTTTTAAAACATGTTTAACCGGTTTTCAACACGTGAATTTAAGGTGAAACTAATCTGAAACTCACGGTTTTGCTAACTACTTGCGAACCACTGGACCGATTTGGCTGAAATTCAACACGAACCAGGCCAGTGAAACGGAAAATATATCTGCCAAGCTTCAACATCCTCAGAATTATTTTTTATCTAGTAAATTCACGAAAAACCTTTGCCGAAATTCAGTCTTTTGCTCATAACTTTTGAACCACTGGACCGATTTCGCTGGATTGCAATACCAACCTAACCAGGTAAATGCCCAACATATATGCCAAACTTCAGGAGCCCCCGTAAAGTCTTTCAAAAGGTAGCGTGTTTTCAACGGACAGACGGACGGACGGACATCACTAGACCGTCTTAAAATCAAACGAGGATCATGAATATATATACCTTATGTTGTCCTAGACCAATATTTCGAGGTGCTACAAACGGAATGACAAACTTATATATACCTTCTATCACTAGAGTGGAGGGTATAAAAAACAAGTAGGAGTGTAAAATTCGGCTGTGTCGAATCTTTTGGATCCTCCGACATGCAAAAAAAAAATTGCAGTCTTTTTCCTTTTTTTTGGAGGGGGGAGGTCTACCTTAGAAATATATGTGTAAAAAATCATTCGTATGCGACCCGAAAAAGAAATATATTTTCTAATCCCCAGGGTCCAAATGCAGGACTTTGAACTTATTGTAGCATAAAAATGATGGATTTGTTAAACAAAAACACAAAAAATCAATTAAAAATATAGTGTTTTTTAGAGGTTGGTTTGGTTCTTCAAGGGGAAACTTTTTTCCCGCTGGTCCGATTTTGCTCATTTCCAAACTTAACCTGCCTAGAAACATGAGACATATTCGTGCCTGATTTCTGGAGTCTAGCTCTTTTATTTTGGAATGCATCGTGGTAACTACAGACGAACAGACCGATATTTTGATGCATTACACACGGAATGACAAAGTGAGTATACCCCCATACTGTATTTGAAGGGTATAAAATCAGTTGTGTGCATGTTAATAGCATGCCACGCTAAAGTGGAATTTTTTCATCAACTTTGATTTTCCCAAGTGTTTGGTCAAATTTTTATCCTGCTAGACCTAAAATTTGTTAAATTCAGCCGTGGCACCCGGAAATCCAAGTAGTGGATTTGTGAAATTTTGTTTGGCTTTCAGTTTGTTTCAATCTGTATAAAATAGTCAATGAAAAAAAAATTACGATTTTTTTTATTTAATGAACGTAGAAAAAACCACCATTTTTAAAATTTTTTTGACAAATTTCAAATGGAGATATCTGAAAAAAAGCATTCCAAAATTAATGAAAAATTAAGTGTAGCAAGATTTTTTTTTTTTAATTTTTTAATAATTTTCAAAAAATCCAAAACTTTAAAGGGCACCATGGTCGTATTTGGCACAAATAAGTTTAAATAAAATATTGCCTTAAGCTTTATGAAAGGGTCAAGGAAAAGATTTTTTTTTAATTCTTGAACGTAGGAAAAAACCGCCATTTTTTTAAAATTTCAAATAGCGATATCTCGAAAACTGTTCAACCGATTTTATTATTCCTTACGCCTTTAGTATAGACCTACCTTTAAGTATACCGATCGACTAAGAATTACTTTTAGAGTCGATTTAGCTATGCCCATCCGTCTGTCCCTCCTTCTGACCACGTAAATAGTTTAAGCACGTTACAAGTAGCAATTTTCAATCAATTTACTTGGAAATTAAAACTTAAATATCTTTTTGCCCAAGGATGAAGCTAAATGAAATTGGAAAAAATCGGACCATGTTAAGACCCCATACAAACGCCCCTTTTAAATATGTATCATTTTGAAATTTGCAGGTTCTCTTATTTTGTATGCACAAACTTTAAAGAAATCGGATTAGTCCTTCTTTTAGTCTCCATACAAACCACCCTCCCGATTTTTCTAAGTTTTTTCCAAGAACATATTTTGATCGTATAGTGTTTTATATTAATTTTCATATGACCCCATATTTTTCTAAGTTTTTTCCAAGCACAACTTTTTTATCATATGGGTGAAATCAAAAAATGTCAGTGTTTTTGAGCCAAAATTGTACAAACAAAAAATTGTAATTTTTGGTGAATTTTTTTATTAAAATCGATATGTTACATCACTACTAATATAACTATAAAAAATCTCTTCTACAAATTGTTTCAAACAAATTTTATCGACAATTTTATGATTTTTTCGGAGACGGAGTTTACATTCACCGTAGAAAAATACATTAAATTTTTTGAATTTTTTTTGAAAACATTTTATTGTTATTTAAAAAACTTATTTATGTAATTGCTAACAATTTTTGTAATTAGGATTTTTTTCTTGTTTTTGTTATTAAAGATTTTACAATTATTGTTTTTAACAGGATTTTTCTCAGGAAATGTAAAATAAAATTTATTTTTTTTTCTGCTAAAATGAATTTTTTACTTTTTGAAATGGCTAGCGTTAATATTTTCATCGGTTTTAACAACTACATAAAGTTTTTTATTGCTATCTGCAAAAAAAAAGTGGACGGAGTTTACAGCGACGGAGTTAACATTTCGTCACTTCATGCCCTTTTTTTCAAAAACTATTTGTCGGAAATTGGTTTCCGAAAAAAAATAATTAGATATCAACTAGATACGTCAAAATATGACGATATTTCAGATACACGCTAAGTAGTTTTGTTGTAAACGTGGAGACGGAGTTTACAGCATTTTTCATTTATGATTTAGCTTTTCATACCGGGAAATTAATATGCAATGAAAAAACTTGAAACCAATGATGCACAATTATATTTTATAGCCTCGCGTTTAAAAAATGGGGCAATAACGTATTATTTTGCTAAAAATAATACGTCAAAAACAACAAAATTGGCGGGTTCCACAATGTCGAAAAAAAGTGTCGAAAAATCGTTTCACAATTGAAGCCGTGTTTGCATGGGTAAAAGAGATAGTTATGGCAATATAAAAAAAAAAATTAAAAACGTCAACATTCCCTCTTTAAAAATGTAGTCAATTATTAAGCTCTTGGTTTATTGGTTTTTAAGATATAACCGGTTAAAGTTTAGAAACTGAAATGGTTATTGGCGACGGAGTTTACATTTGGCCTACAAAAATGAAAATAACTTGTTTAAAATAGCTTATTAATATCAAGAATGTTGTTAGTTATGTATAACCGCAATGTATATGACGTTGTACAAAAGAAAATACGCGAATTCTTTACCCAATGTATGAGATATTACACGATTACATGGTTTGGTTGACATTTTTTGATTTCACCCATATATATTTTCTAAGTGTTTTATATAAAATTTAACATGACTACATTTTTTGAAATTTTTTTCAAGAACAACTTATTTTTATTATTATAATTTTTCAACTTTCCGATTTATAAAATTGTATAAATTTTAATATAATTAGATATAATTTTATATCATCGAATTAGACCAAAACTCGTATCGAAGTCGATATAAAGTTATATAAACTGATATTATAAGATAATATTCGATCAAATCTTATGAAACCATTTTTCGTATAAGATTGTATCAAAATAGACACGAGCCCATATTAAATTATATATTGGGTCATATAATTTTTTTTACTCGGGTACCTTTACATATACAGCTTGTATTATATACGAACAATGTACATTGTATATACAGATTGTCAATTTGCTAAATACTCTTGACGAATTCCGAACCAATGACCAAACCAATCAATTTAAAACAAACATTTTTATAAATAGTTTCTTGAAAATTGTTACTTTGACAATATCATCGTAATGATTAGTAAAAGAAATATGACCTTGAGCTAGAATAATCTTTCTCAAAATAAATTTAAATAATTTTTATTTTTTTTTTCCTCCAAGAATCATATTAATTTTCTTTTTTCGAGCAATAGAACAAACTTATTTTTTTACATGAGATTTCAGAACTCCGAGCAGTTTGAAACTGTCAATTAAAATCCTTAAATTGTATTTTGAAAATTTTTAGTTTCATAATTGGAATTAAAACGAAAATATTTCTGGCAACACTAATGCTCAAAAATTTACAATCTTATACTCGCTCATTCATTGTACATACTACGAAGTACTAATAATCATAATTATCAATGATAATTGTTTTAATTTATAAATTGTACTTACTAACTACCCAATGCGATTTAGCATGTTAGCAACTGATACCAAACTGATATGCTATTTAATTCAATATACATGTGTAGGTATTTATTAATGTATTTGTTTAATCATGTTTAATACAAATTTTTGTTCAATACTCTCACTCTCAAATCAAATGAAACAAAAATTAAACAAAATATATATTCCTTTATTTTCATCGAGTCTAAATCATATGAATTTCAGTTCTTAATCGGCGTCTACTCACGCTGCACACAATATCAGAAAAAAATTATAATTATTTAAAAAAAAATTAACTTATTTGAATTAATTTAAATAAATAAAAAATACAATTTCATAGAATTCAAATTAAAATTTTTTTTAATAAACAAAAATATTATTAAAAATAAACTAAAATAAAATTAGATTAAAGTGATGAGAAATAAAATATTGTTTAACTATTTAATATTTGTTGAATAAATTATCAAATATTTCTATTAAAAAAAAGTGTTAATTTATTAAAATTATAGTGTGAACAATTTTAAAATTCAACGCTCTATTTCTAAAATTTCATAATTTTTCTCATACATGTGTTGTTAATTTTGGTTAAAAGTGATTTTTTTTTATACATAAATATTTTGAAAATAAAACAAAAAATAAATGTTTATTTAAATTGTAAAAAAAAAAAAAACAAAACAAAGGCAGAAAAATAAAACTATTTAACAAAACGTACATTTTTACATTGTAAATATAAACAATTAAGATTACAGCACTGGAGTGAAGGTAATTATAAACAAAACTGTTACAAATATAAATAATTATATATGTAAATAAAAAAAATTATTAATAAAATATATTTGTTTTAATGAGTGCAAAAAAAACTTTGTAAATTTTATAAAATGTGTGAATTTTGGAAATTTTTTAACACTTACGCAGTCTTAAATATTACCCAATTCTTTAATTTCAGTTTGAATTTTTAAAAGATTTCGAAAAAATTTATATTAAAATTCGAAAAAAATATATACCTTGCAATCAAACCTGTAAAATACTTAAGTATTTATTTACTTATGTTATATTTTTTCAAGTATTTTTGTATTTTTACTTGAACATTTCAAGTACAAGTATATTTTTACTTACTTGAATAAATTTTCAAGTAAGTAAAAAAATACTTGTACTTGAAATGTTCAAGTATAAATATTTTGTATTTACTTGAAAACAAGTTCAAGTAAGTAAGTATATTTTTACTTGCAACAATATTTGTTCAAATAAAATACTTGACTACAAATTTGTTTAAGTAAAATACTTGGAAACATTTTCTTCAAGTAAAAAAGACCAAAAAATGTTTTTAAATTTATTTTTTAAACAAAAATGTTTCCATATAAAATATTTTATTTGAGCAACATGTTTACAAACTACTTTTTTTAATTTCTTTAATCCCTACTAAGAAGGGAGTAAAATGAGTCTACAACATTAAGATTTTTCATTGAAGATCTCCAGAGTACATGTAATCGTAAGACCTTTTGTACATTGCCATTGAAAAAATAAAACGAAAGATGCCGTAGAAGAATAAACATCCTCAACAAAGAAGTTTTTTTAGTTCCGTTCGGATTTGGAATAAGTGGTTCACTCGTAAAATGCAAACCGAATATTTTTTTTTAAAATGAAACCACTTCTATGCAATTTAATTCCAAATTTATCTTTAAAAGTTATTTCATTCCGAAAATAATTTTCCTTTTTCGTTATACAGATAAAACACTTAGTCCAAATCCGAACGGAATTGAGTCTGTTACATGCCCCTTAAAACATAAAATTTGACATGTGGTATTATCCAGCATGGAAGAAAACCTCAGAAAAAGATATTTTTAAGAAATACATTTTAGCAGCGTACACATAATGTTTTTCATTAAAAGCCACTTTTATTGTTAAAAACTGTTTATTTAAAAGATTATTTTTTTTTTCAATTTAACATATCATTACCAACAATAACAATAATAATTAAAACAAATTTAAATAATAATTAAAAATAAGAACAAAAAAATTATTTTTCTACGACATTTGAATAACTGTTGTGTTTTTTAAATACAAGAATATCATACATAGTACTACTTAAATAAATGACTAAAATTGACGGTTCCACTGGCATTATTTTGAATATAATGATGACATTACAAATGCTAATTATTAAAAATTTCATTGGGATTAATAAATGCTTTAATGAAAATAAAGAATTAACAATATTAAATGTCTTTTTTTACGTCGGCGTGTTGTTTACTATGTGAAAAGTATTTTTTTTTTTATTTTTGGTTAAACTTTGAAATGTCTATATCTCGAAAACTAAGCCAGATAGAAAAAAAACGCAGGACATTTTTGGTTTTTAGAATTACCATAGTTTGGTCGGTCCTCTTCATATGTGTGGACTCTTATGGGTCCAAATTTTTAATTAAAAAAAATGGCACTTCCGAAAATTTTAAAATTCACATAACTCGCTAAATTGATTCCAAATGTTGGTCAGTTTAGCGTTATCTTGGTTACTCAGCAATACCTTAAAAATGGTAACGGTTGTAAAATGCATTACAATGCAAAAACGATTATTTTTCCCCTATTAGGTAATATCTTACTTAACCCTATACTGGATTAATGATTTTTACAGAAAAGTATTGCATATGGTAAGTGGTAGGAAATAAATAATAAATATTTTTGTGGCTTTGTATTACATGATAATGCATTACATAACCGTGACCATTTTAAAAGTTTCGCTGGGTAGTTTTGCAGGTACAGAAATTAAGGAGCCCAATAGGATATTTTGAATTTTAGAAACTGAGTCACTAAAAAACGTTTACTCTGAGGGCTTTTGAGTATTTGACGAACGAGTTCTAGAGAACATGAGCTACAAAAATGTTTTTGGACTTTTTATTGTGTTGGAAATATTTACCAAGATATGAGCACTTTTAAAATTTTGGGAATGCCAAATTTTTTGGATTCAAAGTTAGGACCTATTGGGGTCCACACATGTGAAAAATACTGGAAAAACTATGGTGATTCTAAGAACCAAAAACCCGCTCCATTTTGCTATATATGGCTTTTGAGATATCGCCATTTTAAGTTTAAAAAAATATTTATTGTAAACAAATGCTCTTTTTATCAATTGTAAATATATTTTTAGGCATTTGTGCGGTTTAATAAGCGTTAGTGCAAATAATGCCAATGCCAAACAATTTCATTGTCATTAAATGCTAACGTTTTTTTGGTAGTTAGTACTAATGCCAATGAAAATTCAATGCCAATTAAAAATTCCCATGTATGACGAATATTAATTTTTTGCTAAATGCAGTATTATTTTAAATTGATGAAAATATTATTATTTGCCTTTAATAAAACCAATTGTTCAAAATTTTCGTCACTAAGTGATCCCCGACGTGGGCTATTAACGATTCCTGCAAATGAAAATAAACGCTCAACAGACGCCGATGATGGTAAATTAGTAAACGTCTTTAGAGCCAACTTCTTCAAAATCGGATATTTGTTTAAAGATGTAATACATGTACTAGGATCATTTAAGTAGTCATAGTACTGCATTTCCAATGCACTAGATGGTTTTGTAGTGCTTTTTACCTGTAATGTTTCATTATCTGAAATAAAAATTTGATTTTGATTTTATGATTCTATTGATATATGAGGAGTTCCATAACAAAACGCAACAATTCCACTTTAACAGTTTTTGAGATAAACCCACAAATATAAACAAAGTCAGTAGTGAGTTTGAGTGTAATTACTAAGCTTTGGGATGTTTCATAATTAAAGTCAACAGTGAATTGCAGTGTAAATATTGAGCTTTGGGATGATTTTTAGTAATGGTTGCATGGATTTTAATGTGTAGAATAGGATTTAGTTAAAAAAACAAAAAATTCAAAAAGTGGAATTGTTGCGTTTTGTTATGGAACTCCTCATATGTACTATATATATGGTATTATATCATTACCTTTGAATATACAAAATTCGTACTTATCATCATTACTGTTACAAGTGATTGGTGTGGTCAAAGTATCAAAAGGCTTTCCAACACTTAAAACGATTTGGTGTATATCTTGGATTGTTTTATTGTGTGGTATGTCCTCTATAGCTTGAAACCATCTTATTTTTATTGATGGACGTAGTACAGAAGCTGTAATTGCCATATATGCAGGCTCTTTCAAAAAAAAAATATCGTTGAATCTCTCAATTAAACACTCTTCAATGTTAATTACAACTGGCATTAAATATTTTAAATCGTTACTGAGTACGATACGTCGAAGCTTAGTTCTAAGGGTAAATAGAGACGGTATCAAGTCGCAGAAATGTATATTTTTATCGCCTTGTAAATTATCTATGGCCACTGCCAAAGGTTTCATAATCATATAATACTCTTCTAAATACAGCAAATCATGTTCATCAAAACCCTGTATTCCTAAAGTTTCGCAAACTTCAGGAATATTTTCTTTACATTCCAAAATCCTCTCCACTGCATCGTAGGTTGAATTCCAACGTGTGACAACAGGAACCACCAGTGACTTTTTCAAAATTTTCTTTATTATTTCGGCTGATTTTGGCCACTTGCATTTCTTCCACAATTCATTACAAATCTTAAATGCCTAATAGAAAAATATATTTGCTTAAAGTTTTTAAAATCATTCGTATTGAAAAACATAACTATACACAGTGGAGCAGAATCCAAATATTTTGGCATGAAACTTTAAACATTAACTGGTTCTGTTACTGTTATTTCTCCCTAAACAAGGGAAGTCTTCCTAAGACAATTTAAATTATTTTGGCAAACCGATCAGGCAGTGCGAAATGCTGGACTTATTTGTAAAATATTTTAATTTTGCCCACTGTGTTATGTTAAACAGACATTGATATACAGCATCGTAGAGAACAGCCGAATAAAACATACAATTAAAAAAATAAAAATAAATAAATACCTTACAATGACGAATATATATATCTTCTTGTTTTTTTAAATAATTTAAGAAATCAGTTGTTGCTATTAGATTTAGTGTATGAGTAGCACATCTTATATGTTTCGGCAAATTGGAGTCATCGCCTTTGAAAATATACTCCTCATCGTCGCAATCATCTATCACAATACCAAAGTCCTTAAAAGCTTTTACGAAATTTGATCCGTTGTCAGTGGTTGTTCCAGTTAAAATTTCTGGTTTGAGATTGAAGTTGTTGTTGATTTCACTAATTAATTGGGCGATTTTGGATCCCGAATGCACACCACTGAAGCGTTTGCAAGCAATTGCAACGGATGTCCTATTAAAATCGTCATCTAGCCAGTGGGCTGTGTACCCGAAAAAGCTTCTGGTCTTGGTAGACCATATATCCGCTGTGGTGCACACGAATTGTGCTTTTTGTATCTCCAGTTTTATAAAATTCATAATTAGTTCATGACTTTCATGAACCAACTTGGTTAACTTCGGTCGGCTTCTAACCTTTATGTTTTCTTTATCAAAAAGATCGAGAAATGATTTTTTTTCGACAATTGATAAAGGTAGACAGCAATCAGATACAAAATTTACCAATTTTTTATCAAAGTCATTCTGTTGTTGAGAGGTAGTATCCTTAATCTCTTTTGTAGACAAATATTTTTCAAAAGATTGGGGATGTTGAATTTTTAAGTGCTTTGTAAAATTTGATGTCACGTAAATTGATCCCTTTACTTTTTTTTTGCATATGCTGCATATAGCAGTAATACCACCATTGTCAGACTAATAAAAAAAAGATTTCTAATTAGATTTTGGTCAAGCTGTAACACGTTTTAAGAAATTTGAGTAGAAAAAGTAAAAGTTCACTCTTATGGCCCACTGTAGAATGCCTAGCCAAATCATTTCAAAAAAACTGTTTAACAAACCTCCAAAGGATTTTGGTCACGTACTTTTTTTGGCCCACTGAAGTTTTTTAAAGGCGTGTGGAATAAGTGAAATAAATGATGTAAACACACTTCTTACAATTAGCTAACAAGTCTCCCTGGTGTAACAGTCCAATCTTCATGGAACTTGGATATGTTGTTCAGAACAAAAATTAATAAAACACTTGGTATTTTAATCAATATAACATAGTTTTTTTTTTTTACATAAATGTTAATACTTTAAAAATTTTAATATCTTATGCACTTCCTGTCTCTAGAGACCCCCAGTGAAATTTGATGCACAAAATATTTGTAAAACAATTTAACCATTTAAATGCCTTTTTTAATAGACTTTTGGTTTTTATTTTAAGCCTAAAACATTTTTTTTTGTAATTTGAATAGGCAATTTATAATAAAAGCAATTACTAAGACTGGTTTCGGGTACTCGGCGGTCGTCAAATCTACAAATCACAAGCACTAAAAAAATATTTTTCTCTGCAATATTTACCGAGATATGTACATAGTTTTTTAGGTATAAAATCTAAATAACGGTAAACATCACTGAAAGCAGAGTACTCCGTGTTCTCTCAAAATATACGCAACCACTACCAGATAGTGTTTGTAATCAAAAAACAGAGCATTACCGTAGTGTTTGCTTTCGTCCATTAAACATAATAATAAAGTTCGGCATTATGTTTGTGTTCCTGTTTCCCAAATGTGCATAAGGTATGCAGCAAAAGTACAAACCACTAACTAACAGTTCGTTTTTTCACGAACCTTGATTTTAACTTACCTTTTCAGTAATACTATAAAATTCTTTTGATAAAATCGACGGAATACTACTTGTCATAGATACACTTCTTTTCCTCTTAGAAGATCCTGAACTCGACGGTTCTTTTAGAGAGTCATCAGAATCCTCGTTAATCAAACTTCTTTTTTTCTTTTTTATTTCCGGTTCTACAAAGGAAGGATCTTTAACAGAATCGTCCGAATCAAAATCGCAATCAGACATTTTAAAATAAAAACGCAAAAACCATAAAATTCTCAGAAGACGAAAATTAATAAAAACAAATTATTTTGAATTAATTTTTTTGAAAGTTTCCAAAAATGTTGCTCAAGTTTTTTATTTCAACAAAATGTTTATCAAGTATTTTACTTGATGAAAATTTGTTTCAAATAAAAAATACTTGAAAATACTTGAACTTGAAAATTTATTCAAGTAAGTAAAAAATATTTATACTTGAAAATCTCAAGTATAAGTATTTCTATACTTACTTGAAAATACTTGAATTCAAGTTTTTTACAGGTTTGCTTGCAATACATTATTTATTCACGTCAACAATGAATATAAAAAAGATTTTGAAATAGCTCGAACGGTTTTTCAAATAGAAATAATGGCGGGTTTTCCTTCGTTAAAACTCCAAAGGCAATATCTCGAAAAGCGTTTGCGGTTTTCGTAAAATAACTTTCAATTTGAGTTAGCAAACTTTTAGCAGATTTTTCTTCTGATATATATATTTTAATTTATTTAAATTTTAAGTTTAAGAAAAAAAAGAAACTGCACAGAAAAAAAAAAAAAAAATATTTGAGTAAATTTTCAATACTACACTCAAAATAAATTCTCTGTCCAATCAGCAGAAAAATCTGCTGAAAATACACCCATTTTGAGCCATATGAGAAATCTGCTGATTTTAGCAGACACGGTTTGCTAAATATCTGTCATAAGAAGTGAATAAATATAACAAGAAAAAAAAACATACGCCGCCAGCCAGCATCGAACTAGCCACCTTCCGATTTGAAAGTACACTTCTTAACCACTACGCTACGGAAGCTTATACTTTTATGCTATTAAACATGTGTGTTGTTCGACAGCAGAGAAATTTGATTTTAGCAGAAATATCTGCTGATTTTAGCAGAAAAATCTGCTGATTTTAGCAGAACAATCTGCTGATTTCAGCAGAATAATCTGCTGATTCGAGCAGAACAATCTGCTGATTTCAGCAGAGCAATCTGCTGATTTCAGCAGAGCAATCTGCTGACAATCTGTTCTGCTTTTTTTTTATATAAAAAAATTTCTCGAAAAAATAATGAAATTCAGCAAACAAAATCAGTATAAACATAGTAAAATGTCTGTTATTTTCTTATGACAGAGATTTTAGTAAAAATATCCTTCTCAGCAGAACAATCTGCTAAAAGATTGCTAATTCAAATTGAAAGTCGTTTTACAGATTTTTTGACAGAGTTTTTCTTTTGAGTGTATTGAGTAAAAAATTACTCAATTTTGCACCAGTAAACGATTTAATAGTATTGAGTAAACTTTTAATAAAAATTTATTAAATGTTTGAAAAAAAATTGAGTAAATTTTTAATTGACACAATTAAAAATTTACTCAAAATTTATCTATTTATTTTTTTTTTTTAAGTTTAAAAAAGTTCTAAATTTTTTTTACAAAAAAAAAAAAAACAGAAAACTTGTTTTTTCAAACTTTACCAAACATATTTATATCTCAAAAACATAGGAAAATTTTATAAAGACGATTACAAACTTTCATATACATACAAAAAAAACTATAAACTAAACGAGAATTTAAAAAAAATATGAGAGTTGAAACAAAATTATAAAAACTATTAAATTTTTATTAAATTATTTACTTAAATTGTTTTTAAAATTTTTAAGTAAATTTTTAATTATGTCAATTAAAAAATTACTCAATTTTTGTTTTTAAATTTAAACAAGTGATTACTCAAATTTGTTTCCTCCGTATTTTTTTCTGTGTGTTCCGCAATTTTAATGAATTCCCAATTATTTTTGTGCAGATTAGTTTGTTATTTTAGAGAAAAATTCTGTTGATTTTTTCTTCAAAAATGTTAAACGTTATATTAAGATGTAATTATTTCAAAAATGTTTGTGAAATTTAAAATACTAGAACTAAAAATTGTTAAATTTAAAAAAACAGCAGATTGTTTTCTTAATTTTACAGAAATATTCAGTTATTCCTTTTTGAAAAAAGAATAAAAATTTTATTTTTTTTTTTGATCTTAAAAAAAAAACTTGAAAATTTTTAAAAAAAATTATCACTGAAAAAATCAAAAAAGAACAAGTTCTTAGCAAACTGAATCTGCTAAAAGCAGCAGATTTATCAAACATCGATGCAATTTCAGCCTATTTTTCTGCTAAAATCCGCAGATGGCTCAGCTGAAATCAGCAGACTATTCTGCTAAAATTATCAGATTTTTTTGTTGTGATCAACAGATTATCTGCTGATTTCACCAAGATAATAAAGATATATATTTAGCAAACCGGATGTATTTTCAGCAGATTTTTCTTCTGATTGCACCGATAATTTATTTTGAGTATATGTTTAAAAAAAACATAATTGAAACTTTAAAAAAAATAAAAAAATTTCAGAAACTATTTTTTTTTTTTCAATCCAAAACTTTGGTCGCTGGAGCCAAGGGTTAAAAAATCCGATTTGAATTGAAGGGCTTATTGTAAAAACTAGATAAGCAACATTTCATTTTATGGTGGTTTTAAAACTTTTAAAATAATGTAGAAAATAGAACTTTTGCAGAACTTTTATGCTCAATATACCTGTACGAAGGGTTACAGCAAGACTTCTGCCAAAAATCTGTCAATGGAACATCAGCAGAAAGCGAAAAACACAAAAAATATAATGTTGCTTATCAAGTTCTTGCAGTAAGCCCTTCAATTGTGTTTTAATTTTTAAACAAAAAGAAACATAAGACGATTTGTTTTGAATAGAGATGGGTGCTGGTCACGTGATTCACGTGAATCATGCGTGAGTGTGTGTGTTTTTCATTTCAATCATGTGATTGACTAAATCTGAGTGAGTGATTAGTGAGTGAGTCATTTATTTTTTGCGTGAGTTTGCGTGATTAGATTTTATGATTTGCACAATTTTTTTAAATTTTTTGTATAAAAATTTTTTTTGGAGTTTTTTTTTTGGTAAGAACATTTTATTGCGTGAGTAGATTTTGTGTGACTCACGCGTGAGCGTGATTTAATTTGAGTCACGCGTGAGCGTAAGTAAGTGTTTTATTACTCACGTGAATAGTGAGTGAGCGTGAGTAAAAAAAAAAATTGCAAGAGTGATTCGTTTATTTTTTGCGTGAGCGTGAGTGAGTGTGAGTCAAAATCCACTCACGCGCCCATCTCTAGTTTAAAATAAAGCGCTCAAACAAAAGATTGTAGCATGATCTAATAAATTGTTACGGAAAACAAATTTTGAGATTTAAAAAAAAAAAAATAATATAAGAAAAATTTCCATTTTGAGCAAATTTCTAATGGCGATATCTCGGAAAACATGTGATATTGTTTTTATTTTCTCAAAACTAAAATTAAAATTAAGTGAGAGAATCTTTAGCACCCCGCAATATGTAACCAAATAAAAAATCCGTTATGAGAATCAGAGATAAGCACCAAACACGTGATTATCGTGATTCACGTGAATCGTAGGCAATTTTGTTTATACTCATGAGAGCGTATATGAGTGTGAGTAAATAAAAAAAGATCGTGCGGATATCGTGCGTAAGTAAAATTCTTAAAAAAATATATATGTTTCATTATTTATGTGCACCTTCACAGAAAAAGTCTTAAAATCATTGAAATATTATGTTTTAACCTGATCCCACAGTTCGATGCGTGACCCCCGTACCACAGTAAGGAATAAAAAATTAACGAATTTACATTTTTTTTTTTTTTTTCAATTCGAGAGTATTTCGTGAACATGCTCATATCGTGAGCGTGATTTCAATTTATTCCACTCACGTGACCGTGTCTGAGCGTGAGCCAAAAAAATATTCGTGAGTGATCGTGCTTGATAAAAAAATTGTATTTCGAGAGCGTGCATATGCCTGATTGAAAAGTCAGTCACGATACCTTCTCTTATGAGAATATCATAATAATAATTTCATCGAACAAATAAAAAAATAATATTGCCAAGAACGCTTTTGGAAAATTTTTCAGGTACGATTCGAGGGTATTTTTTTTGGGATGGGGAAGTTTTGGAGGATGCACTCCTCCTTGTTATGGTACTATCGCTTAAATTGTTTTCCAATTGTAATATTTACGCTTAAATCATAAGCTTAATTTACGCTAAAAATGAATATTGTAATTTCCTAACACCTTTCGTTTGAGAACAGGTCGATAAACTTCATATCCCATAACAATTTTACATTTTTTTGCAAAAAATTTGATTTTTTCTTAAGTTGTGTTGGTTCTCCTCGGTGTAACTTTTTTCCTTGATCCAAATTTTGCCCATTTACGAATTTGGCAAACAAATAAAACATTTTTATGTTTGAAGAAGTTCAATGTCCTGTTTTTTTGGTCAGCCCCCTTTTGTGGGCGTAGAAATAAGAAAATAATTCAAATAATGTAAAATTGTAAAACTTTGAACTTGAAAACATTTTTTACGAGCGATAAGGTGCCCAACGAACCCCGCAGAGACCCCCTCGCACACAAAAAAACTTCCCCTGTATTTTTTTTACATACACTCAAAAAAAAAAAATGTTATGTTAGCAAAAAAAGCTTGTAAACCCACAAGAAAATTTGCTGATTTTGAACCCACAATTTTTTTGGTAAAGTTAGCAAAAATGTTTTGCCAAAAATTAGTTAACAAATTTTTTTTTTATTTCAACTTAGTTCATACACATTTGAGGACCCCATTGGGTTTGGACCCGATAGGTCCAGACCCCGATGGGCCTAGACCTAGTTGGGTTCCTTAAAAATCGTCAAAGTTTTGTATGCAAAATTTGTGTCCGTTTCGCTATACCTTGCTTAGTTTTTGAGATACGTGATTTTAGGGGACCACCGGGGTTTTGAGAATTACAAAACCCGATAACTTCAAAAATATTACTCGGAGAGCTTTGCGGTCTTGTTCTACGTTTTGAGAGATACAAAAATGCTTTTGGACTTTTTGTTGTGTCGGCAATATTTACCGAGATATGAGCATTTTAAAATTTTCGGGAATGCTAACTTTTTTGGATCCAAAGTTAGGGTCCACACATGTGAAGAGGACCGGCGATACTATGGAGAACCCGAGCCTCCATTTTGCTCTATCTGGCTTGGTTTCCGAGATAGCACCATTTTAAGTTTTCTGAAAATAAAAAAAAATTTACCAAGCAAAAAAGCTTGTAAAAATTTGGTCAACTCAATTTTAAATTTAGCAAAAAAAATTAGTTCAAATTTTGTTTAAAATTGCTAATGCGCTAAATGAAGTTTACACAATATTTTTGCTAACATGCTAATCTCAACTAAAAATTAGCTAAAAGTTAGCTAACCATCATTAGCAAAAAAAAATTAGTAAATCTACTAATGTATTATTTTGAGTGTATTTGAGGCTATAAAAGATTTGGCTGAGCCGATTTGAGAACTCTCACTTTTCTTTTTTTTAAATATTTAAAAATAAATTTTATTTTTGCAATCAGCGCACAGTAGGATAGGCCGTTTTTACACCTTTTCTCTGATCTAAAACAGCTACCATGAAAAGTGGCCCAGCCATACCAGAAACATACGTGCAAAATCTTTTTGTTTTTCTGTTTTTTCTATGAGGTTTAATTGTGACTTTAAAATTTTTTTTTCACACAATGAGAAACAACATTCTTTTCGATTTTTTTTTCTTGATAAGCGTATTAACCCTTTGATGATCATACATTATTGATAATATTGATCAATTCCAAAAAGATTTTGCAGATATATTTCTGGTATGAGTTTGACACTTCTCCCGGGTAGCCGTTTCCGAAAAAAAAGTGTAAAAACGGCCCTTCCTAGTGTACAATGGGACAAACCGGAACACTTTACGACATTATAATTACAACAATATACAAAATTTTATTTTTTTCCGACTCTGGTTGTGAAAAAAATAAGAAAACAACATGTTTTAAATCCGTAATGACTCAGAATTGTACCTAATTAACGATTAGAATACAATCCGGACCATTCTAGTACAGAGATGAATACTAATGCTCATAAACTAAATAAAGAAAATTTAAATTTATAAGAAGTGTCATAAATATATGTACAAAAATTAATTATAAAATTACAAAAATTAAAATTGACAATTAACAAATTTTAAAGAATAAATTTCATTAATTTCTAATTTCTGATTTTTTTTTTAAACCAAAAATTGTTTTATTTGACCTCTAAAATATTACATCTTGACTATGGTTATTCTAGCTCGAGTATATTTTGGCTTTACTTTTTAAAATGTGATATTCTTATAGAATAACTTTCAAGAAAATAATTTTTCTGTTTTAAATTTTTTTTTTATGTTGGTCATTTTTACAAGACTTAGCCGACATGTCTTTCGGAATTTTTCAGATTGCATTGTCAAGAATATTTAGCAAATATAAAAAGCTTACACTACAAGTAGCGTAGTGAATTTAAATGACAAATCGTTAGTGGACAAAACAAAAATATTAAGATATTTTGAACTCTACACTCATTGAGCATTAGAAGAACAAATTGAACATTCTCTTATTGTTAGTATCATCACGATTATCAAACAATTAAAAATAATTATTAAAACAGATTTGCACTCATATGCATAGGATAATGCAATTGGCTATTAGGGGTCATGCAATGGGAAGTCAAATGCAAATATATTTGAATAAATTTTTATTTGGTAAATTGTTTACATTTTTTTTGTAAAATTACTTCCTCTTTCTTGGAGCATTAATTGTCCTATAAAATAATTTTTTTTTATAAAAAGATAACACAGTGCAACACCCAAAATCGGAATGGGATGAAACCAAAAGCAAATGAAAGTTGACATATTCCATAAAAAACCCCTCAAGGTTTTTTTCTAGTTCAGAGCTAGATTTTGTTTTACACGCATTTGAAGTTAGTGCACTTTTATTATAATTATAATAATAAATGCTTGAAAACTGTATTAGTGGCGAATAATATTGTAATTGCCTTTAAATAACAATCATACGTAACGGTGTCCAGTGGTTTATATTAATAATTGCCATTAAATAACAATCATACGCAACGGTGTACAGTGGTTTATTTTAATAATTTGGCTTTTCAACAAATAGGTACTGGACCGAATGCAGCAAAATTCATACCAGTCATAGCTGAAGTAATTTTGAGTTTAAGTTTGGAAACTGGACCCTACATGTCCAATAAACGCACCACCAGGGGCCTTTAAAGTAGGACACGTTTAGTACACAAAAACTTTAAAGGCTTTAAAATCACCAACTTTAAATGCGTGTAAAATAAAATCTAGCTCTGACCTAAAAAAAGGCCTTGAGGGGTTTGTTACGGAAAACGTCAGCTTTCATTTGCTTTTGGTTTCACCCCATTCCGACTCCGAAAGTTCGATTTTGTATCACTGTGTAATTAATTATTTTTATTGAAAATTTTAATTTTATTTATTTAACCCATATATTAGTTTACTTCCCCTTTTAAAGACTTACTTGATAGACCCAATTCTTTTGTTCTTTAAAATGCAATAATAAAAACAAATAAAAAAAATGTAAATGACTCACTCATGTTCAACAATATTGTTTTGCAATTAAAAAAATTAAATAAATAAACAAAATATTGATAGAATCATATAAATGTATAAAAAATTATAATCATAATATTTTGTTCTAATGAACGTCATCAAATTCAGGTCAATGATCTAAAAATAACTAAAATGCATTTAAAAACAACAAAATAATTAAATAAAAATATAAAATGTGTTCAACTTTAAACTAAAAATTTAAAATATCACATTAAATTAAACACTTTAACAAAACGTGACACCTGTTGAATCAACAAAGGGCGCTTAAAACAAAAACAATATATGAAAAACATTAACCCTTTATTGGCAAATAAATAAATTTGATACTTTGATGAAAAATTGTTGTGCATAAAAATTTATAAAGAAACATTTGAGATTTTAAATTATTGTTTTTTTAGGAATTAGCCATTAAAAAAATATATTCTAGCTCAAGGTCATTATTTCCTCATGAAATAATTTTCAAGAAAATTTTTTTTCTGTTTTAATTTTTTTTTTTTTTTTGTAGGTAATTTTTGCAAGACTTAGTCGATACGTGTTTCTGAGTTTGTCAGATTCCATTTTTAAAAATATTTAGCAAATATGAAAACTATACTACAAGTAGCATAGGCAATTTAAATGATTATTTTATGGGTAAACATAGCTCAAGGTCATATTTCTTTTACTAATCATTACGATGATATTGTTAAAGTAACAATTTTTAAGAAACTATTTATAAAGCTGTTTGTTTTAAAGACTTACTCGACACGTGTTTCGGAATTTGTCAAATTTCATTGTCAAGAGTATTTAGTAAATTGACCATCGTTATGTTTAGTAATGATTAGTTAAAAAATACGACCTTGAGCTAGAATAATCGCTCTCAAAATAGAATATCAAAGTTTTAATTGGTAAAGAAAATAATGACCTCGAGCTAGAATAAAACTACACAAAATATAATATTTTAAAATTCGACTAAAAAACTTTTTATTTTTTAATAAAAAATAATCAGAATTTGAAAGAAAATATTTACAATAAAAAATTTTTCCAAATTTTTTTTATTGTTTATAAACACACATAAAAAACTTTTGTTAGTAAAAAATTATTATCAAAATTCTTTAATTTATTACCTGTCATATTATTCTCAAAATTTTATTTTTACGGCCAAAAAACTTTGTTGACATTTTCCATGTGCTCACATGAATCCCTTGAAAATTAATTTTATTGTCTCTTATTAATTTTCTTTAATTTAATTTTCATGACTTTGAAAAAGTGCATGACATTGCAAAACAACTCTTTTATTTCAAAACGGAAAATATATGTATTTATTAATTTTGCTTGTAATTAATTTAACAATTTCTTTGTTTCTTTCTTTATAATACAGTTTTTTCCATGGCAGGAAAATATAATTGTAACACAAAGAAAAAAGTAAAGAAATAATATATTTTCCATTTGTAAACTACAAAAAAAAAGTAAACAAATGGATAAATGAACCATATTTAAGAGGTAAACAAATAATATTTCTGTACGATTTTCAAAATAGTTTTTATGCTCATTTTGGAAATCTCAGAAATATAAATTTGTAGATTTACATTTTGTTTTTGCAAACACTAGCAAAAAAAAATGCCTGCGAATTTTGTACTCTTGCCCAAAACATTAAATCATGATAATGTTTTGCGGGAGATTTGGGTGTACTTGCCAAAGCAATGTTTTCTTAGAAAAAATAATGTTGTATTTAGGGTTTTTTACCGGGAATAAAGTTTTTTTCAACTTACATGAAAACGATTGTAATTTTTTAAAGAAAATTTTTTAAGTTTTTTTAAACTGTTAATTTTTAGTTATTTAAAACTTTTTTTTTTAATCTTTGAAAAAAATCTTAAAACATTTTCTAGAAAACAAGAAATTTTTCTTTCGCACTTTTCTCAATTCAAAACCATATATAACAAATCAAAAAATTATAATACATAATTATAATTAGAGCCTGAGCTCGACTGTCTTTACAGAAAAACAATAATTTAAGATAACTATAAATTTCTTTAAAATTAGCAAAATAATCATCTAATTTCTGTTATTTTTAAGAACTAAATGACAGAGAATTCAGTTAAAATATCCACTTCAGCAAAAAAATATGCTAAAAGTTTGCTAACTCAAACTGAAAGTTGTTTTACAGATTTTTTGACAGAGTTGTTCTTTTGAGTATTTTAAACTGGAAAAAATACAGTCGATGTTAAGACCAATCCTCCATAAAAACGTTTATAAAACATTTTCTTCAAACATTTTTTAAAACGCGAGTGAGAACAGGCTATTTAATGAGCCTATTATTCATATTATAAAAGGCATGCTTTCAAATTTTGCTGGTAAATGTACTTTGTATTCATAATTCCAAATTAAGAAGGAATCGGGCCATTTTTACCACAAATCCCCATACAAACCGCTCTTTCCATATTCACATAAATCTCTCAAAGTCCAATACAATTTTCTTTGTAGGTGGTTACGTGTAGGTTCTTTGGTGATCTTGTTAAGTCTGATCATATCCTTTTTGGACTTATTTCACAATAATAAAAGATCTAACCAAATATGGATCCAATCGGTTCGTGTTTGGATTACGAGCAATGCCTATAATTTTCTTTGCTGTTACGTTGTTTTCGATCTCATATCTCTAGTTTTTTATTATTATTTTTATTATTGTTTTATATTGTTTTAAGAAAAATTCTTTTTCGTGATAAAAAAATACTGTAAGAAATTAAACAATCAAAGTTCTTAAGTTAATATGTAAATTAAATGGACAGGTTTGTGTACTTATTTCTCAAACTTACTTTTTTATAGAGTTTTTTAAGCTTTTTAATAAAACATTTTCTTAATAAAAATCCACTTTATATGGAGTAGAAATTTCGCTGCGGGATCCCGGGATCCCGGGAAAATTAAAAAAATGTCCGCTTTCCCGGGAAATGAAAAAGTGCGGGAATAAAAAAACTCTAGTTGTATTACTTTGCTATTCCATGCAAAACAAATTGAAATATCATTCGAGGACCCCATTAAAAAACCAAAAGAGTTGTACATTTCGTAAGTGAGTGCAAAAATAAGTGCAAAAAAGTGTTTCTACATTTTGGAGAGTATAAAAGATTCGGCACCAAAGAATATACCACTCTCACTTGTTTTATGTACATTTGATAAACAAATGGAAAATTTTTATGCGAAAAGCTTAGACTTGGTAAAAAGTAGTTTTGGTAAAAAAAATATTTTTTTTCACGAAAAACAAAACTATGTTAAAAAAAATTTAATGAACCCAGAATTTTTGGTGAAAAAAAGTTTTTGATAAAAAGAAAAATTTTTTGACGTAAAAAAAAATTTATGAAAAAAAAAATTTTTTTGGTGAGAAAAAAATTGATGATAAAAAATTTGATAAAAAAAATTCATGAAAAAAATGTGATAAAAAAAATTTATGAAAAAAAAATGTTGATGAAAAAAATTTACAAAAAAAAAATGTTGATGAAAAAAAAATTTTTTTGGTTAAAAAAAAAAATTTATGAAAAAAAAAAAATTTTTGATGAAAAAAAAAAAAATTGATGAAAAAAAAAAGATGTGATGAAAAAAAAAATTTATAAAAAAAAATTTTATGAACAAAAAAATTGATGAAAAAAAATTTTATAAAAAAAATTATAAAAAAAATGATAAAAAAAAAGTTGATGGAAAAAAAGTTGATTAAAAAAAACAGTTTGATGAAAAAAAATAAAAATTTGATGAAAAAAAAAAATTTTTGTTGAAAAATAATTATGTAACTTTTTATTTACCAGCTGGTGAAAAACGGGTTTATTCACCACGAGGTGAATTAATATCCAAGTTACTAACCCAAGTTATTAAAAATTTTTGTTTTTAAGAAAATGAAAATAGTAATTCTTGTTTTCTTTTTCGTTAATTGTTAGCTTATATAATCAAACTGAGGTGGCGTCCTGCAACTTTTTTAAATTAGACACCAGCCTAAATACATTATCATGTTAAAATGTAAAATTATAAATAATTAAATACAAATTTTTTTGACGCGATAAAACTTACAAGGAAGTTTCGTGACTTTACTAGATTTTTTGCTACCTCCTATTTTACGAAAATCCCTAGTAAAAATTAAGAGATTTTTTGTAATTTTACAAGCTTTTTACCAATAAACTTGTTAATTTAAACCTTTTTTGACGCAATTAAACGTACAAGGGATTCTAATGAATTAACTAGAATGTTTTGGTAAAAAAAAGTCGGTAATTTGTAAAATTACAAAATAAAATTGTTAAATTACAAAAAAAAATGTTAACCCTTGTTAAATTCCAAAAAAAAATATTAAAAATGTACCAATACTCCGCAAATTTTGACACCAATTGGGGACAAAACAAAAAATATTTTTTTTTGAAAAAATTCTCTACGATTGCGAACTTTAACCGGTTGTATGGAGACAAGACGGACTCCAAATTTTTTTGTATTATTTTTCCCATCATCAGCTCTCGAAGGAGCATCGTTTTTTTCTATTACATTAAAATGTATTTTTCGGGACAGGCTAATGTACAAACATAATTTAAAAAAAAAATCGCGAAAAAATTTTTATACCAACATTTTTTTCCACAAAATTTTCTTTTTTTAAAAGTATTTTTTTTCTCGCAAATAATTTTTTTTACATTGTGGAGGGTATTAATACATTAAGCAAGGCCGAATGTAACATTTTTTCGGTCATAATAAACCCCATTCATACTATGGGGACTAAGTCCAAAGAAATTTCGGTCATAATACCTGTTTTTTGCAGAGAGGGGTGGGCTTAATGCATGGAATTTGTAATCCCTAGACCCGGCCGAAGGCCGGTCACGCAAAAAAACTTTTAAGACAAAAAAAATATTTATATAATTATTGGGATTATAACCAACTAGTATAGCAGACATAATCCCACACAGAAAAAAATATGGAGGAAACAAATTTGAGTAACCACTTGTTTAAATTTAAAAACAAAAATTGAGTAATTTTTTAATTGACGCAATTAAAAATTTATTTAAAATTTCTAAAAAAAATTTAAGTAAATAATTTAATAAAATTTTAATAGTTTTTTTATTTTTTTTTTTTTAACTCTCATAGGTTTTTGAATTCTCGTTTAGCTTATAGTTTTTTGTGTATGTATATGAAAGTTTGTAATCATCTTTATAAAATTTTCCTATGTTTTTGAGACATAAATATGTTTGGTCAAGTTTGAAAAAACAAGTTTTTATTTTTTTTTTTGTAAAAAAATTTAAAACTTTTTTAAACTTAAAAAAAAAAATTGTGTCAATTAAAAATTAAAAATTTTTTTTTTTTCAAACGTTTAATAAATTTTTATTAAAAATTTACTCAATACTATTAAATCGTTTACTGGTGCAAAATTGAGTAATTTTTTACTCAATAGTATTAAAAATTTACTCAAATATTTTTTTTTATTTTTTTCTGTGCAGTAATGGGGACTATGACCATTTTTTACGTGGTCATTATCACCAAATACCGACTAGAGAAGACTGGGCGGAAAACTCTGTTATTACAGAGAATGCGATCTCAATCTTTACGGACGGATCGAAAATGGAGATGGGTACGGGTTCGGGAGTCTACTCTGAATGCCTCGAAATCGGGGTCTCATTGAGGCTTCCGGATAAGTGTAGTGTTTTCCAGGCTGAGGTGCTTGCAATTGACAAAGCCGCGCAGTTAATTATGGCAAGGGATCTTCGTCCTTGCGTCATTAACATTTTCGTGGATAGTCTCGCAGCTCTGAAGGCCTTAGAGTCAAATACTGTAAAATCGGGAATAGTTTTGAATTGTATACAGTCGCTTCGTCGAATCGGTCAGCACACAATCAAGCTAATCTGGGTCCCAGGCCACAGTGGGGTCGCTGGGAACGAATTGGCTGATGAGTGTGCGAGGAAGGGCTCTGAATCGGTGGGGGAACGTGTAGAACCTGACATCTCGGTTCCTATAGTAGAATTGATGAACGAAATTGATAGGATATCTGAAAATAGTATGAAGGATAGGTGGACATCACTGACTACGTGCAGGATATCTAGAACCCTGTGGCCACTGCCGAATCCTAAGAGGACAAAAAGTCTTCTTACTTTTGGCAAACGGACGGTAGCCTATTAGTTGGAGTACTTACACTGTATGATTGGCCAAATGGACGTGCGAATGGGAATTTCTGATAGGGATTATTGTAGGAGCTGTGGGGAAGTGGAGGAAGAGGAGTCAGTGAAGCACTTGCTATGCGAATGTCCGGGTCTGATGAGGAGCCGCATTTAGGGCAAAGATTTTTCGATGACCTAGACTGCCTAAGCGGTGTCTCATTGACGTCTCTAGCGGAATACCTCAGGGAAACGGGGTGGTTTAAAAGGTAGAATTTTTGTATTAGGGAGAGAGAGGGGAAATATGACTAGGGGAATCACAATGGGCCTTATGGCCTCCGAGTGAACTCGCCAAATGGCGAGCGCCCATCCAACCTAACCTAACCTAATCACCATAAATCTGGGAATTATGTCCATTTTTTAATGGTATAATATCCAAATTATTTTCGGACATAGTCCCCACTACCTTTATGGGCAATATGACCGAATAAATTTCGGTCATAATCGCCATAACGGAAATGGGGATTGTGTCCGTGGGGATTATGTCCGTGGGATTTATGTCATGTCACCTTGAGTTCATACCTTATCCTCTCACAAAACTGTGCTCCGATTGGGGGCAATTAAAATATAAACATAAGAACCTCAATGTTGATAATGAGAATGTTTACAAAGTGCCTGTCACGATCACCAATTTTCAAGAACAGCTTTATTTGTGTATAACGTGCTCGAAAATGTAAATTGTGAAATTTTAATATTTAACAAAATAAAATCTTGTTTATTAGGTGCGTTTTCTAAAAATTGGAAGAAAAAGTTATGTTTTTATACTCTCTGGGTTCCAGTTGGTGTTTTTCAAAGGTTGGTTTAGCTTTTCAAATGGAAAACATTATTATGATTAAATATTTTGGGCAAGAGTACAAAATTCACAGGCATATTTAACACGCTAATGCGTGGAAACCCCAACGTAAATATCACGATTTTGCTCATTGTTGATAAAATCCAATACCAATATAATATTTTAATATAACATTTCTAAATAATTTACCGCATGCTGATTTCAATGAAATCGCTTTAGGGGCGTGAGGTTTTTTTTACCAAATTGAACTGAAAATGTTTTTATTATCATTAATACAATATTGTCCATAAGAAAGACCCTTGGGAGAATGACGTCAAAAAAAGTTATAACCCTAATGTATACTAGACCGATATTTTTAGGTCTTACTAACTGAATGACAAACTTTTATATAAACTTAATCATTAACAAAAATTAAGACTTCTAAATTTTACTTTTTATAATTTAAACTGGAAATGGTGCCTTCAATGAAACAGCTGTTATTGTAAATACAAATGGATACAAGTTCTATACAAGTTCTGGTTTTTGTTTATATATTTATTGTTCACAGTTATACCACCCTCTAATTTACTTAATTTATTTAATTTTTTTTTTCTTGCTTCTGTTTTTGTTTATATTTTGATTTTGTTTTATTTAATTTTTTGTTGATATCAACAAAAAGTCAACAACAACAAATACATATAATAATATTATCATTATATCGTTAAAAATTTCTTAGTTGTTTTGTGGTGGTTGATATATTATTTTCCTTATTTTGTTTTTGGTCTAAAAAAAGTTCATTGACAACAATTTGGTTGAGATTTTGTTTTTTTTAGAGCAAGTTCAATGTCGTTGATAAAATTAAATTTTTAAAGATTAAAGAAACGAATGCATTCAGTAAATTATTTTTTGTTAAAAATTTAAGAAATTTTATTATAAAGGGTGTCCAAAATTGAGGTATCATTTTAATTTTGATGAAAAAATTATTTTTTTTGCAGATATTAAAAATATTTTTATTCCAGTTTACTACAAATAGGTTCCGGTTAAAAATAAAAAATTATGTGGGTCAAGTGACCCTCCTTACTGGCTCGGCATGCTCCCAATATTTTACCAAAATTATCAAACACGTTTTTCAATAAACTATTGTCAATGGTTGATATCTGCTTGATAATGTTGGTTTGAAGGTATTGAACTTGTTGTGGGATTATTGTTGCACTCTTTCCATTTCAAAAAATCCCACAAAAAAAATCTAAATGTGTCATATCACACGATCTTGTTGGCCAATTTACTCCTCCTCTGCGAGAAATAATGCGATTTTCGAACTTGTCTGTCAAAAGATCCATTGCTTCTCTTGCAGTGTGATAAGTGACAGTATTCTGTTGAAACCACATATTCTCTACATCTACATCATCAATTTTCCGCCACAAAAACCTTCGGATCATCTCCCTGTAGCTATTTCCATTGACCTTTATCACATTTCCATTTTCGTTTTCAAAAAATATGATCTGATGATTCCTCCGGACCACAAACTACACCAATCCGTAACTTTTTGTGGATGTAATGGTTGCTCTAAGATAACTCTTAGATTCTCTTCACCCCAAATGTGACAATTCTGCTAGTTGACGTAGTCATTGAGCTGGAAATGGGCTTCGTCGGTAAAAATTATTTTGTTAAAAAATTCTCATTTTCTTCCTTCTATTAAAAAAAAAAAATTTTATAAAAACACGTTGTTTCTTCGTGTATCGTTTCATATTAACTAACCGGAATGTATTTAGAATCTGAAAACTAAAATTCAGAATAAAATCTACAAGTAGAAAAAAATGGCAGCAAAATTAAAATGATACCTCAATTTTGGACACCCTTTATTTTTGTTTTTTTTTAATATGCATATATGCGAAAATCAGAAAAAATATAAACCTGTTTAAACACATTTTATACAACTTAAACATTGGTCAGCAACAGCAAACATATGGTTTATACATTTGAAATTGCATATAATTTAATGAAAATTTAATATTTTAAAAATTTTGTCTTCATTTTAATATTTTTTCCCCACCTGGCCCATAGTGAGATGATTTAAAACTACTTTTTACTTTATCTAAGTGTTCCAGTTGGCAACAACTAAATCTAAATAAATCATCTTTTGTTGTCGTGATATAAATATGACGTTTTTTAGGCAATTTAGTCCATAAAATTTATATATACTCATATTAGGATTGTTGTTAAAACTTTTATGATTTTGCTAATAATACTATTTTGTAGACAGATAATATAAAAAAGACATCATAAATTTTTAAATTTAAGGGGCTTTACCGATCTCGGGTGTTTTCAAATAATTTTGATACACGAAAAATATTTTTGCCGAGTACTTTTGGGAGTATTCTCGTTTTTAAAGGTTTTTTTTATTATTATTTCGCAAATTTTAAACTTAAGACTTTTAACATGATAATGTTTTTAGGCTGGTGTCTAATTTTAAAAAAGTTGCAGGACCCCACCTCAATTTGACTATATAAGCTAACAATTAACGAAAAAGAAAACAAGAATTACTATTTTTATTTTCTTAAAACCAAAAATTTTAATAACTTGGGTTTGTAACTTGGATAATAATTCACCTCGTGGTGAATAAACCCATTTTTCACCACCTGGTGAATAAAAAGTAACATAATTATTTTTCAACAAAAAAAAAATTTTTTTTAATCAATTTTTTTTTTTTTTTCTTCAAATTTTTTTTTTTCATCAAATTTTTTTTTTTCATCAAATTTTTTTTTTTCATCATTTTTTTTTTATCAATTTATTTTTTCATCAAATTTTTTTTCTATCAATTTTTTTTTATAAATTTTTTTTTTATCATAAAACTTTTTTTTCCTAATTTTTTTTTTTCATCAACCTTTTCTTTTAATTTATTTTATCAATTTTTTTTTTTCAATTTTCTTTTCATCAAATTTTTTTTTTTCATCAAATTTTTTTTTTTTTTCATTAAAATTTTTTTATACCCTCTACTTAGTGATAGAGGGTATATATAAGTTTGTCATTTCGTTTGTAACTCATCGAAATATCGGTCTGGAACCCCATAAAGTATATATATTCATGATGCCCGATCTATTTTAAGACATTCTAGCGATGTCCGTCTGTCCGTCTGTTTGTCTGTGGAAAATGCTGTCACGGAAAAAATATTGCACAGAGATGACAGAAACTTAACATATTTATTGGAAGTTCTCCCGAGAAGTTTGGTATTGCATTTGAGCGACATCGGTTCAGCGGTTCAAAAGTTATGAACGAAAATGTAAGCACACCTCAAAAATTTCAGTACATTCAACATAACCTAAAAATACAAAATGTTTTAATTCGGCTTCTGGTTGACATATGTGAACATAATTGAACACCAAATGGTATTTAAACAAGTACGAACATATTTTTTGACAAACAAAGAAAAAAATCGCGGATTTTTTTTTACTAAAATTTTTTTTTCGCGGAAATTTTTTTTCAAAAATTTTTTTTTTTTTTTTCAAAAGTAATTTCCTTTTAAATAAAGTTTTTTGCAATAATCGTTTTGAAATTGTGGAGGGTATCACTACATTCGGCAAGGCCGAATTTTTTCATAATTTTTTTTTTTCAACAATTTTTTTTTTCATTAATTTTTTTTCATCAATTTTTTTTTTTCATCAAAATTTTTTTTTCATAAATTTTTTTTATCATATTTTTTTCATAAATTTTTTTTTCATAAATTTTTTTTTCATAAATTTTTTTTTCATAAATTTTTTTTTCATCAAATTTTTTTATCAAATTTTTTGTTATCAATTTTTTTCTCACCAAATTTTTTTTTTTTATCAAATTTTTTTATCAATTTTTTTTACATCAATTTTTTTTTCTTTTCATCAAAAAAAATCATCAAAAACATTTTTTCATCAAAATTTTTTTTCACCAAAAGTTTTGGGTTCATTAAATTTTGTTTAACATAATTTTGTTTTTCGTGAAAAAAAATGATTTTTTTACCAAAACTACTTTTTCAACAAGTCTAATCTTTCCATTTGATTATCAAATGTACATAAAACAAGTGAGAGTGGTATATTCTTTAGTACCGAATCTTTTATACTCTCCAAAATGTAAAAACACTTTTTTGCATTTAATTTTGCACTCACTTACGAAATGTACAGCTCTTTTGGTTTTTAATGGGGTCCTGGACTGATATTTCAATTCGTTTTGCATGGAATAGCAAAGTAATATAACATTATTTTTTCTAAAAAAAACGTTACTTTGGCAAGTACAACCAAATCTTTCGCAAAACATTAGTCATGATTTAATGTTTTCGGCAAGAGTACAAAATCGCAGGCATTTTTATACCCTCCACTCTAGTGATAGAGGGTATATATAAGTTTGTCATTCCGTTTGTAACACCTCGAAATATTGGTCTAGGACCCCATAAAGTATATATATTCATGATCCTCGATCGATTTTAAGACGATCTAGCGATGTCCGTCCGTCCGTCTGTCTGTCTGTTGAAAACACGCTAACTTTTGAAAGACTTAACGGAGGCTCCTGAAGTTTGGTTAAACCTGTTTTAAAAACATTGGTAAGTCCAAAAATATTTTACAACGTATTTTTGTCACTCAAAAATATTTTTATACCAAAACAAAAAAAAATACACTCGAAAAAAATTTTACACTCAAAAAAAAATTAGTAAATATTTTTTTTTTTTTCAAAAATTACTAAAAAAATTTGTTTTTAAACAAAATAAAATATTTCTAATCAAAACTGTTATTTTTTTTACGTTAGAAAATTTATTATCACTAAAAATGGGCATTGTGGAGGGTATTCATAGATTCGGCCAAGTCGAATTTAACTTTTCTACTTGTTTTTTATTATTTCGCAAATTTTAAACTTAAGACTTTTTTGTGTACACCTCAATAAAAAAAGTTTTTTATATAATTATATATAATTTGATAAAATTATATCAAATTAAATATAATCATATAAAATTATATATAAAGGTAAAGTTTTTCAAAAAATTTTATAAAATTATATATAATTATATCCAGGATTTGGTGGATATAATTTTATAAAATTATATCAAAATATATCTTATTTGATACAATTTTATCAAATTTTATAAAATTATATCCACCAAATCCTGTATATAAATTTATATAATTTTATAAAATTTTTTGGAAAATTTTACCTTTATATATAATTTTATGTGATTATATTTAATTTGATATAATTTTATCAAATTATATAAAATTTTGTCTAATTTTATCCAAATTTTTTAATATATATATAATTTGATAAAATTTTATCAAATTATATATAAACTTTTTTACTCGGGTAGTTAAATGTTTTGACGTTTGGCATCTCCCCCAATTACCACACTAAAAAGCCCGAGAATGTGAAAACCCCTACATAAAGAGAAACTGAAATACAGCTTCAAATTTCTAAACAAAAATTACACTGTGCTACAAAAGACCAAAAATAATTTATGCAGGGGTTCTCATATGATAATTCGGGTTGGGTGGAGTCCATAGAGTACTGATATACTCATAGTTTTTCTGGATCACTTCGTTAAGTACGTTTTTTATTGGCAAATGTGTTGAAAAACGGAAATTCTTAAATTACAATTTTAAAAAATTATTACTTTGTTAGTTTGCAACCGATTTTCGATTTTATGGATTTGTTTTAAAGGTATAGGTTTTACCTTTCAAACAAAACAAAAATATTAAAAATCGATCAAGAATTGGCTGAGCTACGATCGCTTAAGTAAAAAAAAAACGTATTTTTTGAAAAATTTGTCATATTCTTTACACTCTAAGTTGAAAGTGAATCATTAAACAATTTTTTTGAATTTTTTGTAAAAAAGTATAGTAAAGTAGCTTTCCAAAACACCAAAAAACATAACAATCGGTTTAAAAATGAATGAGTTATGCTAAGTTTTGTGATAGGGCATTTTTAAATTTTTTCAGAAACGCTTGTAATTCAAGCATTATTCATAAATCTTGTTACTAGTAGTAATTTTATGCGCATATGCATATAAACTAGAGATGGGAACGTTATTAGATTTGTGCGTGATTTACACATGATCAGAAGTGAGCGTGAAAATTAATTTTACTCACGTAGTTGTTAGTGAGTGTCAGTGTGAGTGGAATAAAAAAATGGGCGTGTCAGTTACTTCCAAATCCTATTTATAATTTTTTGGGTTTGTTTAAAAAATATCAGTGTTACTTCTTAAACAAAAAAATATTGTGAATCGGTTGAAAACTGGCTAAGGTGCGCTTGTTTAAGTAAAAAACCTTTTTTGAAGAGTTATACCTGCAACATTTTTATGACAAAAAACATTTGACATTTTTGAAACGAAATTGGTAAAATTGTGGGATCATTTGATGGAAATTTTACCTGTTCATAAATATACGTATGAGGCATTCCACACCAAATGTTCAGCGAAAAAAAAACATGTGAACCGTAAATTTTTAAATGGGTTGTATGGATAGCCATGTGAGGCATTCCACACCAACTGTTCCACTACAGAAAAACCATAGTGGTTTCAATGGGATATCATTTGCAAAGTATTCGCTCTTACTATGCAATTCGCTATCTCGATCGAAGTGAGTGACTACAAAATTTATAAGTAAAACAATAACAAAAAACTCAAATTTGTTTTTGTTTTACGTACAAAATTTCTAGTCACTCACTTTGTACGACATACTGAATCAGGGCATTAGAGTACTAATAAATAACAAAAATAAAATTTAAGTTTTTTTCAAAAAGTGGGCCTTGTAGGCGTGGTCAAATATTAAAAATATCAAACTTTTTTGCCTGAGTATTTATTCACAATCACGCACGCTAATGAAAGAAAAAAAAAATATTCAAGCACGATATTTTATTTTACTCACGCTCACGTGAACATCGTGACCGTAACTTATTTTTTTCTACTCACGTGGGCGTGAATGAGCGTGAGCAAAATAAAATATCGTGCGTGACTAAATTTTTTCTTTCATAAGCGTGCGTAATCGTTATTAAAAACTCACTCACGCTACCATCGCCTCTTAAAATATTTTTTAAGTATTGATATTACTCATACGCACACGTTTTAAATACCATTATTGTATAAAATAAGCGTGTTGCAATTTTTGAATTTTGATTTTTCGAAAACAAGGCAAAACACATCTCTAAAAATTTCAGATCAGATAGAAAATTCCTTTAACTTTTTTTAAAAAAATAAAAAACAAATAAAATTGCGGCATGTTTTTTGATAAATAAAGTTTAAGTTTAAATTTAAAAAATTCAGAACTTCTTCTGAAAATGTTCCAATTTTTATTTTTTTTTTAATTGATAGCCCATTCAAAAATCTATAAACAGCTTTTGTCTTTAAGACTTTACTGTGTTTCATTTAATTTGCATAAATATTGAAGTAAAGATGCTCAGGCAAAAAAGTTAGATATTTTCAATTTTTGACCACGCCTACAAGGCCCACTTTTTGAAAAAACTTAAATTTTATTTTTGTTATTCAATAGTACCCTAAGAGCGAATACTTTGAAAATGATTTCATATTGACACGACACAACTTTTTTTGCTGAACATTTGGTGTGGAATGCCTCATATATGGAGCTAAGAAAATTACGTTTTTGGTTGTTCAATTTTTCAAAAACTGGGCTTAGGAGGCGTGGTCAAATATTGGAAAAATGGTCAAGTTTGTGTCAAGTTGCCTTGTATAAATATATATCAAATAAAAACGAAATGCACCAAAATCTCAAAAATTTACATTCTTGTATAGTTTTGTATCGGCTATCGATTAAAATTTTTTTGGAAAATTTTCAGAACCCGTTCTGAAATTTTCCATTTTTTAAAAAGTCAATTTATAAAAAATCCGGCCACTTTTGTTTTTTTTTGTAATTTTTTTTTTAAAGATTAGATGTTTGTCTAGCAAGATTTTTTTAAAAATTAAGAAAATCTATAAAAAAAAATTAAGAAGAAAAAAAAGTAATTTTTCTGATTTTCAAAATAAATTTTTAAAATTTAAAATAGTTTTTGAAAAAAATTAATTTCAATTTGTGTTTTTGCTAATTTATGCCAAAATATGCAATAATATGCACTTAAAAGTTCGAAATATGCACAATATATGCATTTAAAATCAAAATATGCAAAAATATGTATTTTCACCAAAAAAAAAAAAACTTTTTTACCCGGGACCCATTGAAAAAATTTTGGTACACAATTTTTTTCTCACTGAACATTTGGTGTGGAATGCCTCACATGTATATTTATAAACAGGTAAAATTTACATCAAATGATCCCACAATTTTAGCAATTTCGTTTTAAAAAAACATGTTTGCAAGCGCACAGCTTTTTCTGTCATAAAAATGTTGCAGGTTTAACTCTTCAAAAAAGGTTTTTTACTTAAACAAGCGCACCTTAGCCTGTTTTTAACCTATTCTCAATATTTTTTTGTTTAAGAAGTTACACTGATATTTTTTAAACAAACCCAAAAAATTATAAATAGGATTTGGAAGTAACTGACACGCCCATTTTTTTATTCCACTCACACTGACACTCACTAACAACCACGTGAGTAAAATTAATTTTCAATCACGCTCACTTCTGATCATGTGTGAATCACGCACAAATCTAATTACGTTCCCATCTCTAGTTTATATGCATATGCGCATAAAATTACTACTAGTAACAAGATTTATGAATAATGCTTGAATTACAAGCGTTTCTAAAAAAAATTAAAAATGTCCTATCACAAAACTTAGCATAACTCATTCATTTTTTAACCGATTGTTATGTTTTTTGGTGTTTTGGAAAGCTACTTTACTATACTGTTTTACAAAAAATTCAAAAAAAATTGTTTAATGATTCACTTTCAACTTAGAGTGTAAAGAATATGACAAATTTTTAAAAAAATTCGTTTTTTTTATACTTAAGCGATCGTAGCTCAGCCAATTCTTGATCGATTTTTAATATTTTTGTTTTGTTTGAAAGGTAAGACCTATACCTTTAAAACAAATCCATAAAATCGAAAATCGGTTGCAAACTAACAAAGTAATAATTTTTTAAAATTGTAATTTAAGAATTTCAGTTTTTCAACACATTTGCCAATAAAAAACGTACTTAACGAAGTGATCCAGAAAAACTATGAGTATATCAGTACTCTATGGACTCCAACCAACCCGAATTTTTATATGAGAACCCCTGCATATTTTTGGTGTAGCACAGTGTTATGATTTAATTAAACTTATGTTTGGCCCAATTTTTTTTTTTGTTAATAAAAAAAAACACTACACGAGATTTTTAAATTTAAAATACAACTCTTGATAACCTTTTGCTCACTAAAAATAGCATCACTAGTGCTTTTGTAAAAACTTATTAAAAATAATACCCGGTTAAGAGTCAAATCCTGGTAAAATTTTGAATTTAATGGATGAATTGTTTAAGAGCCATTAATAGAACACGTGATTTAAAAATAAGTGTTTTATAAATCAATACCAAAAGGTACAAAGAAATAAAAATTTATTTATTTCGCCTTAGTATATATATTCGAATAGAGTATTAATCTAGCTCGAGGCCCAAATTTTCGCCGGGCGCCACGGTTTAATTTAATCCGATTTGTCTCAAATTTGTAACACATAAGTTTAAGGACTACACACAAAAATAAACCTTGTCAAATTACTAGAAAAAGTTTCGTAATCCCATTTTACCAATATTTGAGAGTTTTCCTTGTTTTTTAACAAAAAATTTTCAATCGAAATTTAATTTTTTTTTTGTTATTTTACAAATTTTATTTTTGTAATTTTACAAATTTCAATGGCTTTCTACAAAAAAAAAAATCTAGTAAATTTACGAGAATTCCTTGTAAGTTTTATTGCGCCAAAAAAGTTGTAAATTTAAAATTTAATTGGTAAAAAACTTGAAAAATTACAAAAAAGCTCGTAATCTTTTCAAGGAATTCTCGTAAAAAAAGGGGTAGCAAAAAATCTATTAAGGTTCTGAAACCTCCGTGAAGTTTTATCACGTCAATCACGTCAAAATTGTAAATTTACAATTTAATTGGTAAAAGTCTTGAAAAATAACAAAAATTTTTGGTAAAAAGCTTGTTAAATTACAAATCGGAAGAAAAACTTACAAAAAAACATACGAAAAAAATGCCAGTCTATGGTAACCCCTCGATATATAAAAAAAATTTTGAGTTTACATTCTATTCAGACCCTGTTTTCTTATAATTAAACTTTCCTTACAACCCTCGTATACAATAAATAATGATTAAAAGAGTCTAATAATAATTTCTTATAAGTTTTTCATAACTAAACTTTTCATACAACCCTCGTATATAATAAATTATGATATTAAAGTCATATTATAATTAGATTAAAAAAAAAAAACGGAAGTAACTTACTTAAATAATTTAATTTAAATTTGTCAAAAGCGGCAAGTCTCTCATTTTATTTAAACAATTAAAAATACGCATTAATTAAGTAGATCATAAAATAAAAGTTATCTCAATTTTAGAAGACAAACAAATCGCACACTTTGTAAGGAAAATATTACTCATCATGAGATCTAATTAACCTGCTAAAAACCATTAAGGGCATATGAGGGCACAAGCAGTTCAGAGATTATTTGTTTAAATATCACAGCCCCACAAAAATATAAAAAGGTTCTGACCCAGAAACCAGATCCACTAATATTTATGTATTTTGTATTTGTACCTATATAATTTGTAAATTTGACCAAGTTAAAAAATTTTTAAATTTTATTTTTGTATGTAAAGTTCAAGTCTGATTTATTACGAAGAAAATAAGGGATTTTTTAACATGACTATGTTTTTAGGCTGGTGGCTAATTTTAAAAAAGTTGCAGGACGCCACCTCAGTTTGAATATATAAGCTAACAATTAACGAAGAAGAAAACAAGAATTACTATTTTCATTTAATTTTAATAACTTGGGTTTGAAACTTGGATAATAATTCACCTCGTGGTGAATAAAACCGTTTTTCACCAGCTGGTGAATAAAAAGTAACATAATTATTTTTCAACAAAAAAAAATATTTTTTTCATCAATTTTTTTTTCATTAAATTTTTTTTTCATCAATTTTTTTTTTTTTTCATTAAATTTTTTTTTTTTCATATGATGAAAAAAAAAATTTATATAAATTTTTTTTTCATTAATCTTTTTTTCATTAAATTTTTTTTTTTCAAAATTTTTGTTTTTTTTCATCAAATTTTTTTCTTCATCAAATTTTTTTTTTCATCAAATTTTTTTTTTCATAAATTTTTTTTCATCAATTTTTTTTTTTTCATCAAAAATTTTTTTTTCATCAAAATTTTTTTTTTCATCATTTTTTTTTCATCAAAATCTTTTTTCATCAAAATTTTTTTTTTCATCAATTTTTTTTATCATCAATTTTTTTTTCAAAGTTTTTTTTTTCATCAAATTTTTTTTCCATCAATTTTTTTTTTTCTTTCATCAAATTTTTCTTTTTCATTAAATTTTTTTTTCATCAATTTTTTTTCCATACTTTTTTTTCATTAAACTTTTTTTTTCATAATTTTTTTTTTAATCAAACTTTTTTTTCATCAATTTTTTTCCTAATTTTTTTTAATCAATTTTTTTTTTCACCAATTTTTTTATCAAATTTTTTTCCTTAAAACTTTTTTTTTTTCATAAATTTTTTTTTTCATCAAATTTTTTTTTTTTTTTTTCATAAAAAAATTTTTTTTTGTCAAATTTTTTTTTCATCAATTTTTTTTTTACCATTTTTTTTTTCATTTTTTTACCAAAACCACTTTTTCACCAAGTCTAAGCTTTTCGCATAAAAATTTTCCATTTATTTATCAAATATACATAAAACAAGTGAGAGTGGTATATTCTTTGGTGCCGAATCTTTTATGCTCTCCAAAATGTAAAAACACTTTTTTGCACTTATTTTTGGACTCACTTACGAAATGTACAGCTCTTTTGGTTTTTTAAAGGGGTCCTCGACTGATATTTCAATTCGTTTTGCATGGAATTGCAAAGTAATATAACATTATTTTTTCTAAAAAAACTTTGCTCTGGCAAGTACACCCAAATCTTCCGCAAAACATTATCATTATTTAATGTTTTGGGCAAGAATACAAAATTCGCAGGCATTTTTTGATCTAATTTATCATGTCAATACAGATCGCAACACGATACAGGTCGCAATTTTCAATTAATTGACTTGCAATTTGAAACTAAAGCATCCCTTGGCCAAAGGACGAAGGCTATTGGAATTAAAAAATTAGGCCAATGTAAAGACATAGCCCGCCTTCAAAAGTAAAAAAATTATTCACACAAAAAACCGAAAATTTAAAAAAAAATGCAGAAGAAAAATTGAATTTCTAAAAATTATAGACATTTCTGGTATTTCCCATACCGGTTTCAAACACCCCAGTTAGTGTCATCATCAGTAGGATTTTAAATGTCGGTTTTTCTTGTTAATGAAAACAGTTTTTTATATATGTGAATATTTTTAGTTTCTACAGAATAAATTTTGACAGTTTCCAACACTACAATTCTATTTCTAGCAATCTCAACCTCACTTCATACTTTCTTTCAACTTTTTTGTCTCTTACATTATTTCGCAAGGGTTACCAACATGATCTGGAATTGCAGACACAAATGAAGGAATTTGCATTTTCTGTTTCGGAGACGTGCCTAATGGCGACATATTTTGTCAGTAATTTTATTTGATTTTTTCTGTAAGTACAGATCGAGCACGGGCTCTAATTATATTTGTTACAAGGGTAACAAGTTGAAAAAATGCAGAAGAAAAATTGAATTTCTAAAAATTATAGACATTTCTGGTATTTCCCATACCGGTTTCAAACACCCCAGTTAGTGTCATCATCAGTAGGATTTTAAATGTCGGTTTGTCTTGTTAATGAAAACTGTTTTTTATACGTCTCCGAAACAGAAAATGCAAATTCCTTCATTTGTGTCTGCAATTCCAGATCATGTTGGTAACCCTTGCGAAATAATGTAAGAGACAAAAAAGTTGAAAGATAGTACGAAGTGAGGTTGAGATTGCTAGAAATAGAATTGTAGTGTTGGAAACTGTCAAAGTTTATTCTGTAGAAACTATAAGTATTCACATATATAAAAAACAGTTTTCATTAACAAGACAAACCGACTTTTAAAATCCTACTGATGATGACACTAACTGGGGTGTTTGAAACCGGTATGGGAAATAGCAGAAATGTCTATAATTTTTAGAAATTCAATTTTTCTTCTGCATTTTTTCAACAACCCTTATAAAAAAAGATTTTGTCAAAAAAAAATTAATTTTTCAATTTGGTAAAAAAAATCTTTTTGTTTGTCTTTCTCAAAAAAAAAATAATTTTAGACAAAAAATTGTCAAAAAAAAAATGTTGGTCAAATAAAAAATTTGTCAAAAAAAAAATCAGCCAACTTAGCGTATCGGTCTTGAGTGATTGTACGTAACAGGCAGTTAATTGCAAGCATTACAGATCCTGGCTTCAAATTAATTGACATTAAAAGTTTTCTGAGGATTATAAAAATAACTGGATTATATGAAACTAGTAAAAACGAACCAAAAAAAATTGTCAATTTCGTGAAAAAATCATTTGATTTATTCGCTTCAGAGTACAGTATTTTTCGCTTATTCGTTTTTTCTATTCATTGCAAGCATACTACATTTGTTCATTATTTTCTAACGGATAGAATAGAACGCCTTTTTTCTAAATTTTTCGAAAGGCTTTTAAATGCGTTCGTGCACATGTCTGTTTTATAGGGAACCACTTTTTTTAAATACACAGAAAAATAAGACTTTTTCAACTTGAAAATTTTCTAAATATATTTATTGCTTTTAAATTATGAATTTTTGCTAGCATGCTATAATTTTGCATAATACAAAATTTTGTTTTGTCAAAATTTTTTTTTTTTTTTTTTGTTAATATGAGATTTTTTGGGATGTCAGTTTATATGTTTGTTATTTCTGTTTGTATTTTTCACATAAACTTTATTTTACTGATAAAGGCAGGGGATTTTTTTTTTTGTTGTTGTAGATATTTAATAAAATTTGATTAGCATAATTATATTTTGTTATTTTAATTTTGTCATTTTATACAATATTTTGTTTGAAAACATTGTATTCCCAACACCAAATCACGTGTGTAACAAAACTTGTTTAATTCTAAAATGTGTGATTTTTATTCTATGTCAACTTCGATATTTTCTTTTTTTTTCTTTTTTGTATTGTATTTTCGTTCAATTTTTGTTTTCATTTTAAATGCACTATATTTTATTTTTGTTTAGTCTTATACCCTGTTCTCACGAGCATCTAAAAACGGTTTTAAACGACATTTGTTTTAATTAAAAAAAAGTGTTCACACGCAATTTCACTCGTTTTATTTTGGTTTTTATGTTTTTATTTTGACATTTGCATTATCAGCTGATAAACATGTACACATTTTAACAACAAACGACATTAAAATATTGAAATTACTAGCTTACCATCCCGGTACTTCGTTACCGGTTGTATTGAATACCGGATAATAGAAGGATCAGAATTACTCCACCGATTTCAAGAAAATTTCCCTACGTAGTCTTTGTTTTATTTACTTGTGCATGATTAAGTCTTTTATAAAATAATATTTCAATGAATAATTTAAACAATAAAATTTTAATAATTTTCGAGCCCTTATATCGGGACTTTGGATTTTCAGTGAATAAATATTTCAGTGAATAAAAAAATTGGAATAAAAATAAGTTTGAGTGAAAAAACATATAGAGAAAAAATATGGGGTAAAAAAAGTTAAATACGAAAAGTTTGAGTAAAAAGTATCATTTCATATTGTTCCCTGCTCTATTCCAATTCGTTCCCCGTTCTAAAATTTTAAATTTTAAAATATGTCCTGCTCTTGGGTGTTATTTCTGGGGCTTTAAGTTTAATAGTTAGATAGGTAAAAATAACAATTTGCCCCCTTTTAACCTTAATTTTTTTTTAAAAACTGTTTTTTTTTTGTGCTAGGTGATCCTTTATTTAAAATATCAAGTTTCTGAACCATTATTTCAAGAAATATAAGAATAACCAAAATTTACACTTTTCCATTATATAGGAACAAAAAAAAAAATTGTACCAAAAGTACACTTTCTTACCCCCGTTAGAAACGAAATTTCCAAAAACAACCTCTTCCAGAATGTTTTTTCTTTACCGAAGGACCCTTTTTGCCATATTTTAATTTTCTAGGATTGTTTTAGCAAATATTAAAAGTACAAAAAGAATTTTACATTCCTAATTTTAAGTTTCTAGAACCATTACGTCAAAAAATATCAAAGGTACCGAAAATACACTTTTTAGCCCCACTTTCTTTAGCGGAATTTTAAAACCGTATTTTTCCCAGAATGTTTTTTTTTTATCGAATTCTCCTACATTACAAATTTTAAGATTCTAGGAAATATAAAAAGTTTCTATAAATATAATTTCGGGAAAAAAAAGTACCAAAAAGTATACTTTCGGTACTTTTTATAAGGGTACTTTTTATAAAAGTTACTTTTTATAAAAGGTACTTTTTATAAAAGGTACTTTTTATAAAAGGTACTTTTTATAAAAGGTACTTTTTATAAAAGGTACTTTTTATAAAAGGTACTTTTTATAAAAGGTACTTTTTATAAAAGGTACTTTTTATAAAAGGTACTTTTTATAAAAGGTACTTTTTATAAAAGGTACTTTTTATAAAAGGTACTTTTTATAAAAGGTACTTTTTATAAAAGGTACTTTTTATAAAAGGTACTTTTTATAAAAGGTACTTTTTATAAAAGGTACTTTTTATAAAAGGTACTTTTTATAAAAGGTACTTTTTATAAAAGGTACTTTTTATAAAAGGTACTTTTTATAAAAGGTACTTTTTATAAAAGGTACTTTTTATAAAAGGTACTTTTTATAAAAGGTACTTTTTATAAAAGGTACTTTTTATAAAAGGTACTTTTTATAAAAGTTACTTTTTATAAAAGTTACTTTTTATAAAAGGTACTTTTTATAAAATGTACTTTTTATAAAAGGTACTTTTTATAAAAGGTACTTTTTATAAAAGGTACTTTTTATAAAAGGTACTTTTTGTAAAAGGTACTTTTTATAAAAGGTACTTTTTATAAAAGGTACTTTTTATAAAAGGTACATTTTATAAAAGGTACTTTTTATAAAAGGTACTTTTTATAAAAGGTACTTTTTATAAAAGGTACTTTTTATAAAAGGTACTTTTTATAAAAGGTACTTTTTATAAAAGGTACTTTTTATAAAAGGTACTTTTTGTAAAAGGTACTTTTTATAAAAGGTACTTTTTATAAAAGGTACTTTTTATAAAAGGTGCTTTTTATAAAAGGTACTTTTTATAAAAGGTACTTTTTATAAAAGGTACATTTTATAAAAGGTACTTTTTATAAAAGGTACTTTTTATAAAAGGTACTTTTTATAAAAGGTACTTTTTATAAAAGGTACTTTTTATAAAAGGTACTTTTTATAAAAGGTACTTTTTATAAAAGGTACTTTTTATAAAAGGTACTTTTTATAAAAGGTACTTTTTATAAAAGGTACTTTTTATAAAAGGTACTTTTTATAAAAGGTACTTTTTATAAAAGGTACTTTTTATAAAAGGTACTTTTTATGAAAGGTACTTTTTATAAAAGGTACTTTTTATAAAAGGTACTTTTTATAAAAGGTACTTTTTATAAAAGGTACTTTTTATAAAAGGTACTTTTTATAAAAGGTACTTTTTATAAAAGGTACTTTTTATAAAAGATACTTTTTATAAAAGGTACTTTTTATAAAAGGTACTTTTTATAAAAGGTACTTTTTATAAAAGGTACTTTTTATAAAAGGTACTTTTTATAAAAGGTACTTTTTATAAAAGGTACTTTTTATAAAAGGTACTTTTTATAAAAGGTACTTTTTATAAAAGGTACTTTTTATAAAAGGTACTTTTTATAAAAGGTACTTTTTATAAAAGGTACTTTTTATAAAAGGTACTTTTTATAAAAGGTACTTTTTATAAACGGTACAGAATTTTCAGAGAGTTATTGTTCCAGAATGTTTTATTTCACTAAAGGATCCTACATTCCAAATTTCAAGTTTGAATAACCATTACTTCAGTAAATAAAGAAAGTACCAAAAGTATACTTTTTTTACTCATTTTACCCCCGTAGAATGAACATTGGCAAAACCCAGCCTTAGTGAATCTTTTTTCCGGGAGGTAAACCTACATTGCAAATTTCAAGTTTCTAGTACCATTATTTAAGGAAATCTAAAAGGTACCAAAAGTACAGTTTTTTTACCCTTTTTACCCCATTAGAATCATCATTGGCAAAAATCCAGCCTTAGTGGATCTATATTCGGGGAGCTGAACATACAGTCCAAATTTCAAGTCTCTATGACCATTATTTCAGGAGATATAAAAAGTACCAAAAGAACAGTTTTTTTACCCTTTTTACCCCCTTAGGATCAACATTGGCAAAAATCAAGCCTTAGGGGATCTATATTCCGGGAGCTGAACTTACATTCCAATTTTTAAGTTTCTAGGACCATTGTTTAAGGAAATACAAAAGGTTCCAAAAGTACAGTATTTTACCCTTTTTACCCCCTTAGAACCAACATTGGCAAAAATCATGCCTAACAGGATCTACATTCCGGGAGGTGAACATACAGTCCAAATTTCAAGTCTCTATGACCATTATTTCAGGAGATATAAAAAGTACCAAAAGTACAGTTTTTTACCCTTTTTACCCCCTTAGAATCAACATTGGCAAAAGTCCAGCCTTACAGGATCTTCGTTCCGGGAGGTGAACATACAGTCCAAATTTCAAGTTTCTATGACCATTATTTCATGAGATATAAAAAGTACCAAAAGTACAGTTTTTTACCCTTTTTACCCCCTTAGAATCAACACTGGCAAAAATCCAGCCTTAGTGGATCTATATTCCGGGAGGTGAACCTACAGTCCAAATTTCAAGTCTCTAGCTTCAGCGGTTTGGGCTGGGCGATGATGAGTCAGTCAGTCAGTCAGTCAGTCAGTCAGTCACGTTACTCTTTTATATATATAGATATTCATTAATTATACATATAACTGTTTATAATGTTCTAGAACTGTTTAAAGATAAAAATAGCACGATTTTTTTTTTTGTATTATTTACATTTTAGTAATAAACAATGTTGCCAATATTTGAGTTGAGGGTGGGTTGTACAAGCCTAAAACGCTGAACATTCAAAAATACTCAATTCAACCCCTGGAATTCCGCTCGTTTTAAATCGTTTTAATTTTAAAACGAGCTAAAAACATTTTTATTTTGACATATTACAACAAAAAAATGTTTGGTAAAACGAGTCATAAAAATGGTTTTTAAGCATAAAACGAAAAATGTTGCTAAAAATGGTTTTTAAGTGTAAGTGAGAACAGGGTATTAAAAGTTTTTATTACTTTGCCTAATTTATATAAATGCTAACACGTGTCGTTGTTTATTAGAGTGGAGTAATTTTTTTTTTTTAATTAAATGATAACCATATACTTATAATATATTTCTATCCACTCTATTGTGTATTTATAGTACTTTCAAAGAGTAAAACAAAAATATTTCAAATAATTTCTAAATATATATTTAAATTTAAACAACATTTAAATGAATTCACTACTTTGTTTGCCAACTATTTAAGTATTTTTACATTTTAAGTCAACGACAATATAAACAATAAACAAGTGTGTTCTATCAAAACCGCGCAAATTTGTTTTTGGTTAATTCTTAAAATTTATAATCTTCTTAAAATGCAAATATTTTTGACAACAATTAATAATAAAATCTTGAATTCGGTCTTGGCGAATGTCTGGATGCCATCCATAATGTAAAAATGTTTTTTGCAAAAAACATTTAAAAAAAAAAAAAAAAATCAAGTTCGAGGGTTAAATTCGGCAGCGCCAAATCTTTTATATCTTCCAACATGTTAAAAAATTAAAAAAAAAAAAATGAGAGTCTTAAATTCAGATGTGATGATTTTTTTATTCTCCCAAAATGTAAAAAAAGTTAAAAAAAAAAACTGTCAGGGCCGTTTTTGCTTTTTTTGTAAGGGGTGGTGGGGAACTTTGGGCGATAAGAGTTCCCAAAGTCATTTATTATGATATGTGATCATATTATTTTAAATTCCACAATTTTATCATTATTTGTAATATTTTTTTAACCCACGCCCACAAAAGGTGGAGGGCAAAAAAACCCAAATTTTTTTCCCCCCATTCCAAATGCAGGACTTTGAACTTTTCTTGCTCAAAAATGTTTTATTTGTTAAACAAAAATACAAAAAAACTTATTTTCAGAGGTTGGTTTAGTTCTTTCAGAGGTTGGTTTAGTTCTAAAATGGGAATTTCGTTCCCCCTGGTCCGATTTTGCCCATTTACGAACTTAATTTGCCTATGACCATGAGACATATTCGTGCTAAACTGCAGTCGTCTAGCCGTTTTATTTTAGGCTGCATCGTGTTATCTACAGGCAGACGAATGGACGGACAAACGGACATTCATAGAACTTATAAGAATCGATCTCGGATTAATTATATATTTACTTTATGGGGTCCCCGACCAGTATTTCGATGCGTTACAAAAGAAATGACAAAGTGAGAATACCCCCATACTGTAGTTGGAGGGTATAAAAAATTGCAGAGGCGTAATTTTTTCAGGAAGTAGCGTCGGTGAAAGTAGTGGAGGACATATTTCACAATAAATGTTTACTTATTTATTTATTATGCATTTTGCACTCTATTTATACAATTTTATCATTATTTAGTTTATTTTTTTTTTTAACCGCGTCCACAAAAGAGGGTGGACCACAATAAATGGATCCTACAGCAGGAGTTTAAACTAGAGCCTATGGTCACGACCGGTTACCCGGGTAGACCGGTCTTTTTATTAATATTATTTTTTTTCAAAAATTTTCCATTTTCACCATTTTTAAGAACAACTCAAGAGTCAAAACTAAAAATCGAAAGTGAATTTTTTACAAAACTTCGTTACAATTCGAACAATTTCGTAACATTTTTTTTTTTTTCATTAAAACTTAAGGATACTCTAGACATAATTGCCGATCTACCCACAGCTTTTTGTCCCGGTCGTAGAACAAATATTTTCAGAAATCGGCTGTTAAACTCCTGAAGTCATGTGTTTTCCATGTATTCACATGAAATTTGGATGGTCTTTTCCGGTCTTTAGGACGGCACTTTTTTGTGGTTTCTTCAAATGACTCCACATGGAACAAGGATAGTTAAGACATAATTGCCGATCTACCCACAGCTTTTTGTTTCGGTCGTAGAACAAAAATTTTCAGAAATCGGCTGTTAAACTCATGAAGACATGTGGTTTCCATGTATGTTCATGAAATTGGGATGGTTTTTTCCGGTCTTTAGGACGGCACTTTTTTGTGGTTGATTCAAATGACTCCACATGGAACAAAACTACTTAAGAAATAATTGCCGATCTACCCACAGCTTTTTGTCCTGGTCGTAGAAAAAAAATTTTGAGAAATCGGATGTTTAACTCATGAAGTCATGTGTTTTCTATGTATTTACATAAAATTTGGACGGCTTTTCCGGTCTTTAGAACGGTACTTTTTTTTGGTTGCTTCAAATGACTCCATCAGGAACAAAGACTCTCTAGACATAATTTCCGATCTACGTAAAGCTTTATGTCCCAGTCGTAGAACAAAAATTTTGAAAATTCGGCTGTGTGTTTTCAATGTATTAACATGAAATTGGGACGATATTTTCCGGTATTAAGGACGGCACTTTTTTGTGGTTGCTTTAAATGACTCTATATGGAATAAGGATACCCAAAACATAATTGCCAACCTACTCACAGCTTTTTTTCCCGGTCTTAGAATAAAAATTTTGAGAAATCGGCTGTTAAACTCGTAAAGTAATAAGGGGGTGTTCTCTCTCCTTTGCTGTGGTGTTTTGTGGTAAACTCACTCTTGGTTGAAATACAAGCTCTAGGTGTACACATACAGGCATACGCTGACGATGTGTGCGCATTAGTATCCGGAAAGTCACTTAACTTGGTATGCAAGAAAATGCAGACCGTTATTGACTTGATGGACAACTGGTGCAATCGACATGGATTGTCTGTCAATCCAAATAAGACAACACTCGTGTTGTTCACGCGAAGAACCAAACATAAGGGTCTTCAGCTTCCTACGTTGAAGGGCATAACTCTTCAACTGTCCACAGAAGTTAAGTATTTAGGGGTTACCCTAGATAGTAAACTAATGTGGACAAAACATGTTGAACAAAAAGTTTCACGGGCACTTCGTATTTTCTGGCAGTGTCGGCGTGCTTTTGGGAAGACATGGGGTCTAAGACCTGCTAATGTACATTGGATGTACATAGCTGTAATTAGACCTATTGTGACGTATGCGGCGGTAGTCTGGTGGCCGAGAACGATGGTGAAAACTATTCGATCCAAGCAAAACGGACTGCAAAGAGCGGCTGCCTTGGGAATTACTGGTGCCATGAGCACCACCCCAGGCGCAGCTCTGGACGCTATGTTAGATATGCTTCCCTTGGACTTACATATTCAAGGAGAAGCCATGAAATCTTTGTGCCGGCTCCGCAAAAGCGGAACATGGCATGGGGAGTACAATGCGGGACATGGTCGTCTGTTCAATAGGCTATCGGAACTTTGTCCGATGTTTTCTATGCCTTTGGACAATACAACCTCTTGCATCGAGTTTGGTAGGAAGTTTACTGTAATATTTCCGAGTAGGGAAGACTGGAGAAACCCAGCAGACCTACTGGAAAATTACACGGATACTTTCTACACGGATGGATCCAGTACCTTAAATGGCTCTGGGTCTGGCTGGTATTTGGACGATGCGACCAAATGCTATATTGCTATGGGAAAAATGGCTACAGTATTTCAGACTGAAATATTTGCTATTTTGGACGTAGCGACCTGGATAATTGGGAACAGATGGAGTAATAGGAGAATCAGTATTTGCAGTGACAGCCAGGCTGCACTCATTGCACTTGAATCTCCAGTCACTTCATCCAAAATTGTCCAGGAATGTAGACGCAGACTCAATGAGGTCTCATGTGGGAATAGCGTCAGTCTTCTGTGGGTTCCGGCAAATCTTGGCTCTGATACAATTCCTTACAATCCGGAACCTCAAATTGGTATTGGCTTGACATGGCTGATGCGTTGGATCAACTCTCATATGAAAGTAACTTTCATGGAAAGATGGTCAAATGAGTTGGCATGCAAGAATACCAAACGTTTTGTAATTAAGCCAGACAAGAAAGTGGCTAACTATCTACTCAGTCTCAGTAGAATAGACTGTCGCAGACTTACTGGCTTAATTACGGGACACAATGCCTGTGCTCGTCATATGACGAGATTAGGTGTCTTATCAGACCCATTATGCGTGGCTTGTCTTGAGGATGATGACACAACTGAACATTATGTATGTTGTTGTCCAGCGTTCTCAAGGGCTAGACTGCGGATATTGGGTTCTGATATTCTGTCTATGGACACGGTCCATGGACTTCCCTTGTCTGATTTTCTCAAGTTTGTGAAAGCAACTGAGAAATTCTGAGCAAGCACTTTTCTTCCTTTTTCTTCTTAACCTTTTATCACCCTTACTTAATCTTTCTTTTCTGGGTACGGTACAATGGACTATTTTAAGTCTGAGCGCCATGGACTTGCCTAAAAAATTTACCCATTTTTAGGCTTGTACAACCCACCCTCAACTCAACTCAACTCAAAATAAGCTTTGGGGTCCTAAAAAAAAATTGAAACTCAAATAACTCAAAAACTTTTGATCTTAGGGCTTTCGGGTATTTTGTGGTCCAGTTTTACAAGTACTGGACTTTTTATCGTGTAGACACTACTTACGGAGATATTGGCTTTTTAAAATTTTACGAAATGCGAATTTTTAATTCAAAATTTCGGACCCATTGAGTCCACACATGGATAGAGAAAGGCTGTTCCATATTTTTCTTTGCTGTCTTCCCTTTGGAGAACTTTTTAGTTTTTTGTGAAAAAAACACTTAACTAATTTTATATTTCATTTTCGACCCATGATTGATTAATAACCCAGTAGGCAACGTCCTCGAGCCATCCTCAGTGACGGAGCGGTGACATGTCTGAGTCACTGCTGACATCCACAAGACATCTCTATGTACTGGGTTGAGGACAGTTTCATACAAATTTTCAAAATGTACTCACTCAAAGTCAGCAGTGGTCAGGGCTGACTTTCTGGGGACATGTCACCTAAGACTAGACTTGTGCTTAATCGTTCAATTGAGTGAGCGCTCATTCTCGTTCATTTCAGATAAAAGACCTAGTTCGTTCATCTAGTTCAATCGCTCATTTGGCTTTTTGGTTCAACAGTTCGTGAACGAATCATTTTGATCAGGTCCGTTGGTCGCCATCTAGTTCAAATCGGTCAATTTTGATTTCCGTTCAACAGATCGTGATCCAATCATTTCGATCATGTCTGTTGTTTTGGCTTTCGTTCAAAAAATACAAAAATGTTGAATAAAAACATTAATTAAAAAAAACAAAAATAAATAAATAAAATTTTTGTAAAAAAACACAAAAATGATGAGAAAGCGTGCCAAAAGAGGAGAAAAAACTAACGCCTAATGACAAAATTAACAAATAAAAAATGAACGACCGAACTGAAAGATCAAAATGAAGTAATGACCAATTGAGCTGAATGCACAAAAAGACCTATAAGAGCTGAAATAAACGAACTAGATAAACCGCTCAGTTAAATGAATAGTTCAATTGAACTAGTTCGTTCGTGAACGACACAACTCTAGTCTTAGGTAAGACTTTGGGGAAATGTCTGACGTAGGTCATGCGAAAAAACCAAAAATTTTCGTAATTCTTTTAGTTTTTACTTTTATCCATTTTCCATTTCAAAATGTCCTCACTCAAAGTCAGCAGTGGTCAGGGCTGACCTTCTGGGGACATGTCATCTAAGACTTCTTTGGGGAATTGTTTGACGTAGGTCATGCAAAAAATGTTCGTATTCCCTTTAGTTTTTACTTTTATTCATTTTCCTTTATAAATTATCTTTCTCATATTTAGAAAAAAACTTTTCGCCTTTTTTAGTCCCAACTGGATTTAAACCTGGAACCTCCAGTTTTTTAGTCCCACAAATCTACTTGAAGAGTTGCCCAGATTTAAAATTCTAATTTTAAATACTGCTATTTTGAAGTCATTTCCTTTTAGACGTCTTAGAGGAATCGTCCACACTCTTAAAGCAAACATTCAGTGCTGACAATGTTAGGACATGTCATCAAGGATTACCTATGATTTGTCAGAACCTGAAGACATTTCCTCAAGAAATCACTGTGGAAATTTCCTCAGTGACACATTTTCCAACTGGGAAAAGTTGTTCTTATAAAAAATTAAAAAAAAAAAATAATTTAAAAACCGGTCTACCCAGGACCCGGGTGACCGATCGACCGACAGTCCGGTTAGCCGGGTAGACCGGTCTCAATTTTTAAAACATAACAAATTTAAAAAAAACATAAAATTTTATCGCAAAATTCATTAATCGTTTTACTATGTAGATTTATCAAATTTGTTTTTGATTAATCGATTAATTGAATTTTTAATCAATAAAGAATTTGCTCAATCAAAATAATGAAATAATCGATTATTTAATTGCAAAACACTACTTCCAAATAAATGTTCATAAAAAAACTTAACTTTAAACACAAAAAAATAAATAATCTTTTAAATTTCTCTTTTGTGGTGCGTAAAAAAAAGCCGCCATAAAACAAATATGGAAAAAAACATCAAAAAACGTTGATAACATTAAGAGGGACCTTTCTTTTATAAAAACGATTATATTTAAGAAAACAGTAATTTGCCATATTAAATGCAAATATGAACAATTAACAAATTGTTTTCACACAAAACATACATAAAGATCATGCATATTTGTTTATATAAAATTAATAATCAAACTGCTTTTGACAGCTTCGAACTAAATATGACATATTATTTTAAATATTTAACAGCTGTCAAATGAACAACACTTTGATTTGACATTTGTGAATTAAAACAATAATCAAACCGGATTTATTTAGTGCAAGAAAATTAACACTTAATTAAAAACAAACACACACGAAAACAATTTAATTAAATTATTTTTATATTAGTATAATTATTTGAAAATTATCATATCTGAAATATGACAAAAATAAAGAAAATATTTAACCTCCCAGAGATGACCCCCAATCTTCATTAGAGAACAATGAACTCTTAATAAAAAAAATAAAGAAATTCAAATCTAAATAAATCATTTGCAATTAATTGACTGTAACGAAAAGATCATCTGAAAAAATCAAAATTTTGATACAATTAAAATTTGTTGAACTTCATTTAACAAAGAATTTTTATTATCAGTAACTCGTACTTTTTTGAATGTGGTATGTTCTTTCTGTGATCATAATTTTCCATTGAATATTTAAAATGTCACAACAAATTAACAGACTTTGCAAGAGATTGTATAGTAAAGCGGTATGCTTTTGTCAATTTATCTATTAAGAGATGGCGCCCCTTATTTGCATTTATTTCATTTTTATTAAATTAACAATTGATGGACAAGAAATTATGTATTTTACACTTGAAGAAACTAATAAGAAACTTAACTTATTCATAAATTTGTCTAAAAAATTCACAGATTTTAAATATTTTTATAAATTCTACAAACATTTTTGTTTTAATTTTTCTTAATTTCGTTTTTTTTAAAGATTTTTTCTAAACTTCGCGGATTTATCTTAATTTTCGTGAATTTTTTTATACAACCCACAGTATGGGGATATAAACTTCGAAGTATCGGTCTTGAATTACACTGTGCTACAAAAAACACAAAATCGAATATACTTTTAAAATGAGGTAGTTAAGGTTGTAGGTCTCGTCAAAAAGATTACAAAAATGCCCATCAAACTTGTTGGGCAAAAAAACGGTTTTTTGGAACTTTTCTCACTAAACCAGGTGTAACTTAAACATTTTGCAACCGATTTTCAATTTTTTAACTGTTTTGGATAGAAGAAGGATATGGGTTTTCATGTGTGTGAATTGGTCTATACATAAAAGAAAGATATGTATTGATTTTCTAACAATATCAAATTCTTTGTTATTTTTTTGAAAAATTTTGAGTTTATCGATTTTTTTCTGCTATAGTTCGTTCAACAATATTTATATTTATAAACGTATTCTCAATGAAATTTAATTGTGAATACGATGAGTTTTATGCTGTAAAAATCGGATAACAATTGACAGAGTTGTGATACGTTTTCTAAAAAAGAAAATTACGATTTTGCATGAAATTGCTGTTCGGATAACACAGAAAAAAAAAAATAAACAAATATACTGAGGGGTCGCGTATCATTATTTTAAAGGGTTTTGGCCTCCTGAATTCGAATTTGACCTTGAAATTGCATTATCTTATAAAAATTTTTATATATCAATTTATGTTAAATATCTCAAAAACCTGAGAAGATAGAGCAATTTAAAGGCCAGATTCGGATTCAGCGCGCCAAAAACTTTAAAAAATATTGTACAGACCTCTTATGATAAATTGATTTTTTTTTCCTGAGTTATCTGAACGGCGATTTCCTGCAAAATCTTCCTTTTTTAGAAAAATTATCACAACTATGTCAATTTTTATCCGATTTTTTCAGAATAAAGCTTATCGTATTCAGAATTAAATTATCTTTAAAAATACGTTTAAAAATATAATCGATAAACTCGAAAAATTTTCAAAAAATAACAAAAAAATTAGATTTTATAGAAAAAATCAATAGATATCTTTCTTATATGTATAGACCAATTCACACACATGGAAAGCCCAATTCCTCTTCTATCCAAAACAGTTTAAAATTTAAAATCGGTTGAAAATTTTTGAATTACACAAGGTTTAGTGAGAAAAGTAAAAAAAAAAAACGTTTTTTGGCAATAACTCTAAAATTTGAGGGTGTCTGGCAAGCTTTATGGGCATTTTTGTGATTTACTCGACAAGACCAATAACCTATACTATGTCACATCAGAAGTATTTTTTCACTGTAGCACAGTGTAATCTAGCGATATCTCTCCGTCCGTCTTTAGAAACCATTAATAAATTTTCTGAACTTTTCTTAATTTTGTTTTTTAGAAGATTTTTTTCTAAACTTCGCGGGTTTTTCTTAATTTTCGTGAATTTTTGGAATACCACTATACTCACTTCGTCATTGCGAATGTAACTCGAAGTATTGGTCTTGGATCATATAAAGATTTATAAACGGGCCAAAAACTATCTGGCGATATCTTTCCGTCCGTCTTCAGAAACCACGATGCATTCCGTACCAAAAGAGATAGAGCCCTAAAGTTGGACAAAGTATGAGCAAGATCGAAAAAGAGATTTTCAAAGTTTTAAAAGAGCTTTTAAAAATTTTTATAACAGTTTTTTAACAGTATAAAAATAAAACAATTTGTGCGCAGAAATAACACCATGTGCCTTTTTGTTTTGACCAAACTAGTTATTTCCTAAATATCACCAATAAATTCTAGTTAATAGAAATTATTTTTAAAATTGTTTAAGATCGTAAATTACGTTTTACAATCCTTATCTAAGATTTAATAATTAATTTCCTAACTAGACCATGAAAAATATCGATTGTTCGATTGTTTTTAAATTGTTGTTATTAAATTAGTTGTTATTTTATGGAAAGGTCTAGTTTTTTTAAACTCCCCTTATTGTTTGTAAAATGTGTTTCCAAGTGTTTATTTAATATTAAGTTAGCCACTAACTTTATCTGCACCATTAATAAATTATTTAATAAAACACAGTCGATTTATTAATAAACATGTGCTACTCCATATTACGTAGTATACATAACTGAAATAATTGCGATATTTTTTCAAAATCATTGTAACTGTTGGCAATAAAGTAATAATTGTGTTGTAAATAATTCTAGAAAATTATTAACAAATGAAATATTTTATTATAATCGGTTTTTTTCCGGGGAATTTGTTTAATTTGTCACATGTGTCATTAAAATGCATTTAAAAACATGTGGGATTTACAGATTTTGGCGGGATCAGAAGTTTATCGTATAAGATAATGCAGGGGAATTAAAAATGTCTTGGAGAACAAATATATTTTTATAGGAAAACTTACCATGTGCAATTTTTCCCCTATTAAAATCATAATTCCTAAAAAAAACTCTTTTTAAGAAAGTTTTTTTTTAACTTCAATTTTCTATTACCATTATTTCAGTATAAAGAAAAAAGTACCAAATACGCTATTTTATCCCATTTTATACCCTACACCACTCTGTGGTACAGGGTATAATGAGTTTGTGCTGATGTAACTGTAAATACCCGAAATATTGGTCCTACACAGACAAAAATATGGAGGAAATTGAGTATTTTTTTAATTCACGCAATTAAAAATTTACTTAAAAATTTTAAAAACAATTTAAGTAAATATTTTAATAAAAAAGTTGTTTTAATTATTTTTAAACTCTCATAATTTTTTGAATTCTCGTTTAGTTTATAGTTTTTTGTATATGTATATGAAAGATTGTAATCGTCTTTATAAAACTTTCCTATGTTTTTGAGACCTAAATATGTTTGGCAAAGTTTGAAAAAACAAGTTCTTTGTTTTTTTTTTACTCAATAGTATTAAAAATTTACTAATTTTTTTCTGTGTAGACCTACCTTCAAGTATACCAAACGACTCAGAATTACTTTTTAAGTCGATTTAGTTATGTCCGTCCGTCTCTCCAAATTTTGTATGCACTAATCATCATTCCAAATTTTAAAGGAAGTGGGTCAGTCCTTTTGGTAGTCCCCATACAAACTACCCTCCCGACAGGAGCGTATCCAGGATTTTATTTCGCAGGGGGCCCAAAATTTTTTTTAACCAAAAATTTACATAACAGCACATACTTTAAAATTTGTTTACGATCGTCAATTTCTCAACCCAACAAACAAAAAGGTCCATTTATGGTCAGTTTTTGGTCCGTCTAAAACGGAATCCAACTCCGTATACGGTCCGTTTTCTGGATCCGTATACGGACCAGAAAACGGACTATAAGGAACATCGAATCTGATTCGAAATCCGTTGAGAGTACGACACTTTCGGACCGTAAAATGACCGATATGCAGTGGGAAATGTAACTAAATCAGATTATCGTGGCATTTATGAAACCAATGCGGATTGTTTCGACAACACTTTTTCACGGAAATCAGCTGTGTGTGTTTATGAATCCAATCCATCAGACATTTTTCTTATAGAAAAAGTCTCATATTCTGAGACATTTTTCTTATAGAAAAAGTCCCAGATTCTGATTCATTTTTCTTATAGAAAAATTCTCAGGTTCTGAGACATTTTTCTTATAGAAAAAGTCTCAGATTCTGAGACATTTTTCTTATAGAAAAAGTCGTAGATTCTGAGACATTTTTCTTATAGCAAAATGTCTCATAAACTGAGACTTCATTTTTTATCATTTTTCTTATAGAAAAAGTCTCAGATTCTGAGACATTTTTCTTACAGTAAAAGTCTCGTGTTCTGAAACATTTTTATTTTAGAAAAAGTATTAGAATCTGGAACATTTTACGTATAGAAAAAGTCTCAGATCCTGAAAGAGTTTTCTTATAGAAAAAGTCTCAGATTATGAGACATATTTTTTATAGAAAAGGTCTCAGATTCTGAGACATTTTCCTTATAGAAAAGTCTCAGATTTTTTTCTTATAGCCATTTTCTAATACAAAAAGTTTTAGATTCTGAGATATTTTTGTTTAAGAAAAAGTCTCAGATTCTGAGACATTTCTGTTATAGAAATAATCTCAGATTCTGTGACAATTTTCGTATAGAAAGAGTCTATACATTATATTATGTATTCTGAGACATTTTTTTTATTGAAAAGTGACAGATTCTGAAACAATTTTCCTTAAGAAAAAGTCTCAGATTTTGAGACATTTTTCTTGTAGAAAATGTCTCAGATTCTGATACATCATTCGTAAAGGACAAGTCTCAGATTCTGAGATATTTTTCCGAATGACAAAGTCTCAGGTACTGAGATATATTTTCTATAGATAAAGTCTCAATAAATATCAGATTCTTAGATGATTGTTACATGAAATACTAATAAACATTTTAGGTTTGCTACGTTTTAATTACTATTTGATCCATTTTTTTGAGTACTTCAGGTTCTGAGACATTTTTCCATTAGGATCTTGAAAAGTTTCAAATTCTGACAGCAAAATTTTCAGATTTTGTGACATTTTCTGGCCATAAAATTTTCAGATTCGCAACATCTTCCTTCAGAAAAATGTTTAGATACCCAAATGGTTTTTCGCAACATCTTCCTTCAGAAAAATGTTTAGATACCCAAATGGTTTTATATATTTTTTAAGAAGTTTTTTTTACATTGTATTTGTTATTTTATACCAAATTTTGAAATTTGTGAAATCGTTCCGGGGGCCCGGGCCCCCCCCCCCTGTATACGCCACTGCCTCCCGATATTCACATAATTCCCTCAAAATTCATAAAAATGGAAATATTTGATAAAAATTTAATTTTTAGGTGTTAAACGTGTACTTTAGTAATCTAATGAAATCAGAATATAATTGGACCATTTTTGGACTTAGTCCCCCATATAAAAATTTCGACCGATATTCAGTTAAATCTATCTATTGGCAAAAAAATAAACGGATTCCACTAAAATTTGATCTGTGTGTGTTTACTACACTAAATAAAGATCTAACAAAAGACGAATCCGATCGGTCCATGTTCGTACTTGGGACCCATTTTCCGGAAAACACTGGTGTAGGGTATCATATGGTCGGTCTTGACCGACTATAACTTTCTTACTTGTTATTCACTCAGAATCGAAATTTCTAAAAAACACTTTTTTCAGAAAGTTTTTTAGTTTCAAGTTACTGGGACCACTATTTTAGGAAATTTAAAAATGGAACAATCGCCATTTTTATCCTGCTTTGCAGCCCTAAGAGTCAAAATTTTCAAAAAGTACATTTTTCAGAATGTTTTTCGTTTCCTGTAGGATGATACATTACAAATTTAACTTTTTAGGAACATTAATTTAGGAAATATAAAGAACCCGGTGAAAAATGTTCGTATATGGAAACATATACGAGGATATATGGCTACATATATGAAGATATATGACCATATATGAACCATATATGGACACATATGTACATATATGAACATAAGTGAACCCATATGTAAATATATGGCATACATGTAAATTAGGGCGGGTCTATTTGTATGGATCGAAAAAAAACTGAAAAATCGTGTAGCAAAAATAAAATCTACAAGAAATTCTAAGAAACTTTTCCATTGGTCTAAAATCAAACACTATACCGCGCCTAACGATATGAAAATCAGTCCGTCCGTCTGTCATTCTGTCTGTGTGAAACACGCTAACTTTCAAATGTTAGCGGAAGAAAGAAAAATGTATACCGCAAGCTGATGAAGCATGGCGTATATATTTGTTATACTTTTGGTCAGATTAATACTAAATTTCAGCGAAATCTGTCCAGTGGTTCGTAAGTTATTAGCAAAATGGGGAATTTCAGATGGGTTTTAACCCGAACTCCCGAGTTGAAATAAACGCTAAACACGCTTTGAAAAGGAATATTAAGCCAAAAAAATTATTTTAGAAACTATTTTTGGCACTCAAAAAAACTAAAAAAAAAATATTACACTCAAAAAAGAAAATACACTCAAAAAATTTACACTCGAAAATTTTTTTTCTTTACAAAAATTAAAAAAAAAAAGTTTTGCTCAAAATAAATCAAATACTGTTGTAAAAAAAATATTCAATTATCAAAAATGTTTATCGAACACAGCTTTTTTCCTCTCCGATATGCAACTCTCCAATTTCATCCCACAAAAGTATCTATGTGTTTTTATACCCTCCACTCTAGTGATAGAGGGTATATATAAGTGTGTCATTCCGTTTGTAACACATCGAAATATTGGTCTAGGACCCCATAAAGTATATATTCATGATCCTCGATCGATTTTAAGTCGATCTAGCGATGTCCGTCCGTCCGTCTGTCTGCCCGTCCGTAGAAAACATGCTAACTTTTGAAAGACTTTACAGATGATACTAAAGTTTGGAATATATGTTAGCTATTTACCTGGTCAGGTTGGTATTGCAATCCAGCCAAATCAGTCCAGTGGTTCAAAAGTTATGAGCAAAAGAGTAAATTTCGGCAAGGGTTTTTTCACGAATTTACAAGATAAAAAACACGATAACTTTCGAAAGACAATAATGAGACTGCTGAAGCTTGGCATGTATTTTTTCCCTAGGTCTGTTTGGTATTGAATTTTATCCATATCGGTCCAGTAGTTCAAAATTATAAGCAAACCCCTGAATTTCAGATTGGTTTTATCTTAAATGCCACATGTTAAACAAGTTTTAAAAGCATTGGTGGTAACTTAATCACGCTTCTCAAACTTGTTTAGTTTTAAAGCAATGCTTTTTAAACATGTTTAATTTTAAAAGCGTAAGTAACTTAAAAATTACACTCGAAAATATTTACACTCAAAAAAAAAATTTACACTCAAAAAAAATTTTACACTCAAAAAAAATTTTTTACAAAAATTACAATATTTTGTGAGAAATATTTTTGCAGTAAAAAAAACATTACACTCGAAAAAAAATTTACACTCAAATAAAAAATTATTAATTTTTTTTTTTTTAAATGACAAAAAAAGAGTTTCTTACTCAAAACTAAATATTTCTAATCAAAATTGTTAATTTGTTTCACGTTAAAAAATGTACTATACTTTAAAAAAAGGCATTGTGGAGGGTATTCATAGATTCGGCAAAGTCGAATTTAACTTTTCTACTTGTTCTGCTTTAAATTGTCTTATTTATGTTTGTCATTTTTTGCACGACTTAGCTGACACGTGTGTTGATTTAGTCAAGATCATGTTAAGGCTGTTTAGCAAAATATAAACACAATCGCTATTGAGCATCAGAAGAAGACAAATTTGTATCTTCTCTTAGTTTGATACGACTGTCAAACAACCAACAAAAATTATTAAAACAGATAAATTTTTTTTTCTAATTTAAATGCAACAAAATTTTAAAAAATCTATCCAGTTATAATAATTTTCAGAAAAACTTTTAATGTTAAATTTATTTAGTTAATAGTCAATAGAACTCTATATGTGAAAATTATTAACAGATCGCAGCCGACAAGGGTTGAACCCATCATCATCTGTAATACTTTGCTATTAACTGCTTGTAACGTACAATCACTCCAGACCGATACGCCAAGTAGGCTGTTAAGCAAGTATCAACTAAATCTGATTTTTTCAATTCTAGTGTGGTTGTTGCTGTTGTTTTTTCTAACAGAAGAGTTGTTATTGTAATTATGTGTAAACAAACTTTTATTTTTAGTAATCATTATTCTTCTTCCTCTCCTTCATCAATTCTAATTTATATTTTTTTTTTTCTTTCTTTACAGTCATTTCGCAAAACTTCAAATAACTAAAAGATAAAACCTGACATGCACTTTTGAAATATTTTCAATAAATTGAAATATCACAAACAGAGCATCCACGACACTTAAGTAGTCAATAAAGAAGTACAATTATTTACAACTCCATAAGAAATAAAATATTATGCACAAAAGATGATGATGAGTGTGATGAAAAATATTAAAGTCAAGAGAGTTTAATAGAGGAGCTGATTCAAAATCAATGACCAAAATAGATGTGATAATAAATTATTGAAATTTAATTTTGTTAAGAAACAAAAATAAAAAAAAAATCAATTCTTCCCCAAACTACCTCAATATTACTAGAAAATTTAAGTTTTCCAACATTCCTTAAACTTCACACACAAAAAAAGACTTTACCTAAACACAAAAATGGTACATGCACCAGCTAAACGGAAATCAAATGGCAACACCAACAATAATAATACCGCCAAAAGTTATGAAATGGAATTAGAGGAGAATATGGATTCACAGCAACCGGTACCACCAGATGGTGGTTGGGGTTGGATGGTGGTATTCGGTTCATTTATGATACATATTATAAGTAAGTTGTTTTTTTATAATGTTAACTATAATAATATTTTATTACTTAATTGTTAATTATATAATTTATAAATAAATTTTAATTATAAAAATATTTTTTTTAAAAAATTTTCCTATTTAAATATATTTCTAAAAATTTTCCCATTAATAGCTGTAATTAAATGTTTTCTATCTGTAATCGACTTAAACAAAGGGAATTTATACCTTATTAATTTTTCATAATCAATTCTATTTAATTAATTGAATAATTAAATCATCTTTGTTTGTTTTTCTTTTTAAACTAATTGATTTGACGGAAGACGCTATGTCATAGAGTCTATTACTTATTTTTTTTTTGTTATAAACAATTGTGCTTCATAAATAATAAACAAATACAAGGGAATGAATGCTACTTCTCGGAACTGAAAACTATAAAATTTCAATACTCTGCTAAACGCGATTTCTTATACATTCATTATTGATCTATTTATATAAAATTTTCTATAATTGAATACAGTTAAATGTGGTCAGATCCAATTGATTCTTCAATTAGATCAACTGGATCTTGCAAAAAAATTTAAGATTACTAAAAAAAAAGAATAATAGTGCAAGAAACAATTCGTTAAAGCATATATCAATGTGGTGGTTGTATCGTCTAAGAAACCGAGAGTGACGATATTACCGGGGAGCTCCAGAAAAAATATATAGCTACCTCTAAAACAAAAAATATTAGTTAGTTAACCTCCCTCTTTTATAAGTAAATGCTATTCATAACACGTTTTAAGAATTAATTAAGTGCACAACACATGTTTCCACTCGTTTCTTTTGCTATTCAGAGCTCTAGCATGCAATTTTACATGCAATTTTGTTAAAATACCTGCCAATCATTTGTGCTGCATCTAAGACTATGTTAAGGTTAGCAGCATTTTTTGTTGCATTTTAATTAACATAAAGCGCAATGTTAAAGTCATGCTTAAACATTGGACAGACCAAACAAAAAAGTAATTATTTTAATTGTTTTGTATTCAATATAAAACGGGTATTCACCATGATGAACAAAATGAATGCAAACTATGAAACTAAACTAATCTGACAGTTTTAGAAGACGTGGAATTTTTTGCCAATTATTTTTTTGCCTAAAAATTTTATGGATAAAACATCATTCCAAATCAAAAATATGACCGATTTGATTTGTAGCATATTTTTGAATATTTTTTCAAAAATTTGCAATTATAAGAAACTTAAAACTAACATTTTTCAAAAATTTATTTTAATTTATAAAAATATATTTTTTTTTTTAATTTTAGGCCCTTACCACAAGAAAACAAAAAGTCTATTTTAACAAAAGTTTTATTTTAAATTTCAAATTTTCAATACATTTTTTGAAAGTCGAAAGAAAGAAATAAAGGACGGGATAGAAGAGGAAAAGAGAGGTAAAAAAGGAAATAATTCTCGAAATGTTAGAATTTTTTTATATAAAAATTTGAGAATTTTTCTTAAGAAATAACGTGTGAATTTAGAATTTTTCTAGAGAATTTTTCTATAGAAGAAATTGTTTATAGAAATTCTTCCATAAAAATTGTCTTGGAATCTTAAAATTTGTTTAAAGGAAAAATTATTTTGGAATATTAGAATTTTTCTAAATGAAAAAAGTCTCGGAATAATAAAATTTTTCTTTAGCAAAAATACTAAAATTTTTCTAAACAAAAGATTTTGGAATTTTTCTAGATGAAAAATTTGGGAGTTTTTATATATTAAAAGTTTGTGTATTCTTCTGTCGGATAAAAATGAGAACTTTCCTATAGAATAATTTGCGAATTTTTCTTTAGGTATAACACTGTGCAACAAATTTTGGGTCATCGCCTTGAGCCACAATGCCTTCAACGCCATATGAAAGTAGACCATCAAATGGACAAATTCACCAAAGAGTTTTGCTAAGTCAGTTCGGATTTATTTTTTATAGCCCACTGAAGTTTTCATTTTTTTATCAAAGGCGTTTGGAAAACATCAAAAATTCTACAATAAAAACTCATCTGAGCTTCAAAATATGATTTGATATCTTCAGTGAAATTGTATGGCGGTTCTTTTCTTAGAACAATTTATCCCTCTAACTGGCATTTTAAGGGGTAATTTTAGTCCTTTTTTAGAATCTAAACACAGAAGTCTAATAAAACGTCCATTTAGAGGGTTAAAATGTTCTACAAATATTTTCCTCATAAAATTTCATTAGGGGTTGTCAAATGTTCAAAACTTGTGCGACTAGCCCAAAATGCTTTAAAAGGGTTAAGTATAAATAATCAATGTTTGTTAGTTTTTTTTAACAAAGCAGTGTTAAAAAATATCGACAAAAAACAGTGCAATTATACTTCTGAGCTAAAAATAATGTTCTGATGTGTTTTATAAAATTTGATGATGATTCTTTTCTTTGACCAAATTAACCCTCTAACTCCAGTTTTAAGGGGTAATTTTTGCCCTTTTTTAAAACAAATACAAAAAAGTCTTTAAAAAATGGCAGTTAGAGGGTTAAAATGTTTTACAAATATTTTCTGCATCAAATTTTACTGGGGGTCGTCAAAGCCAAAAAATACATTTTGAGTATGTAAAATGCTAAAAAAAGTATGTGCAAAAATTGTATCTGCAAATTTTACAACTTTACTTTTTTTTAGCATTTTACATAGTCCAAATGTATTTTTTTGCTTTGACGATCCCGGGTAAAATATGATGCAGAAAATATTTGTAGAACATTTTAACCCTCTGACAGCCTTTTTTATATACTTTTTTGTATTTCTTTTAAAAAAGGACAAAAATGACCCCGTAAAACGGGAGCTAGAGAGTTAATTTGGTCAAAGAAAATAATCATCATAAAATTATATAAAACGCATCAGAACATAATTTTTAGCTCAGAAGTATATTTGCACTGTTTCTTGTCGATATTTTTTAACACTGCTTTGGTAAAAAAACATAACACACATTGATTACACTGTGCTACAAAAAACACAAAATCGAATATACTTTTAAAATGAGGGAGTTAAGGTTGTAGGTAGAGATGCGCGCGTGACACGAATTTTTCGTGATTCACATGATTCACGCGTGAATCACGCGTGATCGTGAGTGAAATTTATTTTTACTCACGTGATCGTGAGTGCGCGTGATTAGAAAAAAAAATTTCGTGCGTGAGCGTGCGTGAGTAATTTTTGTTTCGTGAGTTTGCATGATTGTTTTGTGCTGTTTGAAAAAGAAAACAGGTAAAAAAATTGTCATTTTATTAAATTTAGAGGGTAATTAATACAAAATTGTGATTTAAATAAATGTTTATTATTGTTTCAAGAAAAATAAATACTTTTTGTGCAAGAAATCGAAAAAAGTAAAATAAAATGTAGTTAATTTTAATTTCGTGAGTCTTCGTGAGCGTGATTATTTCGTGAGCGTGAGAAAAATTTAAGTTACTCACGTGAGCGTGCGTGAACGTGAGCAGAAAAAAACTATTTTGTGCGTGATCGTGCGTGAGCAATGTTTTTATTTCGTGAGCGTGAGCGTGCGTGAGTCAAAATTCACTCACGCGCCCATCTCTAGTTGTAGGTCTCGTCGAAAAGATCACAAAAATGACCATCAAACTTGCCAGACACCCTCAAATTTTAAAGTTATTGTCAAAAAACGTTTTTTTGGGACTTTTCTCACTATTTTAAATTTTTTAACTGTTTTCGATAGAAGAAGGATAGGGATTTTCATGTGTGTGAATTGGTCTATACATATAAGAGAGATATGTATTGATTTTTTCAACAATATCTAATTTTTGGTTATTTTTTTTAAAAAATTTTGAGTTTATCGATTTTATTCAGCTATAGTTTGTTCAACAACATTTATATTAATAAACGTATTCCTAAAGAACATTTAATTGTGAATACGATAAGATTTATGCAAAAAAAATCGGATAACAATTAACAGAGTTGTGATAATTTTTTTAAAAAAGAAAATTAAGATTTTGTATGAAATTGCCGTGCGGATAACCCAGGCAAAAAAAATAAAAAAATAAACGAACATACTAAGAGGTCGCGTATCATTATTTTAAAGGTTTTTGACCTCCTGAATTCGAATTTGACCTTGAAATTGCACTATCTTATTAAGTTTTTGATATATCAATTTATGTTAAATATCTCAAAAACTTGACGAGATAGAGCAATTTAAAGGCCAGATTCGGATTCAGCGCGCCAAAAACCTTTAAAAATATTGTACATTACCATTTATGATAAATTTATTTTTTTTTGCCTGGGTTATCTGAATGGCGATGTCCTGCAAAATCATAATTTTCTTTATAGAAAAATTATCACAACTCTGTCAATTCTTATCTGATTTTTTCAGGATATAGCTTATCGTATTTAGAATTAAATTTTCTTTAAAAAAACGCTCATAAATATAAAGGTTGTTAAACGAACTATAGCAGAAAAAAATCGATAAACTCGAAAATTTTTCAAAAAATAATAAAAAAATTTGAATTTATAGAAAAAATCAATAGATATCTTTCTTTTACGTATTTACCAATTCACAAACATGGAAAGCCCTATCCTTTTTCTATCCAAAAGAGTTTAAAAATTTAAAATCGGTTGAAAATTTTCTGAACTACACAAGGTTTAGTGAGAAAAGTCCCAAAAAAACGTTTTTTGACAATAACTTTAAAACTAAAGGGTGTCTGGCAAGTGTAATGGGCATTTTTGTGATCTACTCGACAAGACCAACAACATATACTATGTCACATCAGAAGTATTTTTTCACTGTAGCACAGTGTTATTTATACTTATCTCTTTTTAAGCATTTTGGGCATGTCGCACAAACTTTGAACATTTGACAACCCCTAGTGAAATTTTATGAGGAAAATATTTGTAGAACATTTTAACTCTCTAAATGGACTTTTTGTTAGACTTCTGTGTTTAGCTTTTGAAAAAGGACTAAAATGACCCCTTAAAATGGCAGTTATAGGGTTAAAATGTTCTAAGAAAAGAACCGCCATACAATTACACTGAAGACATCAAATCATATTTTGAAGCTCAGATGAGTTTTTATTATTGTATTTTAAACGTTTTCCAAACGCCTTTGATAAAAAAATAAAAACTTCTTTGGGCTATAAAAAAGAAATTCGAACTGACTTTGCAAAACCCTTTGGTGATTTTGTCCATTTGATGGTCTACTTTCAAATGGCGTTGAAGCCTTGAGGCTCATTTTTCTTGTTGCACAGTGTAATTGAGAATTTTTATAAGGAAAATTTAATAGTTTTTTTCTATAGGAAAAATCTAAGAGTTATAGGTAAAATCTTATAATGTATCGTTCGAAAAAATCTAAGAACATGATGGGTAAAACTTAAAGAGAAAAAGGAAAAGAAATAATGTGAGAATTCTTTTTAGAAAATATGTCCAAAACACCCAAAATTTTTCTATAAAAAAAGGTTTTTGAATGTTAGAATTTTTTTATAAGAAAAAAGTCTCGAAATCTTTAAATTTTTCTGCAGAAAAAATTAGAATATGAAAAGAATCACAGGTTCAGTTTAATTTTCCCTATAAAAAAAATGTCTCGGAAACTAAGATTTTGTTTGAAAATTTGCGATTTGCTATTTAAAATCCTTATGTTACTTGTAGTATAGGGTATTTATATTTGATAAATATTCTTGACAATGGAATCTGTCAAATTTTAAAACACTTGTCGACTAAGTTTTGCAAAAATTACCAATATAAATAAATTTATTTCAAGTTGAAAAAATGCAGAAGAAAAATTTAATTTGTAAAAATTATAAACATTTTAGACATTTCAGTCTGAAAACTGTTCTTTATATATGTATATGAATATTTATAGTTTCTACAGAATAAATTTTGACAGTTTCCAACGACACAATTCTATTTCTACTTTTTTGTCTCTTACATTATTTCGCAAGGGTTACCAACATGATCTGGAATTGCAGACACAAATGAAGGAATTTGCATTTTCTGTTTCGGAGACGTGCCTAATGGCGACATATTTTGTCAGTAATTATATTTGATTTTTCTGTAAGTACAGATCGAGCACGGACGGGCTCTAATTATATTTGTTATAAGAGTACAAGTTGAAAAAAATGCAGAAGAAAAATTGAATTTCTAAAAATTATAGACAGTTCTGGTATTTCCCATACCGGTTTCAAACACCCCAGTTAGTGTTATCATCAGTAGGATTTTAAATGTCGGTTTGTCTTGTTAATTAAAACTTTTTTTATATATGTGAATATTTATAGTTTCTACAGAATAAATTTTAACAGTTTCCAACACTACAATTCTATTTCTAGCAATCTCAACCTCACTTCATACTTTCTTTCAACTTTTTTGTCTCTTACATTATTTCGCAAGGGTTACCAACATGATCTGGAATTTAAAGTAGAAAAAAATAATTTTCAAAGTATATGGTTTATAAATTTTATGACATGGAAAACAATGATATGACTTGTAGCAACATTTCTTATGCAAATTTGGTTTAAAGCTTTTCAATGTAAGCACTTAGTTGTTTAAGGTTCCCACATTATATACTAAAAGATGGAACCTTAAATCATCTCGTAAAGTGATGCTGGCATATACAAAAAAACGGGTTTTCGCGATTTTCATCATGATGGTCCATATAACATAGCTGTTTTTTGTCCACTATTCGTATTGTTAGGGATGCATTTTTGATTCATTAAAAGCACGTTTTTTATCAGAGACCAATTTAGCGGTCAATTTCGCGAAAACTTAAACAAATAAAGAAATTCGCGAATTTAAGGGCTTAAGATGAAAAGCTTTAAACCAAATTTATAAAAGAAATATTGCTACAAGTTATATCTTTGTTTTCCATGCCATAAAATTTAAAAATCATTAGCTTTGGAATTTTTTTTGTTAAAAAAGCAACTGAAAATCAGCCAATCTTTAATGAGATTTTACAAGAAAACTGTACCATACATCGAAAAACGGAGTACGCCATTCGATTCAGCATGTCCGAAATATATTGAAATGATGGTCGTACCTCTTGTTTTCTAAAATAGTGGTTAGTTTTGTCACGCAGTGAAATTATTCTATGAGAATATCATAGTTTTAATTAGTAAGGGAAATAATGACCTCGAGCTAGAATAAACCTATAATAAAATTTTAAGATAACCCTTTCCTTAGACCAAATAAACTTATTTTAAGGGATCATATTTGACATTTTTCACAGAAAATACGAAAATGCATTAGAAAGTTAACAAAATAATTACATTGTAAGTAAACTTTTGCAATGACGCACAAAAACGCCGAGACACCCAAACTTATTTTTGGGTCATAGAATCCAGTGGTATAATCCGTTTTAAAAAGTTAGCTCAAAATAACGAGATATTTCAATTTTAAATTTGCAAATTTAGAGTAAAAATTAAATAAATCCAAAAAAAAAAAATTAAAAAATTCATCAAAATAAGAGCAAGTATTGTTCCATGCCCGCTTGAAAATTGAAGTCCATTATTTCTAGATATAAATTTTGACAAAAAACAAGTTTTAAACAAGTTTTTTAAGTTTTTTCATTCAAATAAAATGAAAAATCGCCTTAAATCTACTACAAATTGAAACTCGAAATATCTCGGGATTTTGAGCTAACTTTTCAAAACGGGGTACACTAGATTCTACGACCCAAAATTAGGTTGACGTGTCTTACAGTGTTGTTTGTGTACAAAATAAAAAAAAATTGATTTTGAGAATTCATTCAAAAAAGTTTTCATTCTTCAAAGTTCTGATGTTTTGATTGAAAACTCTTAACATTATGTTATTGTTTTGATTTATCGTAATTTCATAATATGCAGTTTTATCTTGTTTTAAGCGCTCTAAAGCTGTTGTAAGCAATTAAGTATTATTGCACTTATCACAACACTTTACAACATACATCCATACAAACTAAACTTTAATCTTTGTAAAATTATAAAAATAGAAACTTGTAGAAAATGTCATAAATAATGTTATTTACACAATTAAGTACAATTTAAAATACAGAAATATAATTCTGATGTTTAATGTTAAATCATTTTTCTGCTTCATTAATTAAACAAGTTGATTATGTTTTTGAAAGCTTATATTACATGAACAATTAATAAATTCAATTAAATGAAAATGTAAATCCAAATCTAAACTTTAACACGTATAAATATTTTGTGAAGATTTCATTACTAAAAAATGTAAGATCACTTATTAACATATCATTTGTTAACTATATTTTCTCTCTCTCTCTCTCTGAAGACATTTTTTCAACAAATACTCATAGAGTGTCTGCTTTCAAAAATTTGGTAGTTCTCAGAGAAGTAGAGGTTAACATAACTGCTCATGTTAATTCATAACGAGGAAAATAAATGACCTCGAACTAGAATTAATTCTTTTTTATTGCAAAATTAAAAGGTCGAAAAACTAACAAATTTTATTATTTCTTATAAAAATTAAACAAACTTGATAAAAAAAATATACTTTTGGAATTTTAAAACCAAACCTAATAAACTGTGAATGTTCGTGTCAGATGAGAAGCCGCCTTAAGCATTTTGAGCAAAGGTTTTTCGATGACCTGGCTTAAACGGTGTCTCATTGACGTCTGTAGCAGAATATCTTTGGGGGAGTAGGGGAATAAAATTAAGTTAATCACAATGGGCCATTAGGCCTCCGAGTGAATTCGCCCAATGGTGAACACCCAAACAACCTTACCAAATAAACTGTGAGTGTAGCTCTTTTCGAAATCGGGTTTGTTGCTGTAAACACAAAAAACGCTATTCTCTGCTAACAAAATATGTACCTTTTAAACCAAGTTTTTTTTTCATAATTTTTCCATAATTTTGTTCTTATTTCCTAATTGTTTACTGTTATAATCAATAAATAGTATTGAATTTAATCAAAAAATTTAAAAACACAACAGACATAATAACTTCAAGTACCTTCTTCTATCATAAATCGTATCACCTTGTACTACGCAGATAAACGATAAGTTATATTATGCTCCTAGATACTGTTTTATAAAATCCAATCTTATCTTTTACCATATACATATGTATGGCGTTTTAATTGTCATATATAAAATAATAAAAGATTAAACCACACTGAGATTAACCTGACCAATAAAATTAAAATCAAAGTAGCAAAACTAAAATTTAACATTTCTTTTTACTTAAGATAGTAAATTAATAATTATTAAATTTGTCAAAATAAATAAAGACAAATTATGATAGATTATTTTGGCGGAAAATAATAAAGTCAACCGCAAGTAGCTGCAAAATTCATTTAATTGATTTAATTTTAGTAGGCCGTACTAACCATTTTTTTCAAATTCTAAAATAAAAATAATTTTCAAGAAAATTATTCTATGAGAATATCATAGTTTTAATTAGTAAAAAAAATGACCTCGAGCTGGAATAAACCTATTCCAAATATAATATTTTAAATGTAAAATAAAAAAATTTGTATAAGGGTTCAAGTTGAAAAAATGCAGAAGAAAAATTTAATTTCTAAAAATTGTAGACATTTCTGGTATTTCCCATACCGGTTTCAAACACCCCAGTTAGTGTTACCATCAGTAGTATTTAAAATGTCGGTTTGTCTTGTTAATGAAAACAGTTTTTTATATATGTGAATATTTATAGTTTCTATAGAATAAATTTTGACAGTTTCCAACACTACAATTATATATCTAGCAATCTCAACCTTACTTCTTACTTTCTTTCAACTTTTTTGTCTCTTACATTATTTCGCAAGGGTTACCAACATGATCTGGAATTGCAGACACTAATGAAGGAATTTACATTTTCTGTTTCGGAGACGTACCTAATGGCGACATATTTTGTCAGTAATTTTATTTTATTTTTTATTTTTTTAATAAAAATAGTTTGCACGCTAAGGTGGAATACCCCATGTCCTCAAATTCTCAATGAAAGTAAAGTTGAATATGTATTATTAATATTTTTGTTTAAAATTAGCGATTTGTCATTTAAATTTCCTTTGCTACTCGCAGTATTGGGTTTTTATATTTGCTAAATAGTCTTGAGAGTGGAATCTGACAAATTCAAAAACACATGTCGGCTAAGTCTTGCAAAAATTACCAACACAAATAAATTTAAAACAGAAAATAATTTTCTTGAAAATTACTCTATGGTAATTACTAATTAGTAAAGTAAAAATGACCCCGAGCTATAATAAACCCACTTAAAATATGTTCTAAATAAATCATTTTATAAAAAAAAAGTGTATTAATAAATTATTTTTATTTCTTTTATTTTTAGCCGATGGCATGACATATTCCTTTGGTTTGTTCTATGATGAATTCCTTACATATTTCAATGAGGGTAAAGGTTATACAGCATGGATTGTATCGATTATGGTGGGTGTAACATTTGCATCGGGTAAGTTAAAAACTGATTTTATAAAAAATTAATAAAAACTTAACAAGATAAAAACTCAAATTTGAGGACTTTGAGGAATCCGTAAATATTAGGGTGATCAATTATTCGACTTTTTTAAAAACCGGTTTTCGAATAGTTCGAAAATCAGCATTTTTAAAAAAACCGGTTTCGGTTTTTTAAATTTACAAAAAACCGGTTAAACCGGGTTTTTCGGTTTTTTACAAAATTAGGTAAAAAATGGCGACCACGGCCATTATAAAGCAGATATTGTCAACAAAATCGGTCTACACCATTTCAAATTCTATTTCAGAAAATACAAATTGTATTTAAGAAATTTCCAATTATTTTCAGAAATTTCTAAATATGTTTTAGAAATGTTTAATTTAAATTAAAAATGTTATAATTATATTTCAAAAACTTCCATTTCTGTTTCAGAAATTTTCAATTGTATTTCAGAGGTTTCCATTTGAACAAATTTCAATGCAAATGAACATTCCTGAAATACAAATGGAAATTTCTAATAACCATGTAAAAAATTAAAAAAACGAAAAATTTTGAAAAAATTAAATTTTCTAAAAAGAATTTGAAAATTTTAATATACAAATGAAAATCTTTGAAATACAAATTAAAATTTTAGAATACAAATGCAATTTTGTGAAAAGCATTTAGAAAATTTTGAAATACAAAGGGATTTTTTTTAATACAATTGGAATTTTATTAAAAGTGTTTAGAAAATTTTGAAATTTAAATGCAAAATGTTTTACTTCAAACTTTTTTATTTTTAAACAAAAATAACTAGCGAATATTAAAAAAGTAATTAAAATAAAATCGTTGGCAATGTCAATGGTATTTATGAATTCGGCAAAGTCGAAATCAGAAACTAAATTTTTTTTTTTAATTTTTTTATACGTAAAAATTTGAAACTTTCAAAAATAATCACTCAAATTAAATGTCATTCCAAATGGTTGGCAATGTCAATGGTATTTATGAATTCGGCAAAGACGAAATTATTTATTAAATTGTTTTGTATTCAGTTGGGATTTTTTTTAACATCGTTTTTAGTTATCAAATTATATATATCGAGTTAAACTGATTTAAAAAGGTTGATGTAAAAAAACCGGGTTTCGAGAGCCAAAAAACCGGTCTAACCGGTTTTCGAATAGTTAAGATTTAAAAAAAAAAACCGACCGTTGCAATCCACAAAAAACCGGTTGAAACCGGTTTTGAAAAACCGGTCTAATCACCGTAGTAAATATCCTCAACAATGCCCAAAACATTTGAATACACTAAAAAAAAAACCTTGTCAAATTACTATAAAAAGTCCCGTAATTCCATTTTACCAATATTTGACAGTTTTCGTTGTTTTTAACAATTTTATTTTTCGATCGAAATGTATTTTTATACCCTACACCACACTGTGGTTAAGGGTATAATGAGTTTGTGCTGATGTTTGTAACTACCCGAAATATTGGTCCTAGACCAACCTTTAAGTATACCGATCGACTCAGAATCACTTTTTGAGTCGATTTAGCGATGTCTGTCCGTCCGTCTGTCTGTCCATGTAAACGGTGTAAACACGATACAGGTCGTAATTTTTAATCAATTGACTTGAAATTTGAAACTTAGGCCTCTATTGGCCCAAGGACGAAGCCTATTGAAATTGGAAAAAAATCGGTCCATATTTAGACCTAGCCCCCATACAAAGGTCCTCTTTAGTTTTGGCTCAAATGACTCTTATAGCCGTATTATAATAGGTATCTTTTCGAAATTCGACAAGTAAACGTGTTTTGTCTTCACAAATCACCATTCCGAATTTTATCAGTTCTTCTTGTAGCCCCCATACAAACCACCTTCCCGATTTTCACATAAATCTCTCAAATTTCAAGAAAATAATAAATATTTAATTTAAAAAAAAAATCATTTAAAGCGGTTTATTGTCAACATATAGAAGCCTATTTCACTCAAATTTGATTTGTGGGTGTTTTATACACTTACTACAGATTTGAGAAAATATAGATCTAGTTGTTCAATGGGACTGATTTTCCGGGAAACTCTGGTTCTTGACCGACTTTAATTTTCTTACTTGTTTTTTTTTTTTATTTTACAATTTTTTTTTGTAATTTTTCAAATTTCTAAGAAAAGTTACAAAAAAAACTTAGTCAATTCATGAAAATTCCTTGTAAGTTTTATTGCGTCAAATAATTTGTAAATTTACAATAAAAGCTTGTTGAAATACCATTTGGTGTTCAATTATGTTAACATATGTCAACCAGCAGCCGAATTAAAGCATTTTGTATTTTTAGGTTATGTTGAATATACTAAAATTTTTGAGATGTTCTTGCATTTTCGTTCATAACTTTTGAACCGCTGAACCGATATCGCTCAAATACAAAACCAAACTTTTCGGGAGAACTTCCAATGAATATGTTAAGTTTCAGTCATATCCGTGTAGTATTTTGGTCGTGATAACCATTTCCACAGACAGACAGACGGACAGACAGACATCGCTAGAATGTCTTAAAATCGATTGGGGATCACGAATATATAGACTTTATGGGGTCCCAGACCGATATTTCGATGAGTTACAAACGGAATGACAAACCTATATATATATTTTGGTCCACAGATGCTGATTTTAAAACAAATAAATATTTGTTATCCAAAATGGTCTCAAAAGTTGGAAGATTTTAATCATGTTATCTAAAAAATATAAAAAATAAATATAAAAAAACACGATTTTGGTCCGAAAATGCTGATCAGCGATACTGATCAGCGATACCACAGATACTGATCAGCATTATTAGACCAAAATAGTGTTTTTTATATTTTTTTAATATTTTTTAGATAACATACATAACATTTTCGAATTTTTGAAATTAATTTGGATAAAAAAGAATTTTATGGGTAAAAATCAGCATCTGTGAACCAAAATCGCGGTTTTGGAATTTTTATGAATTTTAATGATGTAATTGTTGAAAAAACAAAACATTATAATTCAATTCCTCAACGTGTTATAAAAAAGTGTGCTAAACTTTTCTTCATCACTGTTTTATTTTAAATTTAAAAAAAAATAAAGCATACTTTTAGGCTTACTTGACAAAACTTTTATTAACAAATTAATTTTTCCATCTTTCTAGGTCCCATATCATCATCGTTTGTAAATCGTTATGGTTGTCGAGCGGTGACAATAGCTGGATCTATTTTAGCCTCATTTTGTATAGTCATCAGTATGTTTGCACAGGTTGGTAAAAGTTAAATTAAAATCCTTAAACAAATTTCTTAAATATTTCTCTTTCATTCCTTCCTTATCTTAAAGAATGTACTTACCTTAATTGTCACCATTGGTTTGGGTACTGGTTTAGGTTTCGGCCTAATCTATTTACCTGCCATTGTCAGTGTTAGTACTTATTTTGAAGCCAAACGGTCCTTGGCCACTGGTATTGCGGTATGTGGTTCTGGTTTTGGTACTTTTGTATTTGCCCCCCTGACGGAACATTTAATAGGTAATTATGGTTGGCGTGGTAGTTTATTAATTATCGGTGGTATAGTATTGAACTGTATCATATTTGGTGCTATGTTCAGGCCATTGGAAGCACCCAAACCACCCAAAAATAAAAAGAAAATAATTGATGATAATACAACATCGGCTGAATTGGTACCCCTGAAACCAAATTTTAAACAGTCTGACCAATATTTACAATTACCGAAAAATGATATCAATGGTGGTTTATGTAGATCAAACAGTGTGGGTCATACTTTTAAGACAAAGGTATAGTTAAATCAAAACATTTTACATTTTTACTCAAAAATGTTTAATTAATTTTTATGACTTTAATTTCTTAGGCCGCTAATATCAATGGTTCCTCAAATGGTAAAATGGAAATTTCGGTTGTCTCCAAAAGTAATAGTAATGAGAATATAATTAGAGTTTCCATGAGTCAACCCCATTTGGCACAACTAAAAGAATCCCATAAAGAAAAATCCGGCAGTGGTACCATGTATAGGCCAGATATTTTATATCAAGTAAGGGGATTTTCAAAAATTTTACAAGATTGTTAATGATAAATTTTATTTTTTTAGGGTTCTCTTCACAATATACCGGAATATGTTAGATCTCGTACAGATCTTAGCGGTTCGGGTCCTATGCAGCGTTATGGCTCTTTAAAACATTCTTCTTCACATTTAAATCAGGAACAGGTAGGTGGCATTTTTTTCTATTTATTTTATATTCTACTTTTATATCACTGGTAATTTTGTTGAATATATCATTAACCTTGCTGAATATTCATATAGTTTATTAGAGATTGCTCAAGGCTACACTCAAAAAAAAAACCCTTGTCAATTTACAATTTTATTGGTAAAAAGCTTGTAAAATAACAAGGAATTCTTGCCAAATAAGAGGTAGCAAAAAAAGTTACAAGCTTTTCTTGTAATTTTACAAAGTTTTTTTTTCTTGAGTGTAGCAAAATGACTAATTACAAAAATATAATTTTAAACAAATTGCAAAAAGTTGCAGGACGCCACCTCAGTTTGACTATATAAGCTAACAATTAACGAAAAAGAAAACAAGAATTACTATTTTCATTTTCTTAAAACCAAAAATTTTGATAACTTGGGTTTGTAACTTGGATTATAATTCACCTTGTGTTGAATAAACCCGTTTTTCACCAGCTGGTGAATAAAAAGTAACATAATTATTTTTCAACTAAAAAAAATTTTTTTCATCAATTTTTTTTATCAATTTTTTTTCATAAATTTTTTTTTTTTTTCATTAATTTTTTTTTCCATCAAATTTTTTTTCCATCAAAATTTTATTTTTTATAATTTTTTATTTTTTTAAAATTTTTTTTTCATCAAACTTTTTTTTCATAATTTTTTTTTTTTATCAAATCTTATTTTTTATCAAATTTTTTTTTGTCATCAATTTTTTTTTCGTAAAATTTTTTTTCATAAAATTTTTTTTTTCATTAAATTTTTTTTTGTTTCTTTTTAATTTTTTTCATAAATTTTTTTTTTCATTAATTTTTCCCATAAAATTAGTTTTTTCCATAAAATTTTTTTTTTCATAAATTTTTTTTTTCATCAAACTTTTTTTTTTCATCAAAATTTTTTTTTTTCATAAAATTTTTTTTTTTTTTTTCATCATTTTTTTTTATCACATTTTTTTCATAAATTTTTTTTATCAAATTTTTTTTCATCAATTTTTTTTTCATAAAATTTTTCAATCAAATTTTTTATTATCATTTTTTTCTCACCAAAAATTTTTTTTTTCATATTTTATTTCATCAATTTTTTTTACATTAAAAAATTTTTCTTTCATCAAAAAAATTCATCAAAAACTTTTTTTCATCAAAATTTTTTTTCACCAAAAATTTTGGGTTTATTAAATTTTTTTAACACAATTTTGTTTTTCGTGAAAAAAAATCATTTTTTTTACCAAAACTACTTTTTCACCAAGTTTAAGCTTTTCGCATAAAAATTTTCCATTTGTTTATCAAATGTACATAAAACAAGTGAGAGTGTTATATTCTTTGGTGCCGAATCTTTCATACTCTCCAAAATGTAAAAACACTTTTTTGCACTTATTTTTGCACTCACTTACAAAATGTACAGCTCTTTTGGTTTTTTAATGGGGTCGTCGACTGATATTTCAATTCGTTTTGCATGGAATAGCAAAGTAATATAACATTATTTTTTCTAAAAAAACTTCCGCAAAACATTATCATGATTTAATGTTTTGGGCAAGAGTACAAAATTCGCAAGCATTTTTACTCTAAATGTGTGTCAGATTAAAATCAGCTGTTTAATTGAAACTTTCCATAAATCAGAAATAAGAATTAATCATGTCACATAACCCAGATGAAATCATTTAACCGAACTTAATCCAAGTTTACTTTCCAGTGTTGTGTTTACTCATTGTTGCCAACCCTTTTTAAAGCAACCTCTCCCTTAATTTACTTTTCAATTAATTAACATTAATTAAGAATTACATGCAGAGAAGAGATATGATAGTGGCAACCATAATTTAAGGGCGTCATATTATTATTGAAAAATTAAATATAATTTATTTGTAGCAACCATAACAGTTTTGCAACAATCATGTTATATTCCTTAAAATTATAAGTTAGAACCATAAAATGATTGTAGCAAATGTGTTATGATTGCTATAAACACATTATAATACAATTTTCAATCATTATATGACGCTTTTAAATTATGGTTGCCACAATCATATCTCTTCTCTGCGTGTGTGTCCTAAAGCATCTCAAAGAATTCCTTTTTTCAGCACACGCTTTTAACGAGGCTTACTCTTTTTTAAAACGTTTAAATACATGTTTAAACAAAAAAAATTAAACAAATATTTATATACATTTTTATTGTTTTATAAGTAAGACTTTTCTAGCTGGAGGTACCACAAGTAGCATAGTGAATTTAAATGACAATCATTGGTGTCCAAACAACAAGATTAATATCCATTCAACTTTAAACTCTGTGAGTATAAAGAAGAAAATGGTGTTTCTCTTAATTTGATTACGAATTTTTAAAACAACTTTTCAAAAAGAAATAAGTTTTAGGACCATATTGGGTCGTAATTCTGAATCTAAAAATTAACTCTACACTCAAAATAATTCTACAGTAAAAGGTTTAGTATGTGATATTGTACCAAAATCTACTAATTCGATACTAATTTTAGTATCTTCAAAGTACTAACATTAGTAATTTTTACTGGATTTGACTAATATTAGTTAAAAATTTTAGTATTGGTTACCAATTTCTGCACTAGGTCCTTTTGGACTAAAATTAGTTAAATTTTTAGTATTGAATACCCACGTTTTTTTTTTTGGGTGTACCAAAATTTTTAAAATGCATATTTCGGTAAATTCCGCCAACACGGGAGAGCAAACTTTTAGATTCAGACTTAGGACCCAATAGGGTGCCCACATTCTCTATCTTGCTTAGATTCAGAATTAGGACCCAATGGGGTCCCCACATGCTCTATCTTACTTAGTTTTCAAGATCGAGTTTAATCCGAAATTTTTCTCCGTTTCGCAACCATGCTTAGATTTCATGAGATGGTAATTTTAGTTTCAGGACTTTATTTTTAGCGCCTTATTTATATGAGGAGCGCCGTCTAAGACTTAAATTTTGAGGTTAAAAAGATGTCATTTTTTTTTGATGGCACATCGATGAAAGTTGGCATAAGTATTAGAAGCTATTTAAGAATAAAAAATTCGTTCGCGTCAATTAAATCGCGCATCGGGGTCAAAAGTTATAGCGGTTTTAAGAATTAGCGGTTTTAAAAATAAAATAATATAATAAATATAGATTTTTTTTCTACACATTTGTTGCATGCGTTATTAAAACATGCCAGGATATATCATTTCTTCTCTAATATATGATATAAATTTAACCCTTTAATGACCAAACAATTTAAAAAAAAAATATCTAAAGTTTCACAATTTTTTATAACATATTAAGGCAATGCGCGTTGGTATTACTGAAAAAAATCACGGTAATCGTATCATTGTACCAGTAGTTTAAAAAAAATCGGTGATGCTTTTTATAACAAGAAAATTTAATATGGTCCACAAAATTTAATATGATGACACATCAAGTGGGCTTTCATTTAAAAAAATTTTATCCGATTTCGTGTATAGCCTTGGATGTGCCAGATCAAAACAGGTTTAGATAAAATCATCGCGCTTTCCGCTCAGAATGGCTTAAAGTAAAAAGTCAAAACACAAATTAGTTCTACTGGTTAAGGCACGTCTTTTGGTGTATTAAAATGAACATGATGCATTAATTGCTACTAAAAAATATAGGAAACAGATTTGCAAATTTTGCCAGTGATTTTTTATGTAAACTCACAAAAAACTCGGTTTACGCAAGGGTCCACTAAATTTCAGTTTTACTGAGTTGAAATTTAAAAAAGATTTTGTGATATTTAAAATTTTTTATCCGTTTCGCTACCTTGCTTAGTTTTCGAGACATGTTAATTTAAGTTTTATGACCTTCTTTATATTTAATATATCTGTGGAAAGTACACTGCAGTCTTAAAAAATAAGAGTTAGATTCTCGAAATTCGACACGAAAAAGTCTTGTGTTCATAGGCAACTAAAGTTCTTAAATGTCTTGTGTTATTAGGCTTGTAAGGTTCTTAAATGGACGAAATCGGATGAGGGAAAGAAGCTTCTACTTAAAGAACTAACTTGAACTTGAGTCCGCCAACAAAGGCGTGGATATAAAACATGATTAAACTGTATTACTTAAGTGCAAGAAAGTTTATTACATTTTGGAAGGTATAAAAGATTTTTCTTGTTATTTTTCTAAAGAAATAGAGTATCTCTAAGTCAGAAGAAGTTCGGAATTGGTAAAAAAGTAATTTCGGTAAAAAAAATTAAAAAAAAAAAATTTAATGAAAAAAAAATGTGATGAAGAAAAAATTTTTTGATAAAGAAACATTTTTTTGATGAAAAAAAAATTTTTTGACGAAAAAAATTTATAAAAACAAAGTATTTAAAAAAAATCTGAGACTTTCAATGTTGGAATAATTTTTTTATAGAATCTGAACACACCCAAGTTTAGGTTTTGCAAAAATGGTGACGAAATTGGGTAATGGCATTTCATTCGCCTATATTTAGAACTTTCCAAATCGTTAACAGGAAAACCTCTCCGATCCTGATTTCGAGTTATTGCTAAATAATAGCCAAGTTTGACAACAAATACCTCTCAGTGAAATGTCCAACTGATTGTTTTAGATTTTGCTCTTCTGATTCCAAATCTGTCATCCAAATTATTCTAGCACGTACCATTTTTGAGATATTCGGCCATGGTGCAGTGGACGCCCAAATTTTGTTTTTTTACTTTTTAACAGCAAATATCTCTAAAACGGTACATGCTAGAAAAATTTGGATGACAGATTTGGAATCAGTAGAGCAAAGCCTTAAATAAGCAGTTGGATATTTCACTGGGAGGTTTTTGTTGTCGAACGGTGTAATTAGTTAGCAATAAAAATTTTAATTTGCGACTTTTTTTTGTTTCTGACACATTTTTTGGTAGAAAAATTTTCAGGTTCTGAAATGTTTTTATCCATTTTTTATAACTTCTTTTAAGTAGTTGTTATACTATATTAAATCCTAAAATTTGTAAAATCATTTCGGGGGAGCCCGGGCCCCTGCCCCGCTGTTACGACACTGGAAGATTCCATTTGTAATTCAAAGATTCTACTTATAATTTTAATATTCCATTTGTCATTCGAAAATTCCATTTGTTAATCAAAATTTCCAATTGTAATTCAGGAAAGATCAGTTCTAATTCGAAAAAGATCAAATGAAATTCGAAATAGATCAAAAAGATCAATTGTTGTTCGAAAATGTCAATTGTATTTCGAAAAACATCAACTGTAGTTTGAAATACATCAATTGCAATTCAAAAACGATCAATTGTTATTCGAAAAAGATCAATTGTAATTTGAAGATTTCAATGGTAATTTAAAAAAGATCTATGGAAATTCAGTTGATATTTTTTGAATTACAATTGGAATCTTCGAATTACAATTGATCTTTTGCGAATTACAACTGATCTTTTTCGAATTACAATTGATCTCTTTTGAATTACAATTGATCTATTTCGAATTACAAGTGATCTTTTTCGAATTACAATTGATCGTTTTCGAATAACAACTGATCTTTTTCGAATAATAATTGATCCCTTTCAAAATAAACTTTATATTTTTCGAATAACAATTAAATTTTTCGAATTACAATTGATCTTTTGCGAATTACAACTGATCTTTTTCGAATTACAATTGATCTTTTTCAAAATAAATTTGATCTTTTTCGAATAACAATTTATCTTTTTCGAATTACAATTAATCTTTTGCGAATTACAACTGATCATTTTCGTATTACAATTGATCGTTTTCCAGTTACAATTGACATTTTTGAATCACAATTGATCGCTTTTGAATTACAATTGATCTTTTTCAAATTACAATTTATCTTTTTCGAACCAGAATTGATCTTTTTCAAATTAAAATTTATCTTTTTCGAATTACAATTAATTTTTTTGTATTACAATTGATCTATTGCGAATTTCAACTAATCTTTTTCGAAGTATAATTGATCTCTTTTGAATTACAATTGATCTTTTTCGAATAACAATTGATCTTTTGCGAATTAAAATTGATCTTATTCGAATTACGAATGACTTTTTTCAAATTAAAATTGTTTTTTTTTCTTTCAAATTAGAATTGACTTTTTTCGAATTACAATTGATCTTTTTTGAATGACGAATGGAAATTTAGAATTACAAATGGAATCTTCGAATTACAAGTAGAATTTCGAATTACAATTGATCTTCTTCGAATTACAATTGATCTTTTTCGAATAACAATTGACTTTTTATACCCTCCACTCTAGTGATAGAGGGTATATATAAGTTTGTCATTCCGTTTGTAACACATCGAAATATTGGTCTAGGACCCCATAAAGTATATATATTCATGATCCTTGATCGATTTTAAGTCGATCTAGCGATGTCCGTCCGTCCGTCCGTCCGTCCGTCCGTCTGTCTGTCTGTCCGTTGAAAACACGCTAACTTTTGAAAGACTTTACGGAGGCTCCTGAAGTTTGACATATATGTTCTACATTTACCGGGTCAGGTTGGTATTGCAATCCAGCGAAATCGGTCCAGTGGTTCAAAAGTTATGAGCAAAATAGTAAATTTCGGCAAGGGTATTTTTCGAATTTACAAGATTAAAACCACTATAACTTTCGAAGGACAATCCTGAGGGGGCTGAAGCTTAGCATATATATTTGTCGTTCCCCATGGCTGTTTGGTTTTGAATTTCAGCAAAATCGGTTCAGTGGTTCAAAAGTTATAAGCAAAGCACTGAATTTCAGATTTGTTTCACCTTAAACTGTTGAAAACTCGTTAAACAAGTTTTAAGGGCATGGTGAAATACCAGATTTGTAAAACTTGTTGTTGTTTGTTTTCTTGTCGTGGGGTGCAGTTTAGTTGTTAGACAAGTAAATATTTGTTATTGTTTTGTTATTGTTAGTGTAACTGTATGTAACGGGAAAAAATCAAATAAAGTATGTGTATGATTGAATGTTAATTTGTTTTTGGTTTTTAAAGAAGTGGATAGTAATATAAAAAGTGGAAAATATGTGAAATATTTTTTTTTTTTTGTATTACATATAGGTATAAAACAACAAAAATATTTTACAAAGTAATTTGTTACTCAAAGAAATTGTACACTAAAAAAATATTTACACTCAAAAAAAATGTTACACTCAAAAAAAAATGTACACATTATTATTTTTTTTTTTAATGAAATGGCAGACTCAAAAAAATGTTGACAGTCAAAAAAATTTTACACTCAAAAAAATTTGATTGATTATAAGAAAGTTTGACTCAAAATAATATACATATTTCTAATAAAAAATTTGTAATGCAATTTTTTGGAATTTTTTTTAGAAAATTACTATTAGATAACATTGTGGAGGGTATTCATAGATTCGATTAAGTCGAATTTAATTTTTCTACTTGTTTGAATTACAATTGATCTTTTTCGAATTACAAATAAAATTTTCAAACTACAATGAAATTTTCGAAGATTCTAATTCTTCGAATTACAAATGGAATCTTCGAGTTACAAGAATTTACGAATTACAATTGTTGTTTTTCGAATTAAATATGTAAATGGTGTAGTCGATTGCTTATATATTCAAGCTTAGGTGGCGTTCTGCGTCACTTTTTAAATTAGACACCAGCTTAAAAACATAATCATGTTAAAATAATTCCAACCCAAATCATGCTGTGAGCTTAGTGAACTTAGAACATACAAAAGGGCAGTTTTTAAACTCGATAAATCTTCCTAAGTACAATTTTGCTTATAACTTTTGATAGGATAGTCCTATTAATACTAAAATTTAAAAGAATTTAAGTGAGAAAAACAGAAATGATATTTCAATTAAAACATGCGATGTCGACTTAGCATGTTTTAGAATGGAACCGTTTATACATAAATTAAAAGGTTAAAGAAAACATATTTTGAGATCATGGTTAAACATTTTTAAACGTAGGAAAACCGTTAAGCATATATCAAATGGTGACTTCTCGAAAACTAGTTAAGGGATTTCAAAAATATGCTGGTGTAGTGTAGAGTTATTTTAAATAATAATTTAAAACACATACATATTTTTAAAATTAAACTAATTTTGTTTTTTCTTTTCCCCCTTCTAGGAACTTCAAAAATGTTGCGGCTGCATAACATGTTCCAAAGAAACCAGCGATACTTTAGCTGAAATGATGAATTTTGCTTTACTCAAGGATGTGATCTTTATAATATTTGCCGTTTCCAATTTCTGTACCAGCATCGGTTTCAACATGCCATACGTCTATATAGTGGCACAAGCAAAAGTTTTACATTTGACCACAGAACAATCATCATATCTGATATCGATAATTGGTGTAGCTAATACCGTAGGCAGGATTATATTGGGATATATATCCGATAAACCATGGGTTAATCGTTTATGTGTATATAATGTTTGCTTAACTTTATGTGGCATTGCTACAGCCATGTGTCCATTATGTATCGGTTTCAAATCGTTGGCCTTATATTGTTCGGTATTTGGATTTACCATTGGTGCCTATGTGGGCTTAACGTCAGTGATATTAGTAGATTTATTGGGTTTGGAGAAGTTAACAAATGCTTTTGGTATACTATTGTTATTCCAAGGTGTGGCATCATTAATAGGACCACCAATTGGAGGTAAGTTTTGGGAGAATTATGCACTCAAAATAATTACTCTGTTAAATACTCTGCAAAATGACTGTAATCTCAATTCGACAGATATTTGACAAAGTTATCTGCTGAAATACAGATTTTTAGAAAATACTTTGTATTTTCTTGTGACCGAAAAACCAAATTTTATCTGTAATTTTACTTTTAACTTGTAATCTCTATTTTACAGGTAATAATTAGGAGTTTTTTTTTTGTTAAAATACAGATTTTAAAAAAATACTTCGTTTTTTCTCGTAACCAAAATACTAAATTTCATCTGTAATTTTACTCATTGCTCTGTAATACAGTTTTCAAAAAAAAATCTCTTCAAAAAACTTCCAAATATTTAAACCCTTCTTTAAAAAGCGTCTTAAGTTACAATAAAAGCTGGAAAATTTTACGAAGATGTGTAAAATTAGAGGTATTCGTAAGAAACTCGTAATTTTCAAAAAAAATAAAATTTACATTTTGGAAGCATTAAAGCGGGCAAATTTACACGATGGTATTTCCCAATTGTCAACACTACTTGCGTATTAAAAAAGGATAAATTGATCAGAAATAAAATAGTGACAGTTGTGTTAAAGCCATGTCAAGCACATAAAAGAAATATATACACTCAAAATAATTACTCTGTTAAATACTCTGTAAAATGACTGTAATCTCAATTCGACAGATATTTGACAAAGTTATCTGTCGAAATACAGATTTTAAGAAAATACTTTGTATTATCTTGTGACCGAAAAACAAAATTTTATCTGTAATTTTACTTTTTACTTTGTAATCTCTATTTAACAGATAATAAACAGTTTTTTTGTTAAAATACGGATTTTAGAAAAATACTTTGTTTTTTTTCTCGTAACCAAAATACTAAATTTCATTTGTAATTTTACTTATTGCTCTGTCAAAATAAAAATCACTTCAAAAAACTAAACCCCCCTTTAAAAAGTGTCTTAAATTACAATAACAACTGGTAAATTTTACGAGGATGAAGTGTAAAATTTGAGTTACTTGTTAAAAACTCATAATATTCACAAAAATAAAAAATTAAATTTGCAATTTGGAAGCATTAAAGCGGTAAAATTTAACAAAATTTTAATTTATTTAATTTTAATTAATGTTTTTGAAGCAGAGAAGTTTTACACATAAAATGGATTTAACTAAAACTTTGTAAATTTACAGATTTTTTTTTGTAAAATTTTGAACTCATAAAATGCATTTAACTCAAACTTTGTAAATTTACAGAGCTTTTTTGGTTAAATTCTTTTCGGTTTTATCAATATTTTACAGATAATTCTATAAATTTACAGTTTTTTTTTATCGAAATCATTTTACAGAGTTTTCTTCGTAAAATAACAAAAAATCTTGCTGGTTGGAAATCTATGGTATTTTCTGCTGGCTCAGCAGAGTATCTCTGTAATTTAACAGAGTGATTATTTTGAGTGTATGAAAGTCAAGGCATTCTTAAACGATCCCTTAAATTTTAAAAGTGTTTATTAGAATGATCCCGTTCAAATGTGGCACTTTAAATAAGAAGTTTACAACAAATAAACCGTGAGAACATCTAGCGAGTTTATAAATAATTTCTACAAAGTTAAACATTCGCGACCGAAACATTTAAGCGGGCGCATTTAAATGATGGGAATTGCTTTTTTTGTGTCCAGTTAGTACTTATCCATGCTTCTTGCACATTACAGTCGAAGAAAATGAATAAGAATTCTTATAGTTGCCACTTAAAAAGTGAACTTAACAAGAAATTAAAATATAACATTTCGCGTTCGCACCATTAAAGTGGGAAACGCTTTTAATCAGGCTCATTTAAATTATGAAAGTACTAATAGCAAACACAATTAAAAATAGCCCCTGCTCAAATCATTATTTATTAATTTACAAAAACCTCGGTGAACATCTACCGCTTAAATGCGTCACTTAATATATGAGCTTTAATAATTTAAAATATTTGTAACCCGCAAAGAATAATTTTATTGGCTTGTCAGCCTGTTAATGTTTTTAAAGCAGGGAAGTTCTGGAGTTCATTTAATTTGGTCCCAATTATTTCATGTGTTCCAGTTCAAAATCAAATAAATTTAACAAAAACTGTGTAAATTTTCCGAAGTTTTTGAAAAACATCTGGTCACCAACATTTTACAGATAATTCTGTAAATTTACAATTTTGTATGACGAAAAAATTTTACAAAGTTTTTACAAATATATGTAAAATTACAGAGTACTTCTCTGTAAAATTGTGATCCCATTTAACTAATATTTTACTAGGAAATATGTAATTTTACAGTTTTTTTTGTCCAAACCATTTTACAGAGTTTTCTTCGTAAGATAACAAAAAATCTTGCTGGTTGGAAATCTATGGTATTTTCTGCTGGCTCAGCAGAGTATCTCTGTAATTTAACAGAGTTATTATTTTGAGTGTGGGAATGGGAGTGGGAGTTAGTCACACACACAGAAAAAAATATTGGCAATTTTTTTTTTTTTAATTTTATAATCTAGACTCATGATTTCTGTTTTTTTTTTTCAGGTTGGTTATATGACGTTACCTTATCTTATAGTCCGGCCTTTATAATGGCTGGTGTGATGATTGCCGTCAGTGGTTTAGTCATGTTTGCTGTGCCTCCCATTCAACGTAGTCAAGCGAAAAAGGCTGAAAAATTAAATGCTCAACAATTTGATTTAAGTTAGAGTTTTTGTAAATTTTCAATTTTCGTTTTTAGTTTATTGATAAAGACTTTATTACAAACAACACACACACAAAAAAACTTCCTTAAAATTAGAAATTTAAAATTTAAAAAAAAATATATAAAAATATTAAAACGAACATTGCAACTGCTACAGGCATTAATTAGGGAATTAATCAAGAAAACTAAAGATTTGTTTAGTTAGTAAGTAAACAAATTTATTATTAAAAATAAAATAAAAATATTTTTGTAATATTTGCTGCCTTTTTTATAATTTTATTTCTATTTCTATTTATGTTTTATGTTTTTTTTTTTTTGTATGTAAATAATTTTTAATATTTATAATTTTATTTTTCCAAGAATGCAAAAGAAAAGTTTTTAATTTTATTTTGCTTTAGTTAGAATTTAAAAAAAAAAATATATTTAAAAATATTAAGTATAATTTTTTGTATAGTATGTTAATTAATTAAGTTATCCTTATATTATATAAAAATGAATGAATGAACACATTAAATTGATTATGTAATATTTAAATTTTATAAAAAAAAAATATAAATAAATACAAATCATAATTGAAATTTTTTAATATTGCCTAAACATTTCTTTTAAACAATGCACATTGGGGCAGCTATATGGGGCCCTTGGCAAAAAGTCAAAAACTGAAACCGCGAATTTTGAATAACGGGTAGCACCAATGGAAAGACAACAAAATTCTACATATAACCTCATACTTATTTTTTATTTTTAGCTTGGGGCCTTCCTATAGAAAGGGTTCAAAGTCAAGCAAAAATATGTTAAATTAATAAATTAAAATAATTTGAATTTAAAGGCAATGTTTGGTGCACTTAAAGATACATAAAACGTCCACATTCCGAAATTTTTTTGAATGCCTCATGATTAAGAATTATGTAAAGAACATTTTTGGACCGTTAAAGCTATAAACACATGCAAAAAAGTTATACTTTTAGGGGATTTTCAAATAGGCTATTAAGAAATTAAAAATTAATAAAATTCATAATTTCAAAGGAATAAAAGTATACTGCGAATTGCACTGAATTGATACTACTAATATGTGGAATACAGAGCGACATGTATACAACAAGATTCCAAGTAAAACGGTTGCCTCAATTTACCTCTAGGCAATGTTATTGCGGTTTTAAAAACCGTCTAAAATCGAAAAAAAAGATAAAATATTAAGTGTTTTATAGAATTTAATTAGAAATCTTACAAATTTCGATATATAAGAAAATAAGCAACAATGGAGGATTAAGCGATTTTATATAAGGGGTTCCACACTAAATTTCCAACTCACAAATTTTATTCGAATATATGAGTGGTTCCACACTAAATTTCCAACTTGAAAATTTTATTTGTATTTATTTCGACCTTACTCTTTAGACTATCAATTCTGAAGTTACTATTTCGATATTCTTAAAAAATAAATACTATTTGGCGATTTTATATGCGGGGTTTCACACCCAATTTCCAATCAACAAATTTTATTTATATCAATTTCGAAGTTACTGTTTTGATAATCTTAAAAAATAATAAGTAAGAGGGATTTATATATGAGTGGTTTCACACTAAATTTTCAACTCACTTATTTTAATCGTATACATTTTTTATTTATTTTTTTTTTTTTTTTTTGGAGGAGAAATATTTTTTGCTTTTTCGTTAACATGTTTTTCGCTTTTGTAAAAAGTCTGCGAAAAGTTGTAGATTGAGTATTGGAAAGCTCTAAAAACGGAATTATTAAGTATGCATTTTGAATTTGGTTAATTTAATATTTTCTTTTAGCTAGTGTTTAAATTTGTTGCATTTTTTATGGATTTCTGTTTTTTGATTTTATTTTTTGTTAAATATAAATTTGCATTGTTTTCGCAAAATCGAAAAAAATTATTTTATACACACTTTAATCGTTTTTTACATTTAATTATTTTAACTTAATTTGTTCTCAAAAAAATTCACACAATTTTTTTGCATGTTTTTTTGCAAAATGCTAAAAAAATATGATATTATTAAATATTTCACATTTGTTGAAAAAATTAGTTTTTATTGTTTCTGAATTGTATTTTTTGATATGTTTTTGCATTTTTTTTGCAAACTCTTACAGAAACCAGAAAGAAGATGTATTTTATTATTCCAACTGAGTTTGTTTTTTAACGTAATTTAAGAATTTAAAAACAAAAAATACTTTAAATAAACATAATATTGCAAAATTTTCAGAATTTTGCAAGGTAACCATGAAATTTTATAATGCAAATATGATCTACAGATTGTCCCCTTTACAACGGTACCATACACTCTTATTAAAAATAAGCGGTTTATTTAATGCCAAGAATCGTATAGGTTTGCCCCAATGTGCAATGCTAAAAAATTCAATCTTAATTAAAACTATTGTTGCTTCAAAGTTTTCAAATTTTATTATTCATTTCCAGCAAATGTTGTATTCAAATTTGACGATTGCCAACTGGTACTAAAATAATTTGTACCGTATTCCACAACTTTGAGGTACAATTTATAAACCAAATATAATTGTAACAGTCTATACAACCAGAATTTTCTGAAAATAATTAAGAAATAAAATTTTTAAAAATTAAAAAAAAAAAAATTAATAAGGGTCATTTGATTTCAACAGGAAAACCCATTTCCAAAATAATGTTTTCTTTATTTACTTATCTCTACCTTAAAAACGGTCAAAAAAATCTACACTCGATATGAAGAAAAAAACAAGTGAGAGTGCTAAATTCGGTTGAACCGAACCTTTTATATCCCCCAACATGTTAAAAAAAATTAGTGAGAGTGTTAAATTCGGCTATGCCGAATCTTTAATACTTTAATAGAAAAGTTAAATTCGACTTGGCCGAATCTATGAATACCCTCCATAATGCCCTTTTAAGTGATTGTAAATTTTCTAACATGAAAAAAATACTACTAACATTTTTGATTAGTTTTTATTATGTGTAAAAAAACTTTTTTTATACCCTCCAACCACAGTATGGGAGTATACTCAATTTGTCATTCCGTTTGTAACGCATCGAAATATCGGTCGGGACCCCATAAAATTTATATATTATTGATACATGATCGATTCTAAGACATTCTGTGAATGTCCGTCTGTCCGTCCAGAGTTATAAAATTATCCTACAAATGGCGTTTGAAAAAGTAGTAAACAAAAACCATATGGTATTGTTTACGAAATTTTATCACAAATCGAAATGTGAGCGAGATGGAAGATACCAGCTTTACAGTGAGAATGCAGATTGTTTTTTGTCTCTCTTTGCTTTACGTTTGAACTTTAGTTTGGCATTGCCAGAATTTTCCAATTATCTTTGGTGATGCCAGATCTATAAAACGGTCGATGGATTACTTTAAAACTTTATGTCCGTCCGTCAGTGCGCCCGTCCGCCTGTCTGTAGATAACACAATGCAGTCCAAAATAAAACAGCTAGACTCCTTAAGTTTGGCAAAAATATGTCTCATGTTCATAGGCAGGTTAAGTTCGTGAATGGTCAAAATCGGGCCAAGGGGAAAAAAAGTTTCCCCTTGAGGAACTAAACCAACCTCTGAAAAAATACTCTATTTTTATACCCGAGTAAAAATAAACATATATAACAATATATAACTTGATACAAACATAATATATCATATATGATTATACAGGGTGATTCAGTCACGACCCGCCGAATTTTACCAGCGTATTCGTTGGCTCATTTCATGAAAATACGTCCATTACATACCACCCCCGAAAATCCAAGTGTGCGAAATGGCAGCGGTTTGAAAATTTTCGGATTGGTGGTCGGAGGGTAGTAGGGTAAAATTGATAACTTCTGAACCAAGGGCCCAATTTTTTTGTTTTTGAGCTTGTTGGAAAGTTTTTTGGGAGACCTTTCAGAATCAATAACAAAAAAAAAATTAAAAAAAGTGAAATCGTCGAGATACAGAGCCTTTAAAAATAAAATTTGAAAAAAAAGACATAAGAATTTGTACATAACCTCAATCAGCCAAATGGCAGGTAACTTATGTTTGTTTCCCCCTTGAAAGATAGCCCTACCTCTTACCTTTCCAAAATGCCCTAAATGAAGCCCAGAGGTCATTCTGTTCTAAAGTTATGACCAATTGACTGAAATGCAAACAATTTTTTTGGGTTCGGAGGTGTAATAACAGCACACATTCATTTGTTTTTGTAAGTTAACAAATTTAAGATCTTATTTTAAAACATTTTTTGGCCGTCCAATGGTCATAACTTTGGAACGGTAAGACCTATGGGCTTCTTCTAGGGCATTTTGGAAAGGTAAGAGGTAAGGCTATGTTTCAAGGGTGAAAAAAACATAAGTTACCTGCCATCTGGCTGAGCAACTTGAGGTTATGTACAAATTCTTATGTCTTTTTTTCAAATTTTATTTTTAAAAGCTCTGTATCTCGACGATTTCACTTTTTTTTTTAATTTTGTTGTTATTAATTCTGAAAGGTCTCCCAAAAAACTTTCCAACAAGCTCAAAAACAAAAAAATCGGGCCCTTGGTTCAGAAGTTATCAATTTTACCCTACAACCCTCCGACCACCAATCCGAAAATTTTCAAACCGCTACCATTTCGCACACTTGCATTTTCGGGGGTGGTCGTAATGGACATATTTTCATGAAATGAGCCAAGGAATACGCTGGTAAAATTCGGCGGGTCGTGACTGAATCACCCTGTATATCCCGTAGGATATTTTCTAAATTTTTTAAATGCAATCATATGCAATTATGTATAATTTAATCATGTTTCGTATTAAAAGGTATGAGGGTCAATACAAAATTTGTTTTTCTGTATAATTTAACATAAAATTATATATAGCTTATTCTGTTCCATACAAAACAATATATGTTTCCAATTAAACAAAAATTTTCTAAGTTTTTTGGGCAAAGTATAAGAAACTTTTTAAAATGTTCCTAAACATTTCCTTGCCAGGGCTATGTATATCACCTACCTGGTTCGAAGCGTACCCAAACAATTTTTTGTTTTGGAAAATTATATGTTTGGAGAATGTATCGTTGACCCAAACCAAAAAACACCAGGATTTTATATATTTTTATGCAATTAGATCTAATTAGATCCACCAATATATGACAATGTCTGGTCAAAACTCGGATGAAATCAAATCATTTTTTATACAAGTTGATCTTTTTAATGCAAAAAGATCCACCATTATTCGGATCAAATTGCGAATAAATATACATATATTGTGTTACATATCATTATATATTGCATCATATAAAAGTTTTTACTCGGGTATGTTTTTTTTTGTTTTTTTGTTAAATAATTGAAACATTTGGTATATTTATCGCGATGGGAAGGTGCTCTCAAAGTCCCCCACTGACACCCATTATCCCCCCCCCCCCAAAAAAAAAAAACCCTGACAATTTTTGTTTACTTTTTTTTTACATTTCGGAGGGTATAAAAGATTCGGCACAGCCGAGTTTAACACTCTCACTTGTTATACCCTACACCACACTGTGGTACAGGGTATAATGAATTTGTGCTGATGTTTGTAACTACCCGAAATATTGGCCCTAGACTTACTTTTAAGTATACCAATCGACTTAGAATCACTTTTTGAGTCGATTTAGCGATGTCCGTCCGTCCGTATGTCCGTCTGTCCATGTAAACGGTGTTAACACGATACAGGTCGCAATTTGTAATCAATTGACTTGAAATTTTAAACTTAAGCCTCTTTTGGCCCAAGGGCGAAGCCTATTGAAATTGGAAAAAAATCGGTCCATATTTAGACCTAGCCCCCATACAAATTTCCTCTTTAGTTTTGGCTCAAATGACTCTAATAGCCACATTTTAATAGCTATATTTTCGAAATTTGGCAGGTAATCATGTTTCATCCAGACAAATTTTAAAGATATCGGACCAGTTCTTCTTGTAGCCCCCATACAAACCACCTTCCCGATTTTTACGTAAATCTCTCAAATTTCATGAAAATAGAAAATATTTCATTAATATTCTGTTTGTGTATGTTAAACGCGTACTTTGATAACCTTATCAAATCTGATTTCTGACCATTTTTAGACTTAGGTCCCATGTGAAAATTTCGCCCGATATTCAGTTGAAGCGGTTTATTGTCAACAAACAGAAGCCTATTCCACTCAAATTTGATTAGTGAGTGCTTTTTACACTTATTAAAGATTTGACAAAATATAGATCCAATCAGTCCATGTTTGAACTTGGTACCCATTTTCCGGGAAACTCTGGTGTAGGGTATTATATGGTCAGTCTTGACCGACTATAATTTTCTTACTTGTTTTTAAGTAAATTTTGAAAAAAAAAATTTTGAGTGTTTTTTAGTGTAATAATAATTTTGAGTGACAAAGTATTTTTGTGACTTACCAATATTTTTAAAACATGTTTAACAGGTTTTCAACACGTGAATTTAAGGTGAAACTAATCTGAAATTCACGGTTTTGCTAATAACTTTCGAACCACTGACCTAATTTGGCTGAAATTCAACACAAACCAAACCAGGGAAACAACAAATATATGTGCCAAGCTTCAGCATACTCAGAATTTCCCTCCAAAAGTTATCGTGTTTTTTTTCACGAAAAACCCTTGCTGAAATTCAGTCTTTTGCTCATAACTTTTGAAATACTATACCGATTTTGCTGTATTGCAATACCAACCTGAACAGGTAAATGTCAAACATATATGCCAAACTTCAGGAGCCTCCGTAAAGTCTTTCAAAAGTTAGCGTGTTTTCAACAGACAGACGGACAGACAGACGGACAGACGGACATCGCTAGATCGTCTTAAAATCGATCGAGGATCTTGAATATATATACTTTATGGGGTCGTAGACCAATATTTCGAGGTGTTACAAACGGAATGACAAACTTATATATACCCTCTATCACTAGAGTGGAGGGTATAACAATTAGAAAATTAAATTCGACTTGGCCGAATCTATGAATACCCTCCACAAAAATATTAAATTTTCTAACGTGAAAAAATATAATTTTTGATTAGAAATATTTTATTTTGTTTACACACTTTGTTTTTAGAAATTTTTGAGAAAAAAAAAATAATTTACTAAATTTTTATTGGAGTGTAAAATTTTTTTTGAGTGTAAAATTTTTTTCGAGTGTATTTTTTTTAGTGTAAAAATATTTTTGAGTGACAAAAATACGTTGTAAATATTTTTGTGACGTACCAATATTTTTAAAACATGTTAAACGGGTTTTCAACATGTTAATTTAAGGTGAAACTAATCCGAAATTCTAATGACTTTTGAACCACTGGACCGACATGAGTAAAATTCAATACAAACTAGACCAGGGGAACGACAAATATATGTGCCAAGCTTCAGCATACTCAGAATTTCCCTCAAAAAGTTATCGTGTTTTTTTATCTCGTAAATTCGCGAAAAACCCTTGCTGAAATTCAGTCTTTTGCTCATAACTTTTGAACCACTGCACTGTGGCCGAAATCACTGATCTAGCGGCGCTTAAGTCAAAATTAAAAAATTAAGATCGATAAATGTTTTTGCACTGCATCGTTTACCTATACTTTACAGAAAAAATTTACGTTTTTACTTTTGTTTTGCTTTCAATATTCGCACAGCTGTAAGCTGTCAAATATAAATTTTTTGCAACAAGTGTATTAAAGGAATTTGGGGCCTAATTACTCAGTAAGTTTTTCTTGACACTTTTAAGTCAATTGTTTATACGTTTTGAGCCAAAAAGTTTTAATTGTAAGTAAAAGGTATGTTTTAAACAAAAAAATAAATGTTTGTGGCCTGTGTATATCTAGTTTATTATTAGTGCATTATAGCAGTTGACATTTGTAATATAAACTATAGTTTCATGGACTGCAACTTTTGAAATTCGATCGTATTCGGTCCAATTCCTGTTATGTTTATTATTTTAAGTTATTTTTGTTATGACGTTTCAGTATGGCGTGCTAGTTCGCGCAAGTTGTTCGGTTTTTTAGGGTCCATCTGCCTGTCCAAATAAACAGTATAACCGCGATACAGACCACAATTTTCAATCGATTTGGCTAAAATTTGAAATTTATGATTTTTTATCGAAAGAACAAAACCTATTAAATTTTTGACAAAATCGGTCCATGTTATCCCATAGCCCCCATATTAATTTAAAACTGGAAGCAGTTTTACTTAAAAACCCTAACAATAGTATTTTAACAAATATCCTCTTGAAATTCGTCTGTTAGATGTTTTTTTGTAGCCATAAATAATCACTCTTAATTTTAACGGAATCGAAATGATTTTTCAAAATGGCGTTTTTTTTCAAAAAAATTAAAAAAATAACATTTTTAATTAATTTTGACCAGTTAAAAATACAGATATCTTAAAAAAGTTGGACAACGTTTTGTTGGTATTTAAATGAAGTTTTAGAAAAAAATATGAAAAAATTATTGGAAGTAATTATCACTTATTTTTTGACGTGTAAAAAAAAATCGACTTTTTGAAAAAGTCCGAAGCCTTCGATTTTTTTGTAAAAAACTATAAAAAAATCTACTCTAAATTAGATTTTTTTTAATTTTTAAAATTGCACCTTTTATTTTTTGGCTCTGATTTATTTGATATTGTGCTCCAAAAAAATAAATTGGTAGATACTGACCCTAACTTACAATAGATACGTTCATTTGGAGGTAAAAATACGTCTCAAAAAATGTAGGACGATCGGACATGGGTAAGGCGTTTAGCATGGTCCTTGAAATTTATAAAACGGATTACAAGGAAAAATATGATTTTTTTTCTATTTTCGCAGGTTTTTTGGTATTTTAAATTAAGTTTTAACTCAAGTGATTACAGAATTATGATGTGGAGTAAAATGCCTTTCTAATAAGGTACTAAAAACTAAAATCGGTTGAAAATCAGCCGAGTTATTACAACTTCCCCAGGCATCTAAAGTGTGGAGGATCACTTGATTAAGCAATACATTCCGATTTTTAAAATTCATTGAAATTTTTTACTGTAATAACATTTTTTTATTCTTCAAGTTCAAATGTAATTAGATGACAAGTATTTTTCATATTGTGTTTTGCTAACATGTTTTAAATTAATGCTAAAAATGCCTGTATTTTCAACACCCTTTTGAAATCTCTATTTTAAATTTATTTTTTTTTTTTTCGTTCTAAAATTTGGAAAAGCCAAACAAATATTACACTGAAACATGAATAATGAAAAAATGTTATTACAGTAGATAATTTCAATAAATATAAAAAAAGGGGCTAGTATTCTTTAATCAATTGGTCTGACGCACGCTAAATGCCTGGGGAAGTTGTAATAACTTGGCTGATTTTCAACCGATTTTAGTTTTTAGTGCTTTATTAGAATGGAATTTTACTCCACATCATAATTCTGTAAACTTGAATTTAAACTTAACTTAAAATACCAAAAAAATTGCGAAAACAGAAAAAAGTTTATATTTTTCCTTGTAATCCGTTTTTTTAAATTTTAAGAACCATGCTGGGCGCCTTACCCATGTCCGATCGTCCTTAATTTTTGAGACACGTATTTTTACCTCCAAATGAATATATCTAGTGTATGTTAGGGTCAGTATCTACCAATTTATTTTTTTGGAGCACCATATAAAATAAACCAGAGCCAAAAAATAAAAGGTCCAATATTAAAAATTTGAAAAAAAATAGAATGAATTGTGATCACATCTCGAATTTAAGCTTAAAAGTTTTAGAGTTTTTTACAAAAAAAATCGAAGGTTTCGGACTTTTTCAAAAAGTCGATTTTAGTTTTAAACGTCAAAAATTAAGTGGTACACTAAAAAAAAAGTGAACTAAAATCTGGGAAAATTAACTAAATTTTGAGAAAAAGAGGAAATGATTTAGCTCCAACATTTTTATACCCTCCACTTAGTGATAGAGGGTATATATAAGTTTGTCATTCCGTTTGTAACTCATCGAAATATCGATCTGAGACCCCATAAAGTATATATATTCATGATGCCCGATCGATTTTAAGACATTCTAGCGATGTCCGTCTGTCTGTCTGTGGAAAATGCTGTCGCGGACAAAATATTGCACAGAGATGACTGAAACTTAACATATTTATTGGAAGTTCTCCCGAGAAGTTTGGTATTGCATTTGAGCGATATCGGTTCAGCGGTTCAAAAGTTATGAACGAAAATGTAAGCACACCTCAAAAATTTCAGTACATTCAACATAACCTAAAAATACAAAATGATTTAATTCGGCTTCTGGTTGACATATGTGAACATAATTGAACACCAAATGGTATTTAAACAGGTAAGAACATATTTTTTGACAAAAAAAGAAAAAAATCGCGGATTTTTTTTACCAAAATTTTTTTTCGCGGAAATTTTTTTTTCAAAATTTTTTTTTTCAAAAGTAATTTTTTTTAAAATAAAGTTTTTTGCAATAATCTTTTTGAAATTGTGGAGGGTATCACTACATTCGGCAAGGCCGAATTTAACTTTTTTACTTGTTTTTCTTGGTTTTAGTTCATAATTTTCCCAAAAATAAGGAAAACAAATTTATTTAATTTTAAGCCAATTTTAACTAGAAAATGGGAAAAATTATATTACACTTTAGTTTAGAACTGGATTGGGTCTAGACCCTGGACCCATGGGTTCGGAACCCATGGGTCCAGCCCCTGTTAACTCGAGACCCCGTTGGGTCCTTTAAGGGTCCCCATAGATTTTGACCAAAAACTTGTGTCCGTTTAGCTCTACCTTGCTTAGTTTTTGAGATATGGTAATAATGATAGGGTCTTGAGAATCTTAAAAACAGGATAACTCAAAAACTATTAATCTGAGGGCTTTCTGGTATTTTGCGGAAGTGATTTACGAGTCAAGAGCTACAAAAATGCCGTTGGACATTTTCTCGTGTTGGCAATATTTACCGAGATATGTGCATATATAAAATCTCGGGAATATAAAATTTTAGATCTAAAATTTGGGTCTTGAGACCCTGAAAGCAATGCAGAGCTAGGCTATTTCATATTTTTCTTTGTAGTCTTTCTTTTGTTTCTTTTTTCATCCGTTTCGCTCAATCTCGCTTAGTTTTCGAGATATCGCCATTTTGAATTTTTAACTAAATTCTAAGAAGTTATTTACTAAATTCTCAGAACTTATTAACTAAATTCTAAGAAGTACACTTCCTCATTTCAAAGAAGAGAAATACGATGATGTTTTTTTTAGTTAATTTTAACTAAACTTGAACTAAATTGTTTTTTAAGAAATATATCTTCAAAGTAACGTTTCTTAGATTTGTGCAAAATTTCTTTGGCAGTAAGAATTGTTGTCCTAATATTTAAAAATTCCATTTAAAGAAAACTATGAACAAATTATAAGTAAATGAACTGAACTTTTTACCTCATAGTTAAGAAAATTTCTCATTTTTTAGTTAAATTTAACTAAATTTTAGTAAATTTCATGATAAATTTTCAAAGACATTTTTTCCTAAATTTTAGTTATATCTTTTTTTTCAGTGTAGTTACTTCAAATAATTTTTGTCATTTTTTTTTTTTTCTAAAACTACATTTAAATACCAACAAAACGTTGTTTAACTTTTTTTTAAATATCTATATTTTTTAATGGTCAAAATTAATTAAAAATTTCAATTTTTTAATTTTTTTGAGAAAACCGCCATTTTGAAAAATTGATTACTCAACACCATCTTGGAATAAAAGGCTGAAAATTGTTGTCCAAGTTGCATTTAATAAGTACCAAAGTCCAAAAATAAAATAAATCGAAAGGGGTCGGGCCTAAAAGTGAGTGATTTGGCCTGGAATGCCCCATTTACATTTGACACTTTCCTGTATAAATGTAACACAATTTTAAGGTACACAATTTTAAAGTATTTCATAATCCTTAATGTCAAATACATTGTTATCAAGTGCCCAAAAAAAAATAAATACTTACATTTCAAAAATTCTCCTAGATTTAGGTAATGTTTTGGGATCCTCTCTTAACAGGAGCTCTCTAACACTATAAACCATGTTTTCACAAATACCTATATTACTGTAATAGTTTTTAACAGATTTTAAAACGTTTACAGCAAAATCAGTCCTTAAAAAAAAGTTATATATAAAAATTTGATTTTTTTTTTAAATTTGTTAATCATACCCTTGAAACTTTTCACACATTTCATCCAAACATGTGGTGCCGGGACTAAAATAACGAGTAAACATAAATGGCTTCATGACCTCTAAAGTAAGAAATAGTTTACGTTGTAAGCCCATTAACATGGGTTTGCGTCCAAATAGTTTTAGCAAAAAATCAACCAATAACGCAGGCAATATTTGTTTGAAGAAAACCTAAAATTAAAAAGAAATTAAAAAAATGACAAGAAAAATATACACTCAAAATAATAACTCTGTAAAATACGCTGTAAAATGACTGTAATCTCAACTCAACAGATATTTGACAGAGTTTTCTGTCAAAATACAGATTTAAAGAAATACTTTGTATTTTGTTGTGACAAAAAAAACAAAGTTTCCTCTGTTATATTACTTTTTACTTTGTAATCTTAATTTTACAGATAATTAACAGAGTTTTATGCTAAAATACAGATTTAAGCAAAATACTTCGTATTTTTTATAACCAAAAAAGTTTTCTGTTTTGAGTAGTTTTTGTTTTTGTTACCAAACATCAAAATTTTATCTGTATATTTTTTTTTTGAGAAAAGTAGCAAAAAAAAGTAATAAAAAAAATCTTTTCAGAAATCTTATAAAAATTTTACAAAGTTACATGCATTCAACTAAAATCTGTAAATTTACAGAGTTTTTTTTGTAATTTTTTTTTTTTGAATCAAATGCATTTTACAAATATATGTAAATTTACATAGTTTTCTTTTCTAAATGGTGGTTTATTTAACCAATATTTTACTAGAAACTCTGTAAATTAACAGTTTTTTTTTTGTCCAAATCATTTTACAGAGTTTTAAAGTAAAATTACAGAGTTTTCTCTGTCAAAAAGCTTTCATATTTAACCAATATTTTACTATAAACTCTGTAAATTAACAGTTTTTTTTTGTCAAAATTATTTTACCCGAGTAAAAATTTTTATATGATACAATATATCATATAATGACACAATATATATTAATACGCAATTTGATCCGAATAATGGTGGATGTTTTTGCATTAAAAAAGATCTACTTGTATAAAATATGATTTGATTTCATCCGAGTTTTGACCAGACATTGCATTATATTGGTGGATCTAATTAGATCTAATTGCACAAAAACATATAAAATCCTGGTGTTTTTTGGTTTGGGTTGAGATACACCACAGGTCAACGATACATTCACCAAACATATAATTTAAAAAAAAAAAAAAAAAAAAATAGTTTGCCTAAAAAACTTAGAAAATTTTTAGTTAATTGGAAATATATATAGTTTTATATGGAACAGAATAAGCTATATATAATGTTATGTTAAATTATACAGAAAAACAGATTTTGTATTGACCCTCATATAATTTTATATAATTATATCAACCGTACACCTTTTAATCCGAATCATGATTAAATTATATATTACTACATATGACTGCATTAAAAAATTTAGAAAATATCTCACGGCTGTATAATCATATATAACTTATTATGTTTGTATCAAGTTATATACACTCAGAAAATTATGTAAGTTACTACATGTTAGTTGTTTGCATATTTTACAGTAATTAGTTGTTTTCAACTACAAAGTCAGTTGTTTTTGTATGAAAAATATCAAACAACTATTTCTGTTAGTTATTTTAAGTCGTTTTTTGAATAACTTACAAAAAAGTACTGTAATGTAGTAACAGTTATTTAAAGTAGTAAATTTTATTTTTTTATCTCTGAAAAATTTTGGATGAAAAAAAAAAAAAAAAAAAAACTTGGAAAATATTTGGTCTTCAGTTTTTTTTCTAAAAATGTTTGAAAAAAAAAATTTATATATTGATTATTTTATTTTTACTAGTAGTACATTTTAGTGTTTTTGACTACAAATGTAAGTAGTTTTTACTACATAAGTCAGTTGTTTTTTTGTCAGTTAAAATAACTAACATTGTTAGTTGATTTAACTGAAAAAGTAGTTGACCCCAAAACAACTTACAAAGTAGTTATTTTAACTGACATTTTCAGTTGATTTTACTAACGTAATTTTTTGAGTGTATTGTAATATATGTTTATTTTTACTCGGGTACAGAGTTTTTTAGTAAAATTACCAAGAAATGTTGTTAGCTGGAAAAGTATGGTGTACTCTGTTAAATTAGCAGAGTTTTTCTGTAATTTAACAGAGTTATTATTTTGAGTGTATTTAATTCGGCTGAGCCGAATCTTTAACAAATATATATGGGCTACTTCACGTCAACGGGAGACGCCCCCCGCCCCCAAAATTCTATTAGTCGTAGAAAGTTGTATTATGGCTAGGGTGACCATTTTTTTCTGAACTCAAATCAGTACGCACAAGTTTTTATGTTTTTTTTTTCTAGAAATAACTCTCTGAAAACTGTTTTCTGTGGGAAAACACTGATAATTTTTGAGAAACATTGATGATTTGTCCAACACTGAAAAAGTTTCGCTTAAACTACTAAACTTGGGATCAATTAGTATTCAGTAAAAACAACTGTTAAAAACAACTGTCATAAACTGTGTCGTTATTTTGCGGAAAATTTTGTGGACTACAAACAACTTCATTGGAATGTTTTGATCGTTTCGGTGCAGAAAATATAACAAAAACCCATAGGTTTTGTGAATAAAAAGTCCACAGATTCTGAGAACTTTTAATAACTCTTCCTTTTAGAAAACTTCCCTATAATAAGCAAGTCTTTTTTAAATAGCCCTGATGTTCTCAGCGCTTTTTCCAATAAATTCGTTTGATATTACCTCATCGAGCATCTAAGAATCATTTTATTCATCCAATTACATTATCATTCTAAAAAATATAAAAATTCAATCATCCCGTGAACTTTTCGTTTTAGTAACCTCAGAGATTATGAAGATCAAAATAACCTCTCGCTCAGATACATTTTTACGTTGGGAACCTCTTGATTTTCGAATTCTAAGCTCTTTAGAATTCATTTTAAATTAGTTTACTATCAGAATTAATTCATAAAAAACTAACTTGAAGACTAATTTTATGGAAACTCAAGTTTTTGTATAGAATTTTCGAACATAACTATTTTTTATGTGGAAATGTTCAAAAATCAGTAAATCAGTACATATTTAAAAAAATCAGTACAACGTTTTTTTAATCAGTACACGTGATCAAAAATCAGTACATGTACTGATCAAATCAGTACGAATGGTCAGCCTATCCATAACACCCCCCCCCCCCCCAAAAAAAAACGCCACTGAATTTTTTTTTTTATTTTTTTTTTACATTTTGGAGGGTATAAAAGATTCGGCACAGCTGAATTTAACACTCTCACTTGTTTTTTTTAATAACGATTCGCTTTAAACTTTTTGGTCTGGTATTTTTGGGGTCACTGTATTCGCCATTTTGAATTTTGAAAATCTGATGTCAGATTAGTACTAAGTGGCTCATTAAGCTCCCGGGTATTGAGTTAAACTTAAATGCAACAACTTAAAAAAAAATCATCTGCCAAATTGGATCCGTTATTTTGAATTTTTAAAATCTGAATAAAAATTCGAAATCAGCGTCCCAAATAACCCCCGGATAACAAGATTCAAGGAAATCGAAATTAAAAAAAAAATAAACGCCATATTGGATCCGCCATTTTGAATTTTGTAAATCTAAATTCAGAATCGTGTTTAGTGACCCATAATACACCCAGGAACCGAGTTTTATTTGAATGTGACAACTTAAGAAAAAAAACATCCGCCATATTAAGTCCGCCATTTTGAATTTTTGAAATCTGAATAAAAATTCGAAATCAGCGTTCCAAATAGCCCCCGGATAACAAGTTTCAAGGAAATCGAAATTAAAAAAAAAACGCTATATTGGATCCGCCATTTTGAATTTTGTAAATCTTAATTCAGAATCGTGTTTAGTGACCCATAATACACACGGAAACCGAGTTTTATTTAAATTCGAAAACCTAGTAAAAATCATACGCCATATTGGATCCGCCATTTTGAATTTTTGAAATCTGAATTAAAATTCAAAATACGCGTCTCAATAAACCCCCTGATAACAAATTTCAGAAAAATCCGATAACTTCTTCATTAGTTTCCATCATATTCCGATCGGGGTATCCCGATTCGCGCCGCCATATTGGCTCACTTACCATTGGGTTTAACTTCCGCCACTCAGCTTCCAAAAGTAGAAATCATTGGCTAAACTTAAAGCCATAATACAACTCTCTACGACAAATAGAATTTTGGGGGGGGGGGGGGGTCTCCCGTTGACGTGAAATAGCCCATATATAAATAATATAATATTTTAAATTTAAGAATAAACCTTCAACCACAATCTTACCAAAAACATATAAACAAAACGACTATCTGTAAAATGTATGCCGGGTAATAGTAAATTTTTCTCATAAGCTGATGCCTTCCAAAATTCAAATTTATCCAATATATCTACATAACCTTCTAGAGATATGTCGGTACAACCACATGATGATGTTTGGTAAACAGGAATTTCGGAGGGCTGAGTATTTTCATCATATATTTTTGCAGCTTTTAGGCCGTAATACAACATCGTTTTAACACCAATATCTAATGGTGTCACATCAAGATGATGGTTTTTTGCAATATATGCTGATTTCAATAATCCAGTGCCAACCACAACAAATAAACCCATAAACCCCATTACGGAAGGGGAAAAGCCCGGCTCAGGATCTTCTATAGCAAAGTAGACTAGAAGAAGGCAAATAATTAATAGAATTAAATAAAATATTTTCATAAATTGAAATATTTACCTACGGATGGTCTATAAATACAAACTGGTAACTTGTTTTTAAAATCATTAACCAAAGATTCGGCTAAATTTTTGGTAAAAGTATAAGTATTTGGAAAACCCACTATTAATCTGAAAAATATTTAACATATAAAAACGAAAAAAATTTATAAATTTTACAGGCCTATTCACAGTTTTGACTGGTTATGACTAATTTTATTATTTTTAAACTTCATATCCCCTGTGTTTGTTGTAAACAAAATCATAAAAAGTCTCAAAATTTAAAATTATTTTTCTATTTTGAGACGATGTGGGTAGCAGGTCTTTATTTTTTTTGAAATTCTCAAAAAAAAATTTGAATTTTTTATGATTGTTTACAACAACCACATGGAAAAAATTGAGTTATGATTGTGTTATGACTTTTTTGTGAATAGGCCCCTTAATCTCTTACTTTCTGGTTAATATATCCAATTCTTCATCACTAACATCATTTCTTTCAATTAAATCTAAACAAAATTTCCAATCCATTGGTGATCCATAATATTTAGGTTCCACATACTTTAAGTAGGGATTACTAAAAAACGTTGAAACATGCATAAAAACTTTTAAATTCCTAAGAGTTTCTCCAAATTTTAATGCCTCTAACGTACCACCCACATTTAGTTTTAAAGCAGTTTTTAAAGGTTCATCAAATCGCACCGTGGCGGCACAGTGAAATACTATTGAAACATTTTCCAATATTTTATTGTATTCTGGTGTTATACCCAGTAAAGGTAGTTGCGCATCACCAGGTATCGGAACAAGTTTATCGTTTAATTCATTGGGCTTTTGAAGTTTAAGCTGGCGAAAGACCTGTAAAAGAAAAAAAGAAACAAATCAGGGATTTAGTTCAGCTAAAGTAAACAAAATTATTTTAAAAAAATAATTAAAATCATTGCTTTAGTTTTAAGATTCTGAGACATTTTTCCTGTCTGAAAAGCTAAGACTCATTCTATAAGAAACATTTTTCAGAATCTGAGTCATTTTCTATAGGAAAAATGGCTCAGAATCTCAGAATAACCCGAGCCCTTAATTTCCACGATTTTCACATTTCCAAACTTGACCAGCCTATGACCATGAGACGTGTTCGTGTCAAACTTTTATGTCCTCTACAGGTGGACAGACGGACAGATGGACGGACATGACTATAGTGTCATAGAGTCGATCACTGATCAATAATATATATGTGGGCATTTTCTGTATGGCCAAAAAAATTTTTCTCCAATTTTCAAAGTCCGGGCATTTTTTTATTCTACTAGGTCTAAAACGGATGTTGTACAAATTTGAGGTCAATCGAATTAAATTAACCCGTGGCGCCCGGCGGTCAAAGTTTTGGATTTTTGAAAAATTTAAAAAAAAAAAATAAAAAATTTAATTTTTTTTCGACACATCATATTTGTTAATTTTGATGCGGTGAGCACGAATATCAAGAAAAAATTAAAATCGGTCGAACGGTTTTCGAGATATTTGAAATTTGCAAAAAATGGCGGTTTTCTCCTACGTTCCAGAAATTTTTTAAAAAACATCACAATTTTTTTCCCCTCGGCCATTTCATAGAGCTTAAGACAATCTTTCATTTAAATCTAATTTGAGCTAAATCCGATCATTTTATCCCGTGGAGCCTTTCGGTCAAAGTTTTGGATTTTTGAAAAATTTCCACCAAAAATCCAAAACTTTGACCGAAGGGCGCCACGGGATAAAATGATTGTCTTAAGCTCTATGAAATGGCCGAGGAAAAAAAATGTGATGTTTTTTAAAAAATTTCTTGAACGTAGGAAAAAACCACCATTTTGAGCATTTTTTGGAAAATTTCAAATGGGGATATCTCGAAAACCGTTAGACCGATTCAAGAAATTTTATGACATTCGTTTTCAGCATGCCAAAATTAATTAAAATAAAGTATCAAAAACATTTTTTTTTTTTTAATTTTTAAAAAATCTAATTTTTTTTGGTGGAAATTTTTCAAAAATCCAAAATTTTGACCGAAGGGCGCCACGGGATAAAATAATCGGATTTGGCTCAAATTAGATTTAAATGAAAGATTGTCTTAAGCTCTATGAAATGGCCGAGGGGAAAAAATTGTGATGTTTTTTAAAAAAAATTTTTTAAATTTTTCAAAAATCCAAAACTTTGACCGCCGGGCGCCACGGGTTAATTTAATCCGATTGACCTCAAATTTGTACCACATAAGTTTTAGACCTTGGACAATAAAAATTTGCCCGGACACTTGGGAAAATCGAAAGTTGAGAAAAAAATGCCAGTCTAATGTGGGAGTGAGTACAGATGACCAAGACATTAGCGGACATACAGTTACTTGGACTGACATTTACTTCATAAAACACACCTATTGTATTTATATTTAATTTACCTGCTCTTTGTTAATTTTAAAATAGAAATCTTTTATATAATTTGTATTGAGACTGTCTGAAATGTTTGAAAATAAAACAAGTGGAAAAGTTAAATTCGACTTTGCCGAATATATGAATACCCTCCACAATACATTTTTAACTTAAAAAAAATTAACAATTTTGATTAGAAATATTTTATTTTGAGTAAAAAACTCTTTTTTGTCATTAAAAAAAAAAGAAAAATTACAAATTTTTTTTTTGAGTGTAAAACTTTTTTCGAGTGTAATGTTTGTTTTACTGTTTTTATCATTTAAAAAAAAAAATTACTAATTTTTTTTTTTAATGTAAAATTTTTTTGAGTGTAACATTTTTTTTTTGAGTGTAAAATTTTTTTCGAATGTTATTTTTAGGTTACCAATGCTTTTAAAACTAAACAGATTTAAAAAGCATTGCTTTGAAACTAAACAAGTTTGAAAAGCATTGCTAAGTTACCACCAATGCTTTTAAAACTTGTTTACCACGTGGCATTTAAGATGAACCAAATCTGAAATTCGGGGTTTGCTTATAACTTTTGAACCACTGGACCGATTGAGCTGAAATTCAAGACCAAACAGACCTGGGGAACGGCAAAGATACATGTCACGTTTCAGCAGTCTCATTGTTGTCTTTCGAAAGTTATCGTGTTTTTTATCTCGTGAATTCGCGAAAAACCCTTGCCGAAATTTACTTTTTTGCTCATAACTTTTGAACCACTGGACGGATTTGGCTGGATTGCAATACCAACCTGACCAGGTAAATGACCAACATATATGCCAAACTTCAGTAGCCTCTGTAAAGTCTTTCAAAAGTTAGAGTGTATTCTACGGACAGACAGACGGAAGGACGGACATCGCTAGATCGACTTAAAATCGAGGATCATGAATATATATACTTTATGGGGTACTAGACCAATATTTCGATGTGTTACAAACGGAATGACAAACTTATATATACCCTCTATCACTAGAGTGGAGGGTATAAACAGATTGAAATAGAATTTCCTACATATATGGGGCATTCCATGTCAAATCGGACACTTTGAAAAAAAAAAAAATTTAGATTTTCAGAATTTGTTTACAATTTTTAGTACCCTTCAAAAACTGCTTCGTATTAAATTGTCAGATTTTTTTGATGACCCGTTCAAAAGATATCGAATTTTAAAAAATTTGTAGTTTTTCCTTTACTCAAACTTCTTTTACTCATAACTTCTTCAATAATGGTCCAAATTTCAATTTATTTTTTTTTTCAAAATTTTTATTTTTTTACATACTTTGGAAAAAAATCCCCCAAAATTCTTAAGTTTTAAAATTTTAATCTCAATTTTGAGAATGTATATACTCTTTCATTTTTTTTTTTAATTTTTGTATGTGAAACTTCTTTTGAGTCTACAAATTTTTTGACCAGTAGGATCGTTAGATAACGAGTATTACTATTTTTTAAAATTTTTTGAAAAAATTTTATTGTAATTTTCAAATCTTAAAATAATTTCTTCTGCTCTAATGGTGCGTCATAGAGCGGTCATTTCCGAGACCGACCTCCATTAATTTTTACGTCATTTCTTTGGAACAAACTAATAATTTCTTTGGAACAAACTAATACCCCATCTCTAATTTCAGAGGGCGCTCCACACAAAATGACATTTTTTAAAATTTGCTCGAACCGCTCTAACCTAAGAGTGCCCTTAGAGCAATAAAATGTATCACTGACCCACAATATTTTTTTAGTCCAAACATTTTCCCTGAAAAAAACCTACCCTCTATCTTTAACTTAATAGCACGCTGCAATGGAGGAGCAGCGATTGTGGCCATAGCGCGATCTTGAAGAAGATAACAATACAACAAAATGTGGACTGTGCTCCCTCTTTGAGCCTCTTTGAGCGCCACTTTACCACTATGATACCATCCAGGGAGTCTTGGATGGGGGATACTCCGCGTAGTGGAGCTACCATAAATTTTTACACAGATGGATCGAGGCTGCACGAACAAGTGGGCTTTGGAGTCTATTCGGAAGAGCTTGGGTTGTGCCTGGCTCGTAGATTGCCAGATCATTGCAGTGTTTACCAGGCAGAGATGCTGGCAATAAAGGAAGTGGCTGACTGGTTGAGCTGCAATGTCTTGTCTACAACCGCAGTCAACATCTATACTGACAGTCAAGCCGCGGTCAAGTCCCTGGATTCAATGTTTCTGAAAACAAGATCTGCCCTTAACTGCCGCACGTCTTTAAATGAGATGGCCAAGCAGTTTAACATACGACTTATATGGGTCCCAGGGCACAGAGACATTCCAGGGAATTGCAAAGCCGATGAGCTTGCAAGACTAGGAACTACCTTACAGGTTCCAACAGAATTGGAATGTGTTGGTATGCCTCTAGAAACTTGCAAGCAAAACCTACGGCTTTGTTCTGCGACGGAGACTAACCAAAGATGAGCAAATGGATGGACGTGTGAGACAACACGACTGATTTGGCCTTCTCTTAATCAGGGGCGCACAAGTGAGCTGATATCGCTTCCAAGAGGAGAGATTTCGACGGTGGTTTCTATAATTACCGGACACTGTCTTATAGGGAAGCACGCAGAGCGGTTAAACGTGCCGTCGAATGACTTTTGCCGAAGTTGCATGGATGAAGAGGAGTTGGAAACTATCGAACACTTTATTTGCCATTGCCCGACACTTTCTGGTCAGAGACTTGCTTCACTGGGATCTAGGGAGCTGTACGATCTTTCTGATTTGTCGGATGTCAAAATTCAACATCTAAGGAGTTTCAAAAGAAACTCAAACTGGTTTAACGACAGGGACTAGTAGGAAAACCTATTACGGTCCCGTGGTATCACAATGAACCTCAGAGTCTACGTGTGTTGACGTAAAACGTCAGCAGCCACTTACAACCTAACCTAACATATCTTTAACTATTAAGGCAGTCCCCATACAATTTTTTTTTATTTTTTGTAAATTTGTTTTATTTAATCAGCTTCTACCGGCCGAATGGTGTTTCCGAGAGGGGTCATTAGTGAGACCGACCCCCAATTATTTTTACCTTCCAACATTTTTTTTAAAACATACCTACGTCCAATTTCCACTCCCTAAGTAGGCTCCCATACAAATTACAGTTGGAGCAAATTTTATAAAAATGTAATTTTGAATGGAAGTTTTTTGAAAAAAAAAATTTCCCAATTTATGAAAAATTTACTAAAATAAGGGTAAAAACTTTCTCAATTTAAAGAAGATAAATACGATGAACTAATTGGTAGTAAATTATGTTCTATTGTATCTATTACAATATAAAGTCAAAAAGTGCGGGAAACATTTTACATGTTTCCCGAATCAAGGCCGTCATTATTGCGTCTTTGTGATTTTTTGTTTTATTGGCTGTTTTTATTGAGCTATGCTTGCTAATATCGTTAAATCAATTAAAAAGTGAGTTTTTGTTGCTATTTTCTATCTAGCTCAAAAACTAAAGCTTGGAGAGCTTTTATGTTTTTGGCGGGCAAGTTACTAGAATCAAAGCTAAGCTTATTTTTTTAGTGGCTTTTGTTGTATCGGCAGTATTTTCTAAGACGGTATTTACACATTGCGTTTTTTTGCTTGCAATAAAGTCTTGCAACTTTTTTTTTGTAGGCAAACGGGGGGGGGGGGTGGTGGTGGGGGGGGTGGGAAATAAAACGAGGTAGAAAAAAAATCACGAATTCTGTTTTGCTTCTTGTTTTGATTCTCACCCCCAATTGCCTTCAAAAAAAAAATTCAGATAGAAAAGGCGTGCAAGAAAACACGCAGTGTGTAAACTGGCTCTAAGCTTTACTTGTTTTCATCGTTGATCAAGTCAAAAAGTGTTATTCTAAACTGCATCAATTTTATTTACGACATTACGATATTCGTAACTCGGCCGACATTGTTACTTATGCATTTTTTAACGTTTCGGAAGTGTTTACTAAGTTATCATCATTTATCCGGTAAAAATGTGCTATTTTACTGATGAAGCTTTAAAGCTAACTTGGAAAGCTTTTAGGTATTCTTCGGGCATGTTCCCCGGATCAAAGCCGATATTAAGAATAACAATATTGCTCTTGTGACTTTTCATCGTGTCAGTAGTATTTACTGAATATACGCAGTTCGATCGTGAATCATGTCACAAAGTGCAATTTTACTGCCATTTTTGATGTAACACCTTGCCCCTCGCAATCATTTGTTTTTTCAAGTGGGTAGATATACATATATAATTTGAAAGCCTTACTATAAAATAAGTTCTCCACTTCGTTGATTGGGTTCTATATACATAAAAAAATATTTCAAAAATTCTTTACACTTACCATTGTTTTCTTGACCTTTTCCAAACGTTGTTCTAATGACAAATTTCTTTTTGGACGTATTAACAAATATATTTTTCTCACATTACATGATCGTAAAAGTTTATCAATTAGAGCCGTACCAACCACACCTATAAATTAATTTGGAATTTATTTCAAAGTTATAAATATAAATTTTTTTTAATTCAATAAATTTAACTCAATTTAAGATATAAATATTACACACCCGATCCTCCGGTTATAAAAATTTCACGATTTTCATAAAATTCAGCAATCATTTTCGATATCAACTTTATACGCAGTTTATCACAAAATAAAATAAAATAAAACTCGACTAAAATCCAATGTACATTTCAACACTTTAAAACAAACTAAGCTTTTAAATGACAAATTGTAAAATTTCATTGTCAGCTTAAATTATGCTGAACTTTATTTACATTTTGGTTAAAAAAAATAAACTTCTCTGCACATGTGGATAATTTAAACAACAAGGGTTTTTTAATGAGCTGCTTAAATTAAAACGTATGACACAATTAAGAATAGTAGGCTTAGGTTAGGTTTGAAGTGTGAAACCATAAGAATGATATCAAAAAACAAAGCTCAAAAATACCCGAAACTTTACTTTAAAATTTTCCTGATATTTTTTTATTTCTTCGAAATTTGTAATTGTATTGAATTTTTCTAAACTTTTTAATTTTTATTTTTTTTAATTTTGCTGAAGTTCCCAATTTTTCGGTTTTTATAATATTTTCTGAATTTTACAGAAAGTTAATGATTTTTAAATTGTATGGCATGAAAAACAAAGATATGGCTTGTAGCAATATTTCTTATACAAATTTGGTTTAAAGCTTTTCATCTTAAGCCCTTAAATTTTCGAATTTCTTCATTTTATAAGTTTTTCACGAAATTAACCGCCAAGTTGGTCTTTGATAAAAAACTTGCTTTTAGTGAATCAAAAAGGCATTCCTAACAATGCGAATAGTGGGCAAAAAACAGCTATGTTATTTTGACCATCATGATGAAAATCGCGAAAACCCGTTTTTTTGTATATGCCAGCATGACTTTACGAGATGATTTAAGACTCCATGTATTAGTATATAATGTGGGAACCTTGAACAATTAACTGACCAAAAATTTGGCCAAAAAAGTTTTCATTTGCAAAAGTTATTTTAACAAAAACTATTATTTCAGTGTTAACCCTACAATAATTATAGTTTTTGTTAAGATAACTTTTGCAAATGAAAACTTTTTTGGCCAAATTTTTGGTCAGTTAATTATTTAAGGTTCCCACATTATAAACTAAACGATGGGACCTTAAATTATCTCGTAAAGTGATGCTGCCATATTCCAAAAAACGGTTTTTCGCGATTTTCATCATGATGGTCCATATAACATAGCTGTTTTTTGTCCACTATTTGTATTGTTAGGGATACCTTTTTGATTCACTAAAAGTGAGTTTTTAATCAAAGATCAACTTGGCGGTTAATTTCGCAAAAACCTCAAAAAATGAAGAAATTCGCGAATTTAAGGGCTTAAGATGAAAAGCTTTAAACCGAATTTGCATAAGAAATATTGCTACAAGTCATATCTTTGTTTTCCATGCCATACAATTTAAAAATCATTAACTTTGCAAATTTTTTTGTTGAAAAACTGGCTCGAAATCAGCAAATCTTTAACGACATTTTGCAAGAAAACTGTACCGTACATCGAAAAACGGAGTACGCCATTCGAATCAGCATGTCTCAAATATATTGAAACGTCACACCTCTTGTTTTCTAAAATAGTGGTCAGTTTTGTCACGCTGTGTAATTATACTGTTCGACACTAAAAACCTCCCCGTGAAATATTTAAATGATTCTATATGAATCAGCTGAATATTCTATAAGAATCAGTTTAATTTAGCCTGATTCCGAATCTGCCAATAGTTTCGAACTTTTGGGGGTCCACTGTTACATATTCTATTCTGAAAGAATTAATGTACATAATATTTATGAACAAATTTCATAAAACCAAATTCATAGAATCCATGAAACAATTTATTGACTGATTTAATATTCATTTGTATTGTGAAATATATCATAGCATTTTATTCATACCCAAGCAGAAAAATACAAACGGGAGAGCGCTGGCAAAGTACCTTTTATGGTCGATTATGTGCTGGGAAAGCATCACAGTTTAGTACTCTCCCAGCGTCCAAAATGATAACCACGGTAAACGGTATGCCGTTGCTATTTTAAAGCGCTTTGAAAGCGCTTTAAAAACAAAAATATGGTACTATTATAGCACTTATAAGTCCATAAGACACAACTTTTTTGGTGTTTATTTGAATAAAGAAATTTATTAAATTAGGATGAAAAATTTATTGACTCATTTATTAGGATAAAAAAAATTTTGAACAAACTTTGAACAATTTTCTAAATCCCGAAAAAATTTGTTTGCAGTTTTCTTTGCGTTTTTTAAAAATGCTTTTAGGAAAAAATTTTTAAAAGTCCCGAAAAAAGTGGTGTATTGAACCGAAACGGGTATGTATACGGAGTTTAAGGGTGATGTATCCGCAGTTTAAGACACTTCCTCACGAAAGAAACAGGTGTTTTTATGTAAAAGGTGTCAAGTTTGTAATATGTAGGTCATTGTGTATAAGTGACATATCATGAGAACTGTCAAGGACCGGCCACTTATCCTGCAGGGAAATAAAAAAATATTCCAATTGTTATGAAAATTAATAAATTTTAATAAAAAATTTATACTTTGAACGGATTTAAATAGAAAAACGTTGGCAAAGCGCTTGGAAAGCACTTTTTCGAATTCATACTACCTTCTACACAAAAAATAAAGTGCTTTGCCGAGACTTTTTCTTTGGAACGGTTGGCAGTTTCTGCCTGGGTAGATTTTAATAGATTCATAAAATTAATGAATTTCAACTTTATGTGTCAGTAATGAAAAATTTCACAAAAATAATAAAAAACATCATAAATATTAAGAAAAATTTCTTAAAACAAATATTTTTTTAAAAAACCTTTTATAACTTTCATAAAACCTTTCATCAAAATCATGAACAAATTCATAATTTTATGAATGATTTCATAAAAGAAAAATATTTTTGCATAATTTCCATTTCCATGTTCCCATTTATTAAAAATTCATTAGCTAAATGATTTAATTCATTTATTTAATGAATTTTCATTATTAAAACTATAAACACAAATCAATATCTGTAGTTTTCAAGTTTTCGAATATTCTTTGAATTAATGATAATCTTATGAACTTTTTCTTATGCTCTGGTTTCTATGAATTCTGTTATATAGATTCTATGAAAAGCATCATTCGCTGACTTCTAATGAGAAAATTCTTTCAGTGTACGTTGCTTCAACAAAATAGGAATGGATTCTCTATGAATTAGACCGCTTGATTTCAAATCTGCCATCCAAATATTTTTAACAAGTACTGTTTGTGAGATATTGGCGTTTAAAAATGCAAACAAGAGATGGGAGGCTCCCATTGGGAGCGTGAGTCAATTTTGACCCACGCACGCTCACGAATTAAAAATATTGCTCAAACACGATCACGCACGAAATTTTTATTTCTGCTCACGTTCACGCACGCTCAAGTGAGTAACATAAAATTAATCATATTGCTGACACAAGATTACTCACGAATTTTTTATTTCTGCTCATGTTATGGCACGCGCACGTAAATAACTTAAGTTTTTCGCATGAAATTAAAGAAAAACAAATTTTTATTTTTTGCACGCCTATTTGGCGTGGCACGAAAAATTCGTGCCACGCGCGCATCTTTAATTACAACCATTATATTCTCATAGAATAATTTTCAATAAAATTATTTTTGTGTTTTAAATTTATTTATTTTATTTATGAACAACTTAAGCAACATGTTTTTCGAATCGAAACTTTCGATTTCATCAAGATCTTGTCTTGTTAGTGTCCACAAAAAAATATTATTATACATTCAACTATACACTCATTGCGCATTAGAAAAAGAGGGTGCTGTGGCTTTGTGGTTATGGCGTTGGACTACTAGCCAACAAGCCTGGGTTCGATTCTCAGCTCAGGCAGAACAACATTTTTTCAGATAATTATTAGTTTTTATTTATAACTAATATCTATTGCAGCCCCTCCTTCGTTGATAAATAGCCCTAAAACGTCAACGAAATAAAATAATGGCTAAAAATACAGCTTCAAAAATAATTCGGCAGATCAATAACAGATTTGTCTAAAGAAAAAGTGTGTCAGAATGTTTATATTTTTCTATACGAAAAAAGCCTTAGAATATTAAAATTTTTCTTTCGAAAAAATACGAGAATTTTTTCCGACAAAAAATTTGGGACATTTTCTTGGATTTTTTTTTTTTTGGAAAAATTTGATAATTTTTCAATGCGAATAATCTGACAATTTTTTATCTCGGAATGTTTACATTTTTCTATATGAATAAAGCTTCGGAATATTTTTAGAAAAAAAGTTTGTGCATTTTTCCAAACAAAAAATTTGAGAATTTTTCTATTAGAATAGTTTGTGAATTTTTTATTGGAATTTTTAGGAAAAATCTCAGAATTTTTCGATATGCATAATATGACAGTTTTTTATTGGAAATTCTAACAATTTTTCTATAGGATGAATCTGAGAATTTTTTAAAAACTTTTTCTATAGGAAAAATTACTCAGAATATGTGACTTTTTTTATAGGAAAAATGTCTCGAAATCTGAGATTTTTTCTATTGAAAAATGTCTCAGAATATAAGACTTTATAAGGAAAAATTTCTCAGATTGTAAGATAATGTGAGTTTTATTTAGAAAAAAATTTCTAGAGTTTGAGACCTTTAGTATATGAATTTGAGACTTTTTCTGTAAAAAAAAAAACTTAGACTTCTAATACTTTTAGGAAAAGCATCCCAGAATATCAGAAAATGTCTAAGATTTTGAGATTTTTTCTATTTGAAAAATGTCTCAGAATCTAAGATTTTTCTGTATGAAAATGTCTAAGACCTAGAAACTGAGACCTTTTTCTTTAGAAAAAATGTCTCTAAAACTGATATATTTTCCATAGGAAAATTTTTTCAAAATCTCTTCTCAATAGGAAATATGTCTCAGAAAATGTTTAAGAGTCTACGACTTTTTCTAAAAAAAAGTGTCGCAGAAAACTGGAAATTGCCTTAAAAATTGTAAAAAGCATTAAAGTCCTTAATTTGTTTAATCACAAGCACTGTCTATACAATGGTGTTTCAAAGCCTGAAGATTGTGTAGAAAGAATGCTTTGGCACAGACTATATACAGACTCGACAGTAGAGTTTTATAACAAACAAGTAAAAAAGTTAAATTCGGCCTTGCCGAATGTAGTGATACCCTCCACAATTTCAAAAAGATTATTGCAAAAAACATTATTTAAAAGGAATTTACTTTTGAAAAAAAAAAATTCCGCGAAAAAAAATTTCCGCGAAAAAAAATTTCCGCGAAAAAAAATCCGCGATTTTTGTCTTTTTTTGTCAAAAAATATGTTCGTACTTGTTTAAATACCATTTGGTGTTCAATTATGTTCACATATGTCAACCAGCAGGCGAATTAAAGCATTTTGTATTTTTAGGTTATATTGAATGTACTGAAATTTGTGAGGTGTCCTTACATTTTCGTTCATAACTTTTGAACCGCTGAACCGATATCGCTCAAATGCAATACCAAACTTCTCGGGAGAACTTCTAATAAATATTTTAAGTTTCAGTCATCTCTGTCCAATATTTTGTCCGTGATCACCATTTCCACAGACAGACGGACAGACGGACATCGCTAGAATTTCTTAGAATCGATCACTGATCAATAATATATATACTTTATGGGGTCCCAGACCGATATTTCGATGAGTTACAAACGGAATGACAAACTTATATATCCCAGCAAAACTTTGGTAATGGGTGGTGATTATATAACACATTACCAGGTAATGTATATACCTCATTTGTAGCATTATTTTAGGATGTCTTACCAAACATTTATTCCACAGCGTATTATTTTCAAGTGAAAAATAATACATTACTAATAATTTGATACGTAATGCATGATTATTGGAAAAAATGTATTTCATATTTACTCCCACCAAAAAAAATGCGGAGTACTTCTATTTGGAGTGCTTTAAAACTATAACAAATGTAATGAAATACAACAAAAATAACAAAAAACACAAGAAAAAAACACACAAACAGTTTTTTCTACTCCATAAAAAGTTGTTATTCAGCACTTAACTCATTACCTTCCGCGACACTCCCATACAAATGTAAGTAGATATTCAGTAGATAAGAAGTACTCCGAGCTTTCAAACAACTTCCAACTACTTCCACGGAGTAGTTCTTTTCTACTGAATATCTACTTACATTTGTATGGAGGTGTCGCGATAGGTAATGAGTTAAGTGCTGAATATCTATGTATTCTGGAGTAGAAAAAACTGTTTGTGTGTTTTTGTCTTGTGTTTTTTGTTATTTTTGTTGTATTTCATTACATTTGTTATAGTTTTAAAGCACTCCACTGAGAAGTGGTAATGACTTTTTTTGCAGGGTTATTTCTAAACATTAAATCATGGATGACTTATATTTGGTTACATTATGTATTATTTGAAAGTTTGAAATAATGCATTATTTATAATTGGATGCATAATGCATTACAATAATATAAAAAATAATTATTTTTAAAAAAATTCATAAGTTTAAACTAGAGATGGGCTCACGACAGGAAATTTCTAACGCGACACATTCACGAGCATATTTTATCTACTTACACTCACTTACAATCACGTGAGTAAATTTAATACAAAATTACTTTTTCACTACTCGTAACACCTTATATATTATCTTCTGGTATGCTATATTATTTCATTTCTCGTAACCTATAAAATATCATATATTTTACACCTTACTCGTATTCTTCGTTATAAATTTATGACTTATTTTATACCTTACTGGTATTCTTTGTGATAATGTGGATGCATTACTTTGAGTCTCATCGCCTGTTAAAATCATCAATGCTGCAATGTATAAAATAAGAGATCCTATACCTTATTTTATACCTTACTAGCTGGCCCGGTCCGCGTTGCTGGCCCAAATATAAGATCCGTGCTATATTTCGACTCGCTTAAAATATATAGCCCTGCAAAAATTTAAAAAATTTCTTGGCTTAGAAAAATTTGTGGGCGTGGTTGTAAAGACCCAATTAGGCAGATAATCATCTTCAAATTATAATATTGGAACAAAAAAAATTACAATGTCTTCGATTAGCGAACTGTACAAATTTCAAACTTCTTTAGTATCATTACGAACATATACTTCGTTCTTAACGTGAGCTATTGTCATGAGCTCAAGCAAACCTTTATAGTTTTCCCGAATTTTCCATTTTTCCGGGACACTTTTCTCATTTATATTTCCTTAAAAACCTAATTAAATCTATAACTAACATAAAAGATCGGTCCGTTCATTAGTAGTTGACATATTTATAGAAAAGTGGGCGTTAAATTTTGTGTGGTAAGTTAAACTTGTACATATGTTGACAATGCCCAAGAATTTAAAATCATTTGTACCAAGTTAAAGCGAAATCTATTAAGAAATATTGTTTTTTAATAGATCGAATTAGTGTTAAAATAAATTTTAGATGTATCGAAAAAAGTGGGCGAGGACAATTTTTCTTTCCAAACAATTATATGGACTATAACGAACATTGAAAACAAAAAAGTTAGCCAAATCGTTCTCAAGTGTTGCAAATTAAAGATATTGAAAAATGTTGGCTTTGAAGTAGGGGAGGACAATAATTATTTCAGTAAAATCCTTAGTTGGATTATAATGATCATTAAAGAATTATCATAAATCAGGCCAGTCGTTCTCCGATTTTAGATGTATTGAAAAAAGTGGGAGTGTAAAAACCTTAGTTGTACTATCACGAACGTCAGCAGGTACTACTAATAGCCAAATCTGGCCTTCACAAATTGTTTCAGCCATTCCATGATTTAAAATATATACATCGGGAAAAGTGAGCGTAAAAGTAGGCGTGGATAATTTTTCTTTCTTTAAAAATCTTTTGCGGACTATAACCAAATCGGTCAAGCCGTTATAGTTCTTTCAATACATAGAAAAAGTGGTCATGGGAAATTTCACTATCCCTAAAAACCTTAGTTGAATTATGACGAACATTTTCAACAAAAATTAGCCGAAGTGGGCGTAGTCAATTTCTTGGAAGTTGGAATATTGTGAAAATTCATTTAAAACAAAGTTAGTCAAATCGGTAAAGCCATTCTCAGATTTAAGATAAATTGAAAAAGTGGGCGTAAAAGTGGGCGTGGTTGATTTTTCCTTCAGTAAAATGTCTTTGTCTTTGCGAACTGTACAAACTAAAAACTTCTTTAATATCATTACGAACAACACAAAAATAATAACGCATATCCTTCGTTCTTATTGTGAGCTATTGTCTTGAGTTTTAACAACCCGTTATAGTTTTCCCAAATTTTCCATTTTTCCGGGACACTTTTCTCATTTATATTTCCTTAAAAACCTAAATAAAACTATAATTAACATAAAATAATCGGCCCAGTCATTAGTATTCGACATATTTAGAAAAAGTGTTCGTTAAAATTTGTGTCTCCGATTTTAGATGTATTAAAAAAAGTGGGAGTGGACAATTTTTCTTTCCGTAAAAACTGTAGTTGTACTATCACGAACGTCAACAAATACTACTAATAGCCAAATCGGCCCTGCCGTTCTTCTATTTTAGATATCTTCTATATAAATAAAAATCAATTGTCGTTCGTTGGTACCAGCATTAGTTGAGAACGAAGGCTATGCGTAATTTATTTTTGTGTTGTTCGTAATGATATTAAAGAAGTTTTAAATTTGTACAGTTCGCAAAGACAAAGACATATTATTTTTTGTTAGTTCTAAAATATAATTTGAAGATGATTATCTACCTAATCGTGTCTTTAAAACAACGCCCACAAATTTTTCTAAGCCAAGAAATTCATTACATTTTTTGCAAGGCTATACACTAAGAAAATTATGTCATTAACTGTTTGTAGGTTATTTTAAAAAGTACCCGGCTAAAAATGAATTGTATTGAATTGTATATGAGCATATATGAACACATCTGACCATACATCATTAATTCGAAAACATATATGATCATATAAGAACATATATTAAAATTGGCGCTTATTCAATATATGACCATATATGGTAAATTATATGATAATATGCGATCATATATTGGCCCATCCTTAACATAAATTATCATATATGATCGTACATGAGCTTGTATACATTATTTTTAGCCGGGTAGTCAGTAAAGTTATTTTAAAAGAGAAATCACTTATTTTATAAAGGATTTAATTTTTTTACTATTTCTGTAGTTTAAAAAATATAATTTACTGTCTTAAAAACGAATTTTCTGTTACATTCATTTTCGGCAGTAAAAAATTTATTCTATAGTTTTACTGTTTTACAATACAAAATAAGTGAATATTCAGTAGATTTTTAATTTTTTGGTCAGTCATTAAATTAACATTTAAAATTGTCTGTAATGTGTTTTTATTTTAAATGAAAAACAGTGGAATGGTTTTTAAATAAAATTTCATTTGTTTTAAGTGAATATTCACTGGAATTTACCTACATAATTTTTTGAGTGTATATTTGAAGCAAGACGAAATATAACACTGATCTTATGTTTGGGCAGGCAACGCGGACCGGGCCAGCTAGTTTTATTATAATATTCAAAAGAGTATTATAATAAAATATAAATCAAAGAATATTTATTCTATATTTTATTTTTCTATAGATCAAATTTATCGATATATATCGAAAAAAGAGTCTTACCATAAAAACCTTATTTGAATTTTACCAACCGGGTCCATCCATTTTAAAGTGGGCGTAGAAATGGAAAATGGTTCTTTCCGGAAAACCTCAGTTGGACTATAACGAAAACAAAATAAGACAAATTGATCCAGCCATTTCATGATTTAAAATACATATATCGGGAAAAGTGAGAAAGTTAGCGTGGACAATTATTCTTTCCTTAAAAATCGTTTTATATGTTCTTTCGATACATAGAAAATAGTGGGCGTGGGAAATTTTACTATCAGTATAAACCTTAGTTTAATTATGGAGCATTTTCAACAAAAAATAGCCAAAGGGTGCGTAGTCAATTTCTTTTTTCGTAAAAACCAAAGTTGGAAAATGATAAAAAATTCATTTAAAAAAAATTGAGTCAAATCGGTGCATCCATTCTCAGATTTTAGATTAATTAAAAAAGTGGGCGTAAAAGTGGGCGTGGTCGATTTTTCTTTCAGTAAAAACTTAAATTGGATTACTATGAACATTTAAGTAAAAAATTACTCAAATCGGTGCAGCCGTTTTCCGATTTTAGTAAAATCGAAAAAAGTGGGCGTAAAAGTGGGCGTGGTAAATTTTTTTTTACGTAAAAACCTAAGTTGGACTATGACGAACATTTCAAAAAAAAAATTGTCCAAATCGGTCCAGCCGTTCTCAACTGATGCTGTTACCAACGAACGACAATTGATTTTTATTTATATAGATTTGGTAATCTAAGTTTTGCTGGGATTTTATAGGAAAAATGTCTCGGAACCTGAGATTTTTTCTATTGAAAAATGTCACAGAATCTAAGACTTTATAAGGAAAAATTTCTCAGATTCTGGGATAATGTGAGTTTTTATTTAGAAAAAAATTTCTAGAGTCTGAGACCGTTAGTATATGAATCTGAGACTTTTTCTGTAGAAAAAAACTTAGACTTCTAATACTTTTAGGAAAAATATCCCAGAATCTCAGAAAATGTCTTAGATTTTGAGATTTTTTCTATTTGAAAAATGTCTCAGAATCTAAGATTTTTCTGTATGAAAGTGTCTAAGACCTAGAAACTGAGACCTTTTTCTTTAGAAAAAATGTCTCTAAAACTGATACATTTTCCATAGGAAAAATTTTCCAAAATCTCTATTCAATAGGAAATATGTCTCAGAAAATGTTTAAGAATCTACGACTTTTTCTAAAAAAAAGTGTCGCAGAAAACTGGAAATTGCCTGAAAAATTGTAAAAAGCATTAAAGTCCTTAATTTGTTTAATCACAAGCACTTTCTATACAATAGTGTTTCAAAACCTGAAGATTGTGTAGAAAGAATTCTTTTTTTTCGACAGTAGAGTTTTATAACAAACAAGTAAGAGTGTTAAATTCGGCTGTGCCGAATCTTTAATACCCTCCAACTTGCAAAAAAAAAAAATAAAAAAAATGAAAAGGGGCGATGGGGGTCGGTAGGGGTAATTGGGGGGCAAATTAACTCTCGAATATGTGTTGAAAAATTCATTCTAATGCTTTTTGCACTAAAGAAATGCAAGTTTATCATAATTTAAAAAAAAAAAATATTCCACGCCCATAGAAGGGGACGGACCAAAAAAAACAAATTTTCAAATTCTCAGGGTCCAAATGCAGGACTTTGAACTTCTTGTAGCATAAATATGTTGCATTTGTTAAACAAAAACACAAAAAATCATGTAAAAAAGTGATATTTTCAAAGATTGGTTAAGTTCTTCAAGGAGTAACTTTTTTCCCCCTAGTCCGATTTTGCTAATTTACGAACGTGACCTATCAGACATATTCGTGCCAAATGTAGGAAGCCTAGCACTTTTATTTTGGACTGCATCGTGGTAACTACAGACGGACAGACGGACGGACAGACGGACGGACAGACAGACGGACGGACGGACGGACGAACATCGCTAGAATGTCTTAGAATCGATCACTGATCTAGACCGATATTTTTATACGTTACACACGGAATGACAAAGTGAGTATACCCCCATACTGTCGTTGGAGGGTATAAAAATAGGGAAAACTAAGCCATTTTATTAGAAAACAGAGCTGTTTTTAGCTAGTTTTAAGCTAATATGGCAACACTTCTACGACTAATAGTGCATTTACACTGGTCGTCTAAGCTAGCTTAAAGTAGATTGTGGCTCCAATCCAGTTTCAATCTATTAGATTGCCCATACAAATTTATTTTTTTCAATCTAGTAGTTTAGACTCTAATCGGCAAACGCAATCTTGTAAAGTTAAATACAACTCTGTATTTCTATTATTTCCATTTTCCAATACTGAAAAACACCGACACAAAGCCTGCCGTTTTGATGACGCCGCCAAGTATGTTTATGCCGCCGATATTGTTATTTATAAACGCCGTCGCTGGCCTTGTTAATCATACGACGACTAATTACCGTCGCTATCTTTTGACGCAGTCACATTTATTACAAACTTGCTATTATAAATGCCAATCTTAATCTTCTCAAATGTAAAAAATGTCAATGTAAACGGTACAGATTACAAAATAGATTAAAATCGCAATTTACTAGATTAGAATTCCAATGTAAACGCACTATTAGGAGTGAGTGAAGTAATTAAAACCGATCTGGCATCTATTTTTCTTATGGCGTGTTAAATTAACTTTCTCTTTCTAACCTAATTCGTAGAATAATTTGAAAAAACTAACCATATGATCAAGAACTGCTTTTTTGACACCTGTTACTTATGTCGAGTCCGTATTAGTCTGTGGCTTTGGTATCTTAGAATTTTTTTGTAAAAAAAAAAAAGAATAGAAACAAGTAGAAAAGTTAAACTCGACATGGCTGAATCTATGAATGCCCTCCACAATGACCTTTTTAAGTGATAGTAAATTTTCTAACGTGAAAAAAACTTTTTTTTAAGTAAATTTTGAAAAAAAAAATACTAAATTTTTTTTGAGTGTAAATTTTTTTTCAATACCAACCAGGCAAGGGAAACGACAAATAAATATGCCAAGCTTTAGCATCCTTAGAATTACCTTTCGAAAGTTAGCGTGTTTTTGATCACGTATATTCACGAAAACCCCTTGCCGAATTAAGTCTTTTGTTGACAACTTTTGAAACACTGGACTGATTTCGCTGGATTGCAATACCAACCTGACCAGGTAAATGCCCAACATATATGATAAACTTCAGGAGCCTCCGTAAAGTCTTTCAAAAGACTTGATATATATTCAAAGCTTACGCAGCCTCAGGATTGACTTTCGAATTTATTGTGTTTTTAACCAGTAAATTCGCGAAAAACACTTACCGCATTTTACTCTTTTGCTTTTAACTTTTAAACAACTGGACCGATTTTGCTGGATTGCAATGCCAACCTGCCGAGATATATGACAAACATATATGCCAAACTTCAGCAGCCTCAGTAAAGTCTTTTAAAAGTATACATACTGTTGGACGGACGGACATCGTTAGATCGACTTAAAATCGATCGAGGGTCAAGAATGTATAAACTTTATGGGGTCCTAGACCAATATTTCGAGGTGTAACAAACATAATGACAAACTTATATATACCCTCTATCAGAAGAGTGGAGTGTATAAAAAATGCTCCATTTTTGGAGAGGATTAGACCCACTCTGAACAAACGGAAGGACCTGTGTCAATTAAATAAATACCCAGCAAAAAATAAACGAAGTGGAAGAATTAGTTGTTTCACTACATAAAAAGTAGCGATAGGTGCCGAACTTCATATTCCGTAGGAAGTACTTTTAAAATCATTTCCAAAAATGCTACAAAATAACAATAAAAACATCTTTCACCAGTTCTTTGCTTAATGATTTTGAAGTACCTTTTCCATATGTTCTTAGGAATCAAATCACCACAACATATGAATTTTGTTTTCAACTGAAACAATTAGAATGAGGGTGATACACGAAGTATGCAATTTTTTCTACGTCCAGCTTCAAATAGATTTAGGTTTTGCAAAAATGGTGACAAAATTTGGTAATTGCATTTCATTTCTCTTTATTTAGAGCTTAAAAATCGAAAAGACGAAAATCGATTATTGATAAATTTTTCAAATTTCATATCTTATATCAAAAAAAGTTAGTCCTAAATTAAATACATTTGCGAACTAAAGCGGATGTTGCTGCATCACATTATTAAAGATTGTTTAAGCTTTTTAGAAAATTGAGGTATAGGCTTGTGGTCAAAACAAACTTGTGAATCAATTCGCCGTGAATTTTTATAGTTTTGTGATCTCTATAATTACTCCTTTTTTAATTCGAAGTATATACGTTAGATTATCAATGAAAGTAATTTTTCTCATGTAGGGTTTTTGAGATATTCGCGTTTTAATATGGAAATATTTGGGGCTCCTCTGTAACGTATTCTTAAGTTGCTCAAACACAATAGAACTCGATTTAGTTACAAAAGGCATCTTTATTCCAAATCTGGCATCCAAATTTTTCTATCACGTACTGTTTTTGAAATATTGGCGTTTGAAAAACTCAAACTCTACTGTTACGCACTTATATTCTTTATAAATCACACTAAAATTTTCAAACGCGAATATCTCAAAAACAGAACATGCTTGAAAATTGTGGATTGCAGTTTTGGAATCACCCCTAAAAGTGCTTTTTTTACTTTTTAACAGCGAATATCTCAAAAACGTACGTGCTCGAAAAATTTGGACGGTAGATTTGGAAGCAGGAGACCAAAATCTATAAGGACCAGTTAGAAATTTCACTGGATGGTTTTTGCTGTCGAACAGTGTTTTTAGTGCAAATATTACAAAAAAATACTCTTTCAATCAATCTTACAAAAATAAGTGAAAAAGAACTTCTAATTTAGAAGTTCTAAATCACCAAATAAAAATGACATAATCACACCGAAAATGCCAAGAAATATGTACTTCTAAAGAAGTGATGAAAAAAGTGCTTCCAAAAGGTCAAGTTATATTAACATCCTGATACTACTTCAGAAGTTGTGATAAAAACACTAGTGATATATGTTATACTTAAGTGTCAATCTTTCGCCACTGAAAAGTGGCGATAAAAAGAACATACTTTGTGTGTCACGCCCATATTAAATTCATCAATGTTTCAGTTGAAGAAGAAGTACATCTGGTTCATAGGTTGTGGTGAATTTTGTAGTGAATGGTTAGCTCTTTTTTTGCTGGGTATAAATTATTACAAACGCCCAATTCTACAATTGCCAATTCACAGATAATTTAAAATTAATTTCAGGTCTTGATTATTCCATTTTTTGTTCATTTAAATTTCGGCAGAAGGTTTAAACTAGAGATGGGCACATGAGCAGATTAGAGCGTGATTCACGTGATTCACGCGTGATCACGCGTGAGTGTGACTGATTTCAATTTTATTCACGTGATTGTGAGTGAGTGTGAGTGGAGACAAAAATTGCGTGAGTGAGTGTGCGTGAGTAAGATTTTTGCGTGAGTGAGTGTGCGTGAGTCAATTTTTTTGCGTGAGTTTGTGTGATTTATTTTCTCTTCTTATTTCCTTTTGTACCAAAAAAAGCAACAACAAATTTTAAAATATGGCTTAATTTAATATTTTGTCCCGAAAAAATCAAAAAAAAAAATTAAAATTTCACTGAACTTTAAATTTTGCTGGAAATTTTGAAAGATTTTTGAAATTTTAGCCTTTGAAATTTTTTTTTGTAAAAATAAGTGTTTCGTGAGTGTGAGTCGACGTGAGTGTGAGTGAAGCTTGCGTGAGTGCACGTGAGTGTGAGTTGAATTAAATTTACTCACGTGATTGTGAGTGAGTGTTAGAAGAAAAAATATGCTCGTAAGTGAGTGTGCGTGAATCAAAAATTCCTCTCGTGAGCGTGAGTGAGTGTGAGTCAAAAATCACTCACGCGCCCATCTCTAGTTTGAACTAGAGATAGGCGCGTTAGTGAATTTTGACTCACGCACGCTCATCAAAAAAAAAAATTGCTCGCGCACAATCACGGACGAATTTTTTTTCTGCTAACGTTCACGCACGCTCACGTGAGTATCAAAAATTTTTCTCACTCTAACGAAGACTCGCAAAATTAAAATAAGCAAATTTTTATTTTACTTTTTTCGAATTTTCTAAAAACAATCATTAAAATTTTTTATTAATTACCCCATAAATTCAATAAGATTCAATTTTCTTACTTGTTTTTTTGTTTCAGGCAGCATACGAAACAAAACTTACTCACGGACGCTCACGCAAGAAACTATTTTCTCTAATCACGAGCACTCACTAAAAGGAATTATTACAAATGCCCTTTACTAAAATTTCTCGTTCAGAAAATATTAAAAATCAATTTCAGATTTCGGTTATTCCATTTGTTTGCCCATGTATTTCAAAAGAGAATTTGAACCAGATCAAAATTAATTTTTGATCGAGGTTAGTTCATATTTTCTGAAGAGGATTTGGCGCAATGTGCAGAAACGGAAAGAATATTTTGAAGTGAGTTGGTCCATCCTCCAAACCAAGACCAAATTTGTTGCACAGTTTCCTGGGACATTCAAGAACATTTTTAACAAAATTACAAATATTTTTGTATTATGGATAAGATTATATGTTTGAGTAGTATTCGTCGTCTGAACCAAGCTCCTCTCTTAATTAAATAGACAAGAAAATATTAAAATCAATTTAATTATGCCAATTTTTTTAAAAATTCTCACAACTCTTTTACTTAAATTAAACAAAAAATTTTAAATAATATTAATAATCATTTAAATCGACTTTAAAATTAAAATCATCCGACTTCCATTGTTGATAATAATAGGCAGCATATTCCATGAGTTTTTGCAATAGCTTATAACACACAAATATTTGAAAAATTTTGTACAGCCAGGTTTTTCTGAAATAAATAATTTTTAGTATTTTTAAAAATGTCTTCGACCAGTGTAAAATTCGAATTGATCTTATCTGATCTGATAATGTATGATTGCATCTAATTGTATCTGCTCACATATAATTAGATGACAAATTTTTACCAATGTTGGTCAAATCCAATATATAATTACGTGGATCTCAATTTTGGTCGTTCTCTTACATATAATTATATGCAATCAGATATGATCATGTTTAAATTGCTGTAAGCAGATCAGATTAGATGTAATCCATCCGTGAAAATATCTATTGTATATGATCTCATCTGTTAAGATTTTATTACATCAATTGTATCTGATCAAATCTATTAAATTCAAGATTTTTTCCCAATTCCGAGATCTGATCAGATCTACTTGTTTCTCAAAATTGAAGATAAATCTCAGATCTAATAGATCTGATCAGATACAATTTATATAATTAGATCCCAATACATCAGCCAGATCTAATAAATTGTTATATGGGACGGGAAAAACAGTTGTATTTTCTAGTCAAACGATTGTTTTCCCTCATAAATGATATTGTATGTCGGTAACGATTTTGCATCTTGTTAACGATTTTGCATATCCTTATTTAATTACTACTATAATATAATAAATTAATTTTCACATTTACTTACATCTGCAATATCATTTTAGCTTTTGGCAAAGTTTTTGGATCCTCCTTTAATAAATTTTCTCGCACTCTAAACACCATATCGTAACAGAATCCAACATTTACATAAAATTTATTACAATATGCTGTAATGTCTATATTAAAATCAGTGCTATAAATAGAAAAAAAATTATATTAAAACTTTTTCGTTATTTAATTACATGCTAAAAAAAAACATTTTTACCCTCGACAATTCTCCCGTATTTCCTTTAAATCTGTTATGCCTGGACTATCATAAGTATTAAAAAGAAATGGTTTCATAACTTCTATAGTTATGAAAAGTTTACGTTGAACAGCCAGTAGGACAGGTTTTTGTCCAAATAAAATTAATAAGAGATCCGCCAATAATGATGGAATAAGTTGTTTAAAGAAAACCTTAAATAAAAATATTATTTGCAAATAAGTTTAACTAAAATCTAAGTCTTAAAGTTCCTCTTACCAAAAACAGATAAAGCAGTCGACTATCTGTATGATGTAAACCCGGTAAAAGAAAATTTTTCATATATGCTGCTGCAGACCAAAAACCATGATCTTGTACAATATCAATATATTGCGGAAATTTTAAATTCGAAATGGTACAGGATGAAGTCATATAAACTGGTAAATCAGGTGGTCGAGAAGTTGCATATATATTGGCAGCTTTGACGGCATAATATATTAAAGTCTTAATACCAAAATCTTGAGGCGTTAAATCCAAGCGAGTATCTTCACCAATATAAATCGTTTTTAAGAGACCAGCACCGGTAACAGCAAATAGACCCATTGCACCCATTAGCGAGGGTGAAAATCCGGGTTCAGGTTCTTCAATAGCAAATAAAACTAAAAGAGAAACTCTATTATATTAATAATCTAATATTGTAAAATTGTGGTTAGTTCTATTAACATTCTGTTGGAGTTTAGGCAAAGTTTACATATGTCAATTAAAACTCGGCTACTCACAAGGGAAGTATCTCAACCCTTATGAACCGATTTGCATGAAACTTAAAATATATATAAAAGAAACAATTTTAAGGTTGGGTTGTCTCGGCTTATCGGCCATATCGCGGATTTAGGGGTTCTAAAAATGGCGAAAAAAAGTTTTTCGGATTTTTCAACCATTTCTTTCTAAGAAACTATATGATGTTTGCATATGAGAAGAAAGGTTTTTTAATGCCTATCCAACGGTGTCATAACCTTATAAAAATTCGGCTTCGTTAAATATTCTTTTCATGAAAATGTGTAAATTTAGGGGGGTACATAAGAGAAGACATGGACCTACGATATCCATATGAATACGAAATAATCTTTATTAAATTTAAGTCGACACGTATTTGTGCTCCTGTTATTTTGGGAGTTATCGAAATTTTCCCGAAGGTCCACATTTTTTCATAAGGGGACAACGAAATTTTTAAACACTGATATGGCCGATAAGCCAAGACACCCCCAACCATAAAAGCGTTCTTTTATATATATTTTAAGTTTCAGGCCAATCGGTTCATAAGGGTTGAGATACTTCCCTTGTCAGTCTCAAATTTCTCGCTTGTGTTTTTGGATTGAAAATTTAAAGTTTAGAAAAATATTTTTTTAATTTGAAGAAATCTAATAAAAATGAGATGGCGGTTCCTCCATATAATTACTCTGTGAGGCCGGGGTCAAATTTGTCTAACATATTACACAAGCGCCTTTAAGCTTCGTTTATGATACTTATATAAAAAAATGTTAACTTAACAGATTGTTAACAGAATTTTTGTTCGTTATCGTACTTAATTAGAAATTCTTACATAATTAGAAATTATTTTTCCAACTTACCAATAGATGGTCTGTATATAGCCACCGGTAATTTATCTTTATAATCATTTACCAAGGACTCAGCCAAATTTTTCGTAAAACAATAAGTATTTGGAAAGCCTACAATTAATCTTAAAAAAAATTATATATTACACTGTGCAACAAATAAGACTTTTTGTAATAACACAAGAACTTGGATATATTGGTTCGATTTTATGTCCAGTTTGGTGACCAATTCCTTTTTATGGGCTTCCAAGGATTCTGAAAAGCATTAAGACAAGAGATCGGCACATGAGGGACTTTTGACTCACATTCATTCACGCTTATGACATGAATTTTTCAATCACGCATACTCACGAGCATAGTTTTTCTACTCACTCTTACTCACAATCACGTGAGTAAATACAACACAACTCGTGCTCATATGCACTCACAGAAGCTTAACTCACACTCATGTTGACGCACACTCACGAAACTCTTATTTTTACAAAAAAAAATAAAATTTAGAAAATCTAACAAACATTTTTGGCAAAATTTTAAGTTTTGCCATATTTCTCCTTTTTTTACTTCGGAACGAAATGTTAACTTTAACCCAATTTACAAAATTTTTTTGGTTTTTGTTTCGGGAAGATAGGAAATGTAATGAGGGAACATAAATCTCGTAAACTCACTCAAAAAAATCGACTAACGCACACAAACTCATGCAAAAATCTTACTCACGTACACTCTTACAATCACGCGAGTAAAATTGAGTTTCAGTCACACACATGCGTGATAGCCCATATCTAATTGAGACGCTCAAAATATGTTGTCATCGGTTTTTGCTCAACAGCATAATCCAACTTGGCGCTACCGCTACTATGTTTTTCAATAACAATGTGCAACAAATTTGGGTGTATCTTGGATTGGACAAAAAAAAACTAAAGTATACCAATAGTAGAGCAAAACCCCCGAAGGGTTTTGTAAACTTAGCTCGAGTTCTTTTTGTATGGCCCACTGAAGTTTTTAAATTTTTTTTAAAGGCGTTTTGAATAAGTCAAAAAATAAGTATTAAATCTAATTCTGAGGTAAACCATGTTAAGACATGTCTTCAGTAAAATTTGATGGCGGTTCTTTTCTTAGAATCCATTAACCCTCTATTTCCCCTTTTTAGGGGTCATTTTGGTCCTTTTTCAAACATCCTCATAGAACACCAATAAAATGTGCGTTTAAAGGGTTCAAATGTTCTACAAAAATTTTCTGCATCGAATTTCACTAGGGGTTGCCAAAGATCAAAAGTTCGTTTCAAAAGTGTAAAATGCTTAAAAAACTAAAATTGTAAATTATACAGCTCAACAAGAAAATGCTTATTGTATTCTGGTTAGTGATTTTGATAGTATCTGTTGCGCTGATTCCAAATCCGGAACCCAAATTTGTCTATCTTCAAGATTTTGAGTAATTCGCGGTTAAAGTGCTGAAAAAGGGCATTTTTGACCCTTTTTAAAAGCTTATAAAATAAGATCCTGACAAGCAAATGACTTGGTATCAAGCTCATTCGAAAGCCTGTAATTTTCTCTTAAAGATAAGATAAACTGTTCTAAAAATTTAATTTTCTAAAATGGCAAAAAAATCATTAGCAAAAAACCTTCCATTTTTTCAATATTTAGTTTATTTACAAAGTGTTTTCTAACAAATTTCCATACAAATTCATACGTAAATTTTAGATTTAAAGCACTTGCGGCTAATGATTTTTTTACCATTTTAGAAAATTAAATTCCAAGAAGATTTGATCTTGCCTAAAAGAGAAAATTACACACTTTCGAATGAGCTTAATACCAAGTCATTTGCATGTCAGGATCTTATTTTATAGGCATTCAAAAATAGTCAAAATGGGCATTTTTTGACACTTTAGCCGCGATTTTCTCAAAATTGTGACGTGATAGAAAAATTTGAGTGACCGTTTTGGAATCGGGGCACCAAACCCTATCAACTTTTTTTGGTTTCATCCTAAACGCAGCGACAAACCTCAGATTTGTAGAGCGGTGTTATCACATACTATTAAGTTTTTTCATCAAAGCTGTGTGAAATAAGTCAAAAAAATGTTATAAATCTGCTTCTGAGCTAAATTACGATAATAGATTTCTTCAGTGAAATTTGATGGCGGTTCTTTTCTTAGAACATAATACCCCTCTATCTCCCATTTTTAGGGGCCATTTTTATCCTTTTTCCAAGCACCCTCATAGAACACCTCTAAAATGTGCCTTTAACAGGTTAAAAATTTCGACATTTTCTGCATTAAATTTCACTAGGGGTTGTGGAAGGCCAAAAGTTCGTGCGAAACGTGCAGAATGCTTTATAAAGTAAAAATATGAAGTATTTTGGTGAAAAATAACACTGTGCTTGTCGCAAAAATTAACAAGCTGGGCAACCTGCGTGTAAAGATAATTCGGGTACGCTGAATTTAATGGTGCTAGCCGTTTTTCGAAGTTAGCGCTCGTATTCGCGATATTCGCGATTTAAAATTGCAATGCCTTGGTAATACAAAAATTAAATGTTTTTGCTTTTGGGATAGTTTTTAAATATAAATTTAGAAAATGCATTGTTTTTTTCGCAAAAAAAAAATTTCCGCGAAAAAAAAACAAAAAATCGCAAAAAAAAAAATCATTTGTGTCTGTAATTTATCATATTCTACTCAATTTCATAAATAAATAGGAAAATAAAAAAAAACTGGAAAAATAATTTCGCGAAAAAAAATTCGGGATAAAAATTTACGCGAATAAATTTTTTTGTTTGTATATTCAATAGAGTTAAGATGATAAAAATTCAGCAATTGTCTAAATAATATGAAAAAAATATTTTTTTTTATTTAATAAATGAAAAAAGTAATCGCGAGTATTGCTCATACATGCGCTAACTTTGAAAAAAACTGATATTACAATGGGATTTAGTGTACACGAAATAGCTTTACCAGATGGCTGTCGTAAATTCAAATAAAACAAAAAATATTTGTATTGAACCAATTTTTTCACGAAAATAAAGATTTTTCGCGAACAAAAAATATTGTACTTAAGCATCAAAATCGCGAATATCGCGAATACGAGCGCTACTTAACTTCGAAAAATGGTTAGCACCATTGAATTCAGCGTACCCAAATTAACTTTACCAGTAGGGTGACCAACTTGTTCAAAAAAAATTTCAAATTCGAGAACAGTGTAATTTGACTAATAACACAGTGATACAAAATCGAACTTTCGGAATCGGAATGGGATGAAACCAAAGGCAAATGAAAGCTGACGTTTTCCATAACAAAACCCTCAAGGCCTTTTTTTAGGTCAGAGCTAGATTTTATTTTACACGCATTTAAAGTTGGTGATTTTAAAGCATTTAAAGTTTTTGTGTACTAAACGTGTCCTACTTTAAAGACCCCTGGTGGTGCCCTTATTGGACATGTAGGGTCCAGTTTCCAAACTTAAGCTCAAAGTTACTTTAGCTATGACTGGTATGAATTTTGCTGCAATCGGTCCAGTACCTATTTACTGAATAGCCAAATTATTAAAATAAATAATGTACACCGTTGCGTATGATTGTTATTTAAAGGCAATTATTAATATAAATCACTGGACACCGTTGCGTATGATTGTTATTTAAAGGCAATTACAATATTAATCATTCGCCACTAATACAGTTTTCAAGCATTTATTATTGTAATTATAATAAAAGTGCACTAACTTCAAATGCGTGTAAAACAAAATCTAGCTCTGAACTAGAAAAAAGCCTTGAAGGGTTGGTTATGGAATATGTCAACTTTCATTTGCTTTTGGTTTCATCCCATTCCGATTTTGGGTGTTGCACTGTGTAATGATAACTTTAATTTTTCCTTTTTTAAACATTTTGTTTATGCCGCACGAACTTTTTACTTTGACAACCGCTAGTAAAATTTGATGCAGAAAATGTTTGTAGACAATTTAACCCATTAAACGCACACCTTAATCGGTTTTAGGAGGATATTTGAAAAAAGGGCCGAAATGATCGGAGCTAGAGGGTTAAAATGAAGAGAACCACCATCAAATTTCACTGCAGACATCTATTGTCTTAATTTAGCTCAGAAGCAGGTTTATAACATTTTTTCGACATATTTCACGACTTTGATGAAAAACATTTTTATATTAGGTGATAATTTACAATTTTACTTATTAACAGGGAAACCAAAAATACGCAGTATCATGTTTTTTCCTGCGCTTTGTATTGATAAATGGGTAAGGTATTTATACGTTTCAGAAGATTTTAAGAAATCTGCCATCGATTTGTTAGAGCATATTTTTGCATATTTTAGCCTTAAGAGCATATTTTAGCATATTTTAGGTTTAAGAGCATATTTTAACATAAGAGCATATTTTTAGAGAATTTTTTAAATTTTTAGAGCATTTTTTCACTTTTTAGAGCATTTTTTTAAGTTTTTAGAGCATATTTTTTTTTTATAGAATTTGTTTTCCAATTTTTTATAACAACACTTATTTTTAAAATTTTAAAATTTTTGTGGGATGATTTTTTTTTTTTTTTTATTTTTTAAGTGGATTGAAATGTTTGTTTTTTTTTCAAAATAACGGGGTTCTGACGATTGATAACGCTTTGGCCTGCTCTTGCTTCATTAACCCATATTAACCTTCTAACTATTCTCTATTATATATTATATCTATTCTCTATAAAATTGTAAAAAACACCTCGAAAAAGGGGACATATCGTCGCTGCGCCTAAAAATGGAGTCATGTGTAGTTTTTTAAATTTTTTTTTTATTACATCGTTATGATCCTATATTGGTCATACGTTTACTCACTAAACCGTTTTTTGATATCTTGATTGGTTCAAAAGTTAGTAAAAGGAGCTATGTGTTCGTCATACTAAAAAAAGGTCTGAAAGGAGTTATGTGTTAAGCTACACATAACTTTTTCTGATAAAAAAGTAACAGAACGTGACAAAATGGACCACTATTTTAGTAATATGAGGTTCACACATAGCATCTAAGTATTTTGAATGAATTTGTCAAGATTTTTGGAAAATAATTGCATATTTTCATGCTGTTATCTAAATCCTAAATGGCAGGTAATCAAGCCTTGTGAAAGCAATTAAATCATTTGACGGCGGAAAATTTTAGAATCTAAAGTACAGAATCTTCCACAGATGTCAATTTATGTCGAAGCTCTTGAATAGTTACAAGAAAAAACAAAAAATATCACCAGTTTTTCGAAAAATCTGTTGTATGCTGTTTAATAAAGAGCTTTATAATATCAAAATTTCAAAGACCTTGTCTAACTTATGTCGCTTTAAACCACCAACAAACTTTATTTAGTCTTTGTCTCTCTCGAAAAGAAATTAACAATAAGAATGGTTTCATAAACAAAAGGAGTTATGTGTAAAAAATATTTCCATTTTATTTAAATTTTGTTCCAAAAAGTACTTAAAAAAGGAGTTATGTGTATGTTTTTTGAAAATTTCTGCACCACTGGAAAACCGTTAAATGTTTCATACTTTTTTTGTAGTATGTGGATATCATATCGGTACAAGAATTTTTTATAGAACAAACTTTTAAAAAAAATCGCGAAGGGACGAAAATAAACAGTTTTTTTGCTCTCCTGAACACTTGCCCCAAAACACATGACTCCATTTTTAGGCGCAGCGACAATATTTTTTTTAAGATCATATTTTTATTGTTTTTAGAGCATATTTTCCGTTTTTAAGGGCATTTTTTAAGCTCATAAAACGTGTTTTTTAGAGCATATTTTTGGTTTCCCTGCTTATTAAGCATTTTGCACATTTCACACCAACTTTTGATCTTAAGCAACCCCTAGTAAAATTTGATTCGGAAAATTTTTTACTAGAACATTTTAACACTTTAAACGAACGTTTTATTGGTGTACCATGAGGATATTTGAAAAAAGGACTAAAATGACCCCTTACAATGGGAGATAGAGTGTTAATATATTCTAAGAGAAGAACCACCATCAAATTTTACTGAAGATATGTCTTAACATTATTTACCTCAGAATTAGATTTAATACTTTTTTTTGAGATATTTATAACGCCTTTAAAAAAAATTAAAAACTTCAGTGGGCCATAAAAAAAGAACTCGAGCTAAGTTTACAAAACCCTTCGGGAGTTTTGCTCTACAGTTGGTATACTTTCATTTTTTTTTCCCATCCAAGATACAAAATCGTGTTGCACAGTGTTGTAAGGCTAATAGTCCATTGAAGAAATTCTTTAAACATTTTATGTCAAAAAATAATTTTTTCTGGACTTTTTTTTTAAATAAAGGGAACAATAATTGTTTTTCACTTTTTTTCAGCATGATTTGCTGAAGCTTTTCAGATTTCCCTAACAACCACTACAATCTGAACATGTTTAGGCACCCTTAATATCTACTAAAGACCAATTGTAACATCAAAAAATGGTCGTTTTTGTCTAACAAAATCCACAAAAAGTCTTACAACGCCCCTGCAGTCGCCCCTAGAGAGATATAATGGAAAATTAATGCTCCCTAACATTTTTCAAAATATACCTGGGCACAGCCTCCACTCCTATACATAATTACATTTTATAATTGAATTTTTATTTAGTTCGGTTTGAGTCCATATTAATTATTTCTGAGAAATAATAATTGTTGTACAATGAGAAAATCTGAAAAAATCAGGTGACAACACAGGTCAAGTGGAGATACGACAGCTTCGGAAGATTGCACCCTTCCATCATCAGCACTCCTTCGATTGCCACACACTTAATGTGTGTCAGATTAAAATTAGCCATTTAAATGAAACTTTTGAACAAATTAAATATAGGAATTACTCCTCATTGTGCAATCGAAGGAGTGCTGATGATGATGTTGGTATTAACGGACTATTAGCCACATTATTAACAATTATACTTAAGCGGTAGCCCAAAGTCTGACAAGCTGGACAACTAAACAATCTAGGTAAAGGGTTTCATTACCTTTCGGTAGTAGAACCTAACCTACATAGTCAAGTTCTTGCGTTTTTTTGTACTGTTACACTGTATTATCAATCTTAAGAATTATTTAAAATTTCTTACTTTCTTGTTATTATATCCAATTCTTCCTCTGTTATATCATTTCTTTTTACTAAATTTAAACAAAATTTCCAATCCATTGGTGATCCATAGTATTTAGGATCCACCCGTTTTAAATAAGTGTTACTAAAGAATGTTGAAATATGCATAAATATTTTGAGATTCTTTAGAGTTTCTGCAAATTTGATTGCCTCCTCTGTACCACCAACGTTTAATATCAATGCATCTTTAAGGGGTTCATCAAAGCGTACGGTGGCAGCACAATGAAAAACTATTGAAACATTTTCCAAGATCTTGGCATATTCACCTGTAATACCTAATAGAGGTAATTCAGCGTCCCCAGGTATGGCTACAAGTTTATCGTCCAACTCATTGGGTTTTTGTAATTTTAGTTGTCGAAAGATCTGTAAGAATTTTAATTAAATTATTTATAAACATTTTAATTGCAAAATGTACTTAATAAAGGTTTTTTTACAACAAAGTATAACAATGTTGCTAATGATTTATTTAAATGAGAAAATTTCATGAGGATATTGTTGTTTAAAATTATTAGCACATATGAGGTATTTTATAGCAAATTGTTTTAAAAAAAATGTTTTTAGAAATAATTTTTAAATATTGTTTAATACTTTTAAATAACACTGTGCACGAATTTTAACAAGCTGGGCACCTTACTGGTAAAGTGAACTCGAGTACGCTGAATTCAATGGTGTTAGCCGTTTTTTCGAAGTTAGCGCTTTTATTCGCGATTATCGCGATTTAAAATTTTGATGCAATTTAAATAAAACCGATATTTTTAAACTTTTGCGATAATTTTTGAATGAAAAATCTTTCAACCTTGTTAAATTAACACAACAAACTAGAGATGGGCGCGTGAGTGATTTTTGACTCACACTCACTCACGCTCACGACAGGAATTTTGAATCACGCACACTCACTCACGAGCATATTTTTTCTAATCACACTCACTCACAATCACGTGAGTAAATTTAATTCAACTCACGTGCATTCACGCAAGCTTCTCTCACACTCACGTTGACTCACACTCACGAAACACTTATTTATACAAAAAAAAAAACAAAAACTAAAATTTCAAAAATCTTTCAAAATTTCCAGCAAAATTTAAAGTTCAGCGAAATTTAAATTTTTTTTTTTGCTTTTTCCGGGACGAAATATTAAATTAACCCATATTGTACAATTTTTTGTTGCTTTTTTTTTGTACAGAAGGAAATAAGAAGAGAAAAAATAAAACTAAATAAATAAAAAAATCGACTCACGCACACTCACTCACGCAATTTTTTCTCCACTCACACTCACTCACAATCACGTGAGTTGCCCATCTCTACAACAAACCATGATACTGTGATTTTTTTCGCGAAAAAGATTTTTTGTTCGCGAAAGATATTTTTTTCGTGAAAAAATTGTTTCAATACAATTATTTTTAGTTTAATTTGATTGAATTTGCGACACCCATCTGGTAAAGCTAGTTCGTGTACACTTAATCCCATTGTATTATCAGATTTTTTCAAAGTTAGCGTATGTATTAGCGATATTCGTGAATAAAATTATTTAAGTTTTTTGTAAAAAAAAAACATTTTTTTTATATTATTGAGACAATTGCTGAATTTCTATCACCTTAACTCTCTTGAATATACAAAACAAAAGTATAGCATTTTTTCGTGAATTTTTTTTTGCGAAATTTTTATTTTTTTAATTTTTTTTTATTTATTTTTTTTTTTATTTATTTTTTTTTTTATTTAATTTTTTTTGTGGAATTTTTTTTTCGCGAAAAAATAATGCATTTTTAAATTTATGTTAAAAAATTATTCCAAATCATGAAAATTTCATTTTTGTAGCACTTTAGCTTTACAATGTTAAATCCCGAATATCGCGAATACGAGCGCTAACATCGAAAAACGGCAATCACCATTAAATTCAGCGACCTAGAATTAGATTACCAACAAGGTGCCCTGCTTTTTAATTTTTGCGACTATCACAGTGTAGTTTAAGTTTAATAAGAGAGAATTTAAATTTTTTTATCAGATAAAAGATTTTTTTAAAACTTAAACTTATGAAAATTTGAATGAACTTGTGAATGCCCTTGTAAAAATATTCGACTAACAGACCTATTCACAGTTATGACTGGTTATGACTAATTTTATTATTTTCAAACTTCATATTCCCTGTGTTTGTTGTAAACACAATCATAAAAAGTCTCAAAATTTAAAATTATTTGTCAATTTTGAGACGATGTGGGTAGCAGGTCTTTATTTTTTTTTAATTTTCAAACAAAATTTGAATTTTTTTATGATTGTTTACAACAACCACATGCAAAAAATTTTGTTATGATTGTGTTATGACCTTTTTGTGAATAGGCCCCTAAATAATCTAATTCGATCCGTGAAATTGTTGTACCAAATAAAATGTAATTGTGCTATTTTAGATCAAAAAATAAAAAAAATTATACAATTTGATCCTGGATTTGGTCAAATCTTATTATATCAAGTTCACCTTTTAATATCTACTTTTACATAATTTGTTGGAATAAATAAAATACGGATCTAATCATACTCTCAAAAAAAACCTTGTCAAATTACTAGAAATAATCTCGTATTTAGTCCCATTTTACCAATATTTGACAGTTTTCCCTGTTTTTAACAAATAATTTTTGATTGAAATTTACATTTTTTTTGTAATTTTTCAGTTTTTCTTGTAATTTTACAAATTGCCAAGACTTTTTACAAAATAAATCAAGTAAATTTACGAGAATTTCTTGTAAGTTTTATTTCGCCAAAAAAAGTTGTAAATTTACAATTTTATTGGTAAAAATCTTGTAAAATTACAAAAAAAGATCGTAATTTTTACTAGGAATTCTCGTAAAAAAGGAGGTAGCAAAAAATCTAGTATAAACACGAAACCTCCTTGTAAGTTTTACCGCGTCAAAAAAATTGTAAATTTACAATTTTTTTGGTAAAAAACTTGTAAAATAACAAAATTATTGGCAAAAAGTTTGTAAAATAACAAGGAATTCTTGCGAAATTGGAGGTACAAAAAAGATACAAACTTTTCTTGTAATTTTACAAGTTTTTTTTAGTGTATCATATCAAGATGATCTTATAATATCTACTTTTTTACACTCACAATCAGAAAAGAAATTATTATGGTCCGTAATAATAATTTTTCGAATATTTAGGATCATAACATGATTGCTATGAAAATATTATGGTTGCTACAAACATGTTATGATAAAATTTGCAATCATAGTATTACGTTCTTAAATTACACCGTCCGACAAAAATGAAAAAAGTCGTTAAACACGAACTGGTTAGTATACGTTTGAAACTAGAGACTAAATGTAGTAAAACTGCATTTACAGTTTTTAATTTTTAGATCCTGTTTCCTTTTAAAAGGGCTTCAAAGTTTTAGAAGATTCAATTTTATAAAATATTTTTTTAATATTTGTATTTGTCCTAGGATGCCAATAGTGACGGTAAATTAAAGAGGATGATCTCCCCAAATTTTTATATTGAAATACAAAATAAAAAATTGGGGGAGTTCCTCCTCTTTCATTTGCCATCACCAGTGGCATCCCAGGACAAGTAGAAATAGTGCAGAAATATTTTACAAAATGTATCCTTTAAAACTTTGAAGTCATTTTAAAAGAAAACAGGATCACGAAATGAAAAACTGTAAGCGCAGTTTTACTCCATTTGATCTCTACTTTCAGACGTATATCATCCGGTTAATTTTAAATATTGGCTGTCGGATGCTGTTATGGTTCCCACAATCATATCTCTTCCCTGCGTGTATAATTTGATGAAAACCCCAAAATACAGACCTTTTTATATATGTAGCAATAGAGTGACATTTTTTATTAAACTTTTGACTTTCCCAAGTTTCTAACATTTATGAGTTACAAATTTGAGGCTTTCAGATCAAATTAAGTGTTGTGATTTTTGAAAATTAAAAAAACTATGTCTTACGACACACCACGAATATTAAAAAAAATATTAATTTGGTCGAACGGTTTTCCAGATATCGGTATTTGAAATTTTCCTAAAATGGTGGTTTTTCCCTACGTTAAAGAATTATTTAAAAAAAAAAATTCAAAATTCTTTCCCTTGACCTTTTGATAGAACTTGAGGCAAGCTTTCACTTAAAACTGATTTCAGACTTATCCGATCATTTTAACCCGTAACAGCATTCGTTCAAAGTTGTGATTTTTTATAAAATGCGTCTAAAACATTTAATAAAACGCTAAACTTTGATAGAAGGGCGTCATGGGTTAAAATTTTCTGATTTTTTTTTTTAAGATTTCTTGAACGTAGCAAACAACCACCATTTTTAGAAATTTTTGACAAATTTCAAATGGCGATATCTCGAATACGACTTGTCCGTTTTTAGAAATTTTTTGATCTTCATATTCAGCATGCCAAACCTAATATCAATAATGTAAATAATCTATTGCAAGATATTTTTTTTTATGTATGGAACTTTCAAATATCCAAAATATAGGGTGAACCTCAGCAATATTTAGGTTAAACTTTATTGTCGACGAGTAGTGTAAACGCAGTTTGATTTCTACATGATTAAATGTCGGTGATGGCAGTTTGGTGTCATTTAATAATGTACAAATCAAACAGCGGTTTTACTTCTCGTCGACACTAAAGTTCATCCTTAACAATGCTGAGGCTCACCCTGAATATTGGTGGAAATTTTCCAAAAATCTAAAACTTTGATTGAAAAGCGCCACGGGTAAAAATGATCGGATTTGGATCTATTATTAGCAATTTTGAGATTTTTTTTAAGTTTTTTGACCGTAGGAAAAACCCGCCATTTTTTGCAAATTTTAAATGTCGATATTTTAAAAACCGTTTTTTTTATGTTCGTTTTATGTTCGTGTTTAATGTAAAATTTTCGAAATTTAGATCGCCTGGCACCACAGGTTAACTTAATCCGAATGACCTCACATTTGTGCCATATTAAGGTCTGAACAGAACAAGCCCGGCACGACTTTTTCCATACGATTTGACAGTTAAAAACCGTGACCGGCACGACAAAAAATTAAAACTTATTTTATTTTATCTCCGGGTTCTCTCAATCTCCCTCCCTCTCACACTCCAGGGTTGCCGCATTTTCACAACAATTTTTTATTTTTCATTCACAATGGTGTAACAAATGTACAGTAGTGCCAACTTAATCACATTGACTATGTGATAAGCGATTTTTTTCCGTAAAATTACTCTAATTTTATTAAAAGTTAGCACCACTGAACAAACAAATGACATTTTTTGCCGTTGCCGTCCCCCGTCATTGTTTTGGGCCTATTTTCTCCGGCAACGGCAACCGTCCCCCGTGCCGTGTTTGTTCTGTTTCTACCTTAAGTTTTAGGCCTGGGAGAAAAAAAGTTCCCGGACGTTCAAAATCGGAAGAAAAACTTTTTTGCCCAACAAAAAATGCCAGTCTTATGCCACATAGTCTTTTTGACACTCAAAAATAATTTTACACATACAAAAAAAAATTTACACTCAAAAAAGTTAAAGTCCAAATATTTTTTTACAAAAACTACTAAATAACGTTGTTTTACTTAATTTTAACTCTGGAAATAACAATCATGCAGAAAACATTAATATAAAAAATGACTTCACTCTACTTACCATTTCTTGTTTAACTTTTTCCAGACGCTGCTCTATTCCAACATTCTTTTTTGGCCGCAATAAACAATATATTTTGCGAACATTGCAGGAACGTAAAAGTTTTTCAATTAATGCTTTACCAACAACTCCTGCAAAGGTTCAAGGAGTATGAAAAACAAAATAAAAATCAAATTTATATTCAAAATGTTCAGGTTTTTCTAAAGAACACACAATATTAAATTTATAAAAAACAAGTAAAAAAGTTAAATTCGGCCGTGCCGAATTTTAAATACCCTCCATCTGTATCCCAGTATTTATAAATTAATACGATTTTCTAATGCACGTTCTTTAAAAATTTAATATCAATGGCACAGATTAATACAGACTCGACAATTATAACAAGTGTCCAAAAAGTAGTCTTTAACCATATGGTTATTTTTTTAAAATTATTCTACTAATTAGGTTAGAGAGAGAAAACCAATATAAGATAATAATCACAATTGGAGAAGCGTTTTTCCGCAACTGTTCACATACGTTTTATATGACAACAAAATTCCGCCGCGTTTTTCCGCCAAACTAGATTCAATTCTATTTTTATGAGGACAATTGCGTTTTTCCGCTTCCCGCTCCAATTGTGATTATTCTCTAACACGCCATATGAAAAAAAGGTAGAACGGCTTTTATTCTTTTACTCCTTTCTAACTAGTAGAAAGTGTTGCCATGCTTTAAACCAGCTAAAAACCGATCTGTATCTTTTACCCATTTTTGTTTTACAACTCTAATGTCTAGTCTGTATAGACTATATATCTATGGCACAGACTAATACAGACTCGACAAATATGACAGGTGTCAAAAAAGTATTTTTTAATCATATGGTTAATGTTTTCAAATTATTCTACGAATTAGGTTAGAAAGAGAAAACTGATATGACGCGCCATAAGAAAAATGGATGCCAGATCGGTTTTTGTTGTCTCACTCACTCCTAAGTCGTAGAAAGTGTTGCCATGTTAGCGTAAAACGGACTAAAAACCGCTGTGTTTTCTCCTAAAATCGCTTAGTTTTTCCCCATTTTTTCTTGTAAAACTCTACTGTCGAGTCTGTATTTAGTCTGTGTCTATGGTGTCTATGGTGTTTAGAAAATATTTTTTTTGCCCATTACCAGGGCTGGAAAATCTCTAAACACCGTTTCTGTTAAAATAGCGTGTTTTTTTTTTAATTTATATGAATATGTATATCAAAATTGCTACACTCAAAAAATTATAACGGTAGATTCCACTACAAAAGACAGTTAAAACAACTACATTTGTTGTTGTTTAGACGTCTACGTTGTTGTTTTTAACTATTAATTAAAACGTCTCCCTATTGTCACCCGCGGATCTTTATGGAATTAGTTTTATTTTGTAGATCAGAAAAAATAAAGGGACACATATTTTTTTTAGCGGCCCAAATTCATATTTAGGGGGTAAAAATGAGGGGGAAGACAAGGCAATTTTTAAGTTTTTAATTCAATTCCATTTTTATGAGGACAATTGCGGAAAAACGCTTTCCGCTCCAATTTGTTAACATTCATCAAAACAAAAAAAAAAAAAAACGAAACGAAATGTTAACTTCCATTAATTTCTCAATTTAATTTAGCATCGTTGGGCATAGTTTTGTAAAATATTACACATTTTCGATGAAATATTGATAAAATTAGCTTATTAAGGTACCTACAGACGACGCAATATTATGCACAATATTTTTGACGTTTTCCCACAATTGGCATATACTATGTTTAGACCAAACAAAAACTAACTTGTTTTTGGCAAAAAAGCATTTTGGAAAACCAAACTGTTTACACCAAATAAAAAGAGTTTTTGTTTGTCAAATCAAATTAATTATTTTCTAAATTCACTAAAAAACACAAAATTACAATAGCCACACGTTATTAAAAAAATTAAATTACACATTTATTTACTTTTTTAAAAGATTTGAATATTAATTTAACAAAAAAACAAATATTTTTATTTTGACATTCGTTTTTACCAAAAGAAAATTGAAAAAAAACATTCACACTGAATTAATAGTAGCATAGACCACAACCTAAATTCTAGTTTTTGTTCAGTTTTAGTTGGCAACGCAGTTTTTAAATTGTATGGAAAATTTATGTAGTTTTTGCCAAAAACCAAAAAAATATTCTAAAACAAGTTGTTTTCGTTGGTGTAAATACCGTAATACATAAAAATACTGAAATCGATTTGATTTGTAAAAATAATATTTATAAAATTTATTCTTAATGAATAAAATTTATTTAAAAAAAAAATTAATTAACTTATTTTATTTCAAATTTTTAAATTAAAAAATCAAGTAACTCAAAATAAAAACTTATTAATGGTAAAATTAAAAAAAGCCACAAATGAAAAAAAAAAAAAAAAATTATACTCTCGGCCAAACCGGGAGACGAACCTGGTGCCCCCAAATTAATATCCGACGACACTACCATTAGACCACCGGCAGCATTAAAAATGCATGTCAAATTCGCAATTTTGTTTGATTATAACACAGCAATGCTTAAAATAACTTATATACCCAGTGGTACTACCAGTAGGTAGTGGTAGGTATACCCAGTGGTAAGTATACCCAGTGGTAGGTATACCCAGTGGTAGGTTTAAAAATATATTCCTAGTTTTTTATAGGGATCATACTATACTATAAGCTAACAAAATTAATCGTTACTAACAGTGTTGCCAGAAATCGTCAATAGGCAAAAATCGTCTGTCCGTTTGTAAGAATTGGACGCAAAATATAAATATATTGAATGTGTTTGATATTGATCTTATCTAAGAAATTATAAAAAAAAAAAAAAAAAACAATCAAAACACAAATAAAGAGTGGATGGTATAAAAAAAAATGTAGAAAATATATTTTTTTTTCAAAAATTATTTCATTAGCAATTTAAAGACTATCTTAAAAGAGATAAACAAAACCGGGCAAATTACAACAAACCCTCTACTGTTGTGTATAAAAGAAGTTTTGTTAAATATACCATATTTTTTCCACCAAAATTCAATTTCGCTTTTAAAGAAAAACAAAACGACATTTAATTAATAATTAATTACAGCACATTTATATATTTGCAAAAACTGAGAAAAATCAATGACTCGATAAATATAATGAAGGGTATAGATTTAGGTGATTTAAATAAAATTATAATAATAAACAATATTAACAAAAAAAAAAAAATCTTGAGTCCTAACATGATTCGAACCCGGGACTCCATGTATGAAAATCCAACACTCTAGCCATCATACCACAGACTGATTAAAAGTTTTACAATTTTGCGGGTATGTTAAAAGAACGAGAACCAAAACAGATAAATTAGTGTTGCCAGAAATCGTCAATGAAATCGTCTGTCCGTTTGTAAGAATTGGACGCAAAATATAAATATATTGAATGTGTTTGATATTGAACTTATCCAAGAAATTATAAAAAAAAGAACAATCAAAACACAAATAAAGAGTGGATGGTATAAAAAAAAACTGTATAAAATAAATTTTTTTTTCCAAAAATTATTTCATTTACCCAATGACAAAGAATACAAAAGATTGTTAGGCCGAATATAAATTATTAAGGATTTTAATAAATTGTAATTTTATAAACAATATTGAAGCTAAAAAATAAATAAAAAAAAAAAAAACTTCATCCCGACCATGACTCAAACCTGCGACCATATGAATGATAAGCCAACAGTGCAGCCATCACACTCAAAATAATAACTCTGTTAAATACTCTGTAAAATGACTGTAATCTCAATTCGACAGATATTTGACAAAGTTATCTGTCGAAATACAGATTTTAAGAAAAATCTTTGTATTTTCTTGTGACCGAAAAACAAAATTTTGTAAAATTGGAGTTACTCATTAAAAACTTGTAATTTTCACAAAAATAAAAAAAGCTGGAAATTGAACAAAATTTTAATTTTAATTAATTTAATTTTAATTATATATAAAATGGATTTAACGAAAACTTTGTAAATTTACAGAGTTTTTTTTTGTAAAATTTTGTAGTCATTAAATGCATTTAACTAAAACTCTGTTAATTTACGGAGTTTTTTTGGTGAAATTATTTTCGGTTTTAGCAATATTTTACAGATAATTCTGTAAATTTACAGTTTTTTTTGATCGAAATCATTTTACAGAGTTTTCTTCGTAAAATAACAAAAAATCTTGCTGGTTGGAAATCTATGGTATTTTCTGCTGGCTCAGCAGAATATCTCTGTAATTTAACAGAGTGATTATTTTGAGTGCACTACTGCTGTCTATAAAATAAGTTTTGTTGAATATACCATATTTTTTCCACCAAAATTCAATTTCGCTTTTAAAGAAAAACAAAACGACATTTAATTAATAATAAATTACAGCACATTTATATATTTGCAAAAACTGAAAAAAATCAATGACTCGATAAATATAATGAAGGGTATAGATTTAGGTGATTTAAATAAAATTGTAATAATAAACAATATTAACAAAAAAAAAAAAATCTTGAGTCCTAACATGATTCGAACCCGGGACTCCATGTATGAAAAGCCAACACTCTAGCATACCATACCACAGACTGATTAAAAGTTTTACAATTTAGCGGGTATGTTAAAAGAACGAGAACCAAAACAGATAAATTAAAAAAAAGCATTTAAGTAAACTGGAGTTATAACTCTTAAAACATAAAATATTAACAACATTTTTCAAATGTATTTAAATATGTTTATTAAAGTCCAAGATAAATCATCTTCTAAATGTGCCAATTTTGCTCCAAATTTGCTCATATTTTCTATATAGGCCACAAAGACCATATTTACACTCCATGTTAAAATTTGTTTACATACGTTAATCAGAATTTGAGTTATAGTATTTTACATGCTAGGTTTGTATGGGGGGTGTTACACCCCTTTTTTCTATTCCGCCCAAATTTTACATAGAGATCAGACATGCTAAAATATCATTCTATACCAAATTTCATTCGAATCTGTTAAACAGAAGCCGAGTTATAGCATTTTGCATGCTAAGCTAATGTGGGAGGTGCCACTCCCCTTTGTCCAATTCTTCTAAAATTTTACACAGACATTGTACATGGTATAATATTATTCTGTACCAAATTTTATTTTAATCTGTAAAGTAGAAGCTGTGTAAACGCATTCTGTATTTTCAAAATTTAAGAGGTGTCGTTAAACTTTCACTCATAACTTTTGATCGGCTGGGTCGATTTCGCTCAAATGCAATACCAAACTTCTCGGGAGAACTTCCAACAAATATGTTAAGTTACAGTCATCTCTGTGTAATATTTTGTCCGCTACAGCATTTTCAACAGACAGACAGACGGACAGACGGACATCGCTAGAATGTCTTAAAATCGATCGGGCATCATGAATATATATACTTTATGGGGTCCCAGACCGATATTTCGATGAGTTACAAACGGAATGACAAACTTATATATACCCTCTATCACTAAGTGGAGGGTATAAAATTGTTGGCTCGCATTCAATTAAAACATTGTTGTATTAACAAACAATTTAATTGTGTTGACAAATTGTGTTGTTGAATAAAATATCAATTATTTTTTTTTTGTCCATATAATTCAATTGTTTGTTAATACACTCAAAAAAAAAAGTTTGTAAAATGACATAAAATCCCCGTGATTTTACGGGGCAGGTTTTGTAAAATATGTACTAGCAAGAATCCCCGTAAAGTTACGGGGATAATTTGTAAATTGATTTAACAAAAGAAAATGTAAATTTACAGTTTTTTTTGTAAAATATCATCTTCGAGGTGAACATTTTTTTTGTAAATTTGCAAAAAATTTGGTAAATTTACAAAACAAAATTGTAAACTTACAGAAAAAGGTTGTTATTTTACAAGGAAAAATAGAAAATGAAAAAAATTAATTGTATGTTAACAAATTATTTGGTTAAACTACTGTTTTGTATGCAAAAAACTTGTATATTTACAATAAAAAGTGGTAAATTTACAATTTTTATTGTATATGTACCATTTTTCCTTATTTTTTTGCCGTAAAAACAGTAGTTTAACCATAAAATTTGCAAATTTACAATATTGTTTTTGTATTTTCTATTTCATTTTTGTAAAATTACAACTTTTTTCGTAAGTATACAATTTTGTTTTTTAAATTTTCATATTTATTTTGTAAATTTACAAAAAAATTGGTTTATTTACATATTGGATTTGTAAATTTAAAGGTTTTTTCCTTTCGTGCATCTTATTTTTCCTTCTTCGGCAGCTGGAGTAGCACTTCAACAACCTGAAAAGATTTTTTTTCATTTGAGCACTTTTAACAAACTTTTTAATGTATAACACTGCACTTTTTTATTTTTTTCGACATTTCGTTTTTCTTAAGTAGAACACATGAGAATTGCGAAGGAGGCTACACAAGAAATTTCTTATATTTTCAGGAAAAATTAGTCAAAAAATAACAATTTTTTTTTTGAATTTTTAATTATTTTCACAAGTATTTTTAAAAAATCGGAAAAAAAAAATTGATATTGTAGATTGGATGTTTAAGTACCAGTTAAAATAAAAAAAATTTGATTTTTCATAATTGGCAGCTTTCTATTGACATTTTAGGTAACAAATTTAAAAAAAAATACCAAAAAATATGGTACAATCACCAAAAAAATGGTAAAAATACAAAAAAAAACTAGAACAATTATATAGTAGAAACACATAAAAATTGTGGTATTTTACTTAACGAAAATTACCAAAAAAATGGTGTAAAAATTATTTATAAAAAATTATTTTTAACTAAATTTTTTACTCCAAAACGCAAAAAAAAAATCTGAACTTAGAAAATTTTTCGTGTCCTATTGTCCTAGAATAATATTTTTTTTTTTTGTAAAACAACAAAAATTCTAGTAATAAAATAAGTTATGTAAAATTATATTGGAATTTTGTACTTTTCAATACATACATTTCAAACTGAAAACCTTGTAAACCTTGTAAACGATCTTAAAAAAAATGTTTGTAATAAAACATTTTTTTTGTAAAAAGACTAAATAACATCAAGTAAAATTATGTTGTACAATTACAGTTTTCTTGTGTAAAAAAACTAAACACCTTGTAATATTTTTTTAATTTGTAAAATAATTCACTTTTTTGCAAATTTACCTAAAAAATTTGTAAAATAAATTTACCAACATATAATAGTAAAATTACAAAGCAAACTGTAGTTTTCGTTTTATTAAATATACAACAATTTTTGTAAAAAGACAAAAATATTAGTAAAATAAATTTACAAACTTTTTTTTTTGAGTGTACAACAACGATTTAATTGAAAATGATATTCTTTTTTCTATGCTGTTAAAACTACAAAATTTCGGTTGATAAATTTGCATATGTTTGACTTATCACAACTGAAAATTTATTGTCACCACTCAATTTCTTTGATATAACGGTTTTCTGATTAAAACAACCACAATTAGTAATTTATTTTTCTTTAAGTTTTTTAAAAACAAAATATTTTAAATTTTATTATTTTTTTTATTTTATCTCGAATATTTTTATTATTTAATTTCTAAAAACTTTATCTTTTATAAAATTTCTTAAATTACCCGATCCTCCGGTTACAAAAATATCACAATTCTCATAAAACTCTGGAATCATTTTATTGTTTTTTTTTTTTTTTAGTTCAATAACGTTTTAAAAACAATTGAAACTGCAGTGTTGAAGGTAAAATCAGCACTAAATTTGCAATCAAAGTTTAGAAAAAATTTAATGATTTTTTTGTAAGAAAATTTGTTGCTCAAATTAAATTACAATACAAAGTATTTGAAAAAGTTACAAAATGATTTGTTTTAAATTAAGCCTACAATTAAAGAACAATACATTGAATTTATTTATATAAAATAATTTAAATTTAAGCACATGCTATGTACTAAAATAATTAGATAAACAAAAAAAAAAATCATTGAATGAAAAACTGAGAATGCTTAGTTTGTCAGAGCTGACTAAAACAAAACCTCCAAATATTTTTTTAATTTTTTTTTTATTTTGAATTATTTTATTTTTTTCTGAATTTTTTATTACCTTTCCCATTTTTTTATATTTTTTCAGTACGTATTTAATTTTTCTGACAATTTCTGAATTTTCTTATTTTTTTTAACCATATAAACCAAAAACCCGATTTACTAAAGTCACTGTTGCATTAGAGTGGCATTTTTTCTTAAACTTTAGATTTATTCAAGTGTCCGAGCAAACTTTAATTCTACTGGATCTAAAAGTTTTGTGACACAAATTTGAGACCAAACAAATTAAATTGGCCCGTGGCGATCAAAGTTTAAGATTTTTGAAAATTTAAAAAAAAAAACAAGTAGAAAAGTTAAATTCGACTTTGCCGAATCTATAAATACACTCCACAATGCCTTTTTTTAAAGCTAGTACATTTTTTAATGTGAAAAATATTAACAATTTTGATAAGAAATATCATATTTTGAGTTAAAAACTCTTTTTTTTTTCATTTAAAAAAAAAAAAAGAAAAATTACTAATTTTTTTTTGAGTGTAAAACTTTTTTCGAGTGTAATGTTTTTTTTTACTGTAAAAATACTTCTGAGTGAATGCATGTACGTATTTACACAAAATAGTGTAATTTTTGTAAAAAAAAAATATTTTTTTTTTGAGTGTAAATTTCTTTTAATGTAAAACTTTTTTTAAGTGTAAAATTTTTTTCGAGTGTAATTTTTAAGTTACCAATGCTTTTCAAATTAAACAAGTTTAAAAAGCATTGCTTTAAAACTAAGCAAGTTTGAAAAGCATTGCTTAGTTTCCTCCAATGCTTTTAAAACTTGTTTAACACGTGCATTTAAGATGAAACAAATCTGAAATTCAGGGTTTTGCTAATAACTTTTGAACCAATGGAGCAATTGAGCTGAAATTTAAAACCAACTAGACCTGGGAAACGTGAAAGATATATGCCAAGCTTCAACAGTCTTTCGAAAATTATCACGTTTTTATCTCGAAAATTCGCGAAAAACCCTTGCCGAAATTTACACTTTTGCTCATAACTTTTGAACCACTGAACCGATTTGGCTGGATTGCAATATCAACCTGACCAGGTAAATGACCAACATATATACCAAACTTCAGTAGCCACTGTAAAGTCTTTCAAAAGTTAGCGTGGTTTTCTACAGGCGGACAGACAGACGGACTTTTAAAATTTTTTGTGATTTTCAAATCGCGAATAAAATCGCAAATTTTTGGAATTTAATTAAACTGTAGATGGGAATGTCTAAATGGGTCCATACACAATATGAATAAAAATTGAAGACACCAGGTCAAAACAAATTTCTGCGAAGTTTGAGCTTTTGTCCAAACCATTGAATCATGATACTGTCTTGCTGTACAAAAAAGTGTTCTTTCTTTTCTAAATTTTCCTAGAAATATCGGTCGAGGACCCCATTATGTTTATATATTATTGATCCGTAAAGGTTTCTAAGACATTATAGTGACATCCATCTATCTGCCCAGAAAAATTTTAGGTTGCAAAGAACCGATTGTAGAACAACTTATAGTTCCCTAGAACCTGTTCGAATTCTTGTGCAACACCGATTCTTTTAACAAAGGGATTGTCCCAAAAGCAACAAGTGTTTGTAAGCAAAGTTAGAACATATTTTTGTTCCTCGGAATCGGTTCTAGAAGTAAAATTTGGAACAGAAATAAGAATTAAAGAAATATATTGAATTGCATTAATTTATTTAACAAAGATAAAGACATATATAGACAAAATGTATATAATTGGAATATTTACATTTTTTTAACACACACTTATCCTTTTCGCCTCCAAAGTTGCATTTTGGGCCTTACAAAAATGACATACCAGAACATCGATTTTCTGCAAACAAAAATAAAAAACGTAATATTATTAGTATTTGACCCGACCCAGACAATGAAAATGTAATTTACTCACCTTTGTTTCAACAATTTTCACGATTATATCCTGCTATTTTAATAGAATTTCGTCTCTTTTCTTGGTTAACAAAAATAAATTGATATTTATCTTTTAATTTTTTTGATACATAATTTTTTTGACACATAATTTTTTTTTAATTCCTGAGAACCAAAATGTTATGAAACTTTGATTGCAGAGAACAAGCTTTACAATAATGTTCACTTAACTTGTTCTGAATAATTAAAGTGTAATAGTTTATGGTTACCGAAGAACCTGTTCTAGAACAAGTGTTGTCAGAATCGGTTCTGAAAATTTTTCCTGGGTGTTTGTCTGCACTCAAAAAATTATGTCATTAACTGTTTGTAGTTTATTTAAAAAGTTTTCCCTTTAGTTGTTTTTAAAAGAAAAAACATTTATTTGATGTTCAGTTTTTATTAATGACTACTTCAGTCCTTTGTTTCAAAAATAACACACTAAAAAATAAAGACTTTCATTAACATTTAATTTTTAAAGTCATTTATTTTTGTTCCGTAAGTAAAAACTGCTGATTATTCTTTTGATTTTTAATGATTTGTGTAAGTAATTTTTTTTTAAATTGTTGGTATTTTTTAATGAAATATCATTGGTTTTTACCAACACAAGTCAGTTATTTTTTTGTAGAAAAAAAATCAAAAAATTATTTATAGAAATATTAAAACATGTTTGTATCAAGTGACTTTGGCACGATGGGTAGAGTGTCTGGCCAGAATGTAGTTCATTGCGGGATCGATTCCCCAAAAATTTTATTAAAAATTTTTAAAAAAATATTTCAATAAAAAATTGTAAGAAATTACCTACGAAATCATAAATTTTTATTGTTTTCGTAGGTTATTTTTTTGAAATTTGTTGGTAAAAATAACAGAGCTATCATAAATTTTTAATGTTTTCGTAGGTTATTTTTTTCGAATTTGTTGGTAAAAAACAGTGAAAAAACGTAATTTTTTAATGTTTAATGTTATTTATTTTAAAAAATTTTGTTAACAGTAAAAAAAAAATGTTGATGTTTGTTAAAATAAATGAATAGTTACTGGGATGGTTTTCAATTGTTTATTCACAGGTTTTAAGTTTGTTTTTCATTTGTTTTTGCCTACAAAATATTTTGAGTGTGTGTTTGTCAATAAAAAAAATTTTTTTGATAAAATAAAAGCTTTTTATTGAAAAAATATTATTGATAAAAAAAATATTGATGAAAAATTATTGATTCAGAAAAATTTATGAAACTTGATGAAAAAAAAATATTGATGAAAAAAAAATATTGATGAAAAAAAAAATATTGACGAAAAAAAATATTGATGAAATAAAAAAAATTGATGAAAAAAAATATTGATGAAAAAAAAAATATTGATGAAAAAAAAATATTGATGAAAACTAAAAATATTAATGAAAAAAAAAATTTATGAAAAAAAGCATTGATCAAAAAAAAAAAAAATGATGAAAAAATAATATTGATGAAAAATAAAATATTGATGAAAATAAATTTGATGAAAAAAAAAATATTGTCGAAAAAAAAAATATTGATGAAAAAAAAATATTGATGAAAAAAAAAAATATTGATGAAAAAACAAAATATTGATGAAAAAAAAATTGACGAAAAAAAAAATACTGATGAAAAGAAATTATGTTATATTTTATTTACCAGCTGTTGAATATTTTTTTTATTCACCACGAGGTGAATTATTATCCAAGTTACAAACCCAAGTTACTAAAGTGTTTGGTTTTAAAACATTTTCTTTTTTATTAATCGTTAGCTTATATAGTCAAACTAAGGTTGGGTCCTGCAACTTTTTTAAAATTAGACACCAGCCTAAAAACATTATCACGGTAATACCCTTTTTCTCGTGCTGTTTGATGATAAAGGTGTAATTAATTCATAATCGTGTTCAGTGCATCAAAATAAAAAAAAAATATGATGTGTCGCAAGATATATTTTTTTTATATTTTAGTTTTTAATTTTCAAAAAACCAAAACTTTTCGCCACGGGTTGTTTTAAACCGATTGGCCCCCAAATTTGTAGAATAAACATTCACTGAACACTTTTAAAAATCAAAAGTTGAAGAAACAAGTGAGAGTGTTACATTCGGCTGTGCCAAATCTTTTATACCCTCCAAAATGTAAAAAACAACATAAAAAAAATCCAGGGTCGTATTTTTTTTTGGGGGGGGGGGGGGGTTGGTTGGAGACGTTAGGGGGCATCTTCCCTTGCGATTTTGAACTTCTTCTGAGATAAAAATGTTGCATTTGCTTAGGTTGGTTTGGTTCTCCAAGGGGAAACTTTTTTCCCCCTGGTCCGATTTAAACCATTTCCGAACTTAACCTGCCTAGGAATATAAGACAAATTCGTGCCAAACTTCGGAAGTCTAGCTCTTTTATTTTGGGCTGTATCGTGTCCTCTACAGACGGACAGACAGACGGACATCGCTAGAATGTCTTAGAATCGATCACTGATCAATAAAATATATACTTTATGGGGTCCAAGACCAATATTTCGATGCGTTACACACGGAATGACAAAGTGAGTATACCCCCATTACTGTGGTTGGAGGGTATAAAAATGTCACTCTATTGTTACAGGCATCGATTTTATGCATACATATCAACAACCTCGCATAACAACAATATACGTGTACTCCTTCTTTAATTTAATATATAAGAAGGAAAAAAAAACAATAAACTAATGTTTCTCAATAAAAAACACTGTCACCCTAAATATATTCCAATTTATAAAGAAAATTTTAAACTTATTGCCCTTCAAATGTTTAAAAACAACACACATGCTACGTGAATGTGTGGTGTTCTGCCATTCAATAAGGGTTTTAATATAAAATACATATAATTACAAAAAATAAAAATTTAAATAATTTAAAATTCTATTTTTGTACAAAGAAGAAAGCGTTTTATAATCTTGAATAAATAATCTAGAATATTGTAAATATTTGTCAATTAGTAAATAATTGTCTTATGCCTTTATTTTACAAAATTTTTATTTTTTTGGTTCTTAAGAACACTTGCATTTTGATTCAAAACATATTCATTTTTATAAAATGACATTGTACTATAATATTAAACTATGTCAATTGGGCAACATTTGTTTAAAAAAAAGATTTTTTTTAATATTTTCAATTTATTTTTCATTTTTGTAAATATTTTCAGCAATGCAAATTTGAGTGTGTGTGTATTTTTTTTTTTTTTTTTTTTTTGTAATTTTAATGAAATATTAAGGTATTTCCGTCATCAGTTCTTAGAAGATTGAAAAAAAAAATATTGTAACGAACAACGAAAATTTTCTTTTAATTAAAAAAATGCCCAACTAAATAAATCATATGCACGCACTAGAGAAAACGAAATTTAAATGAAATAATATTTTACATTTTTGGTAGACATCAGAAAATTCATTTTTAAAAATTTAAATAAAATTGAAATTTGTACAAAAATAAAATTAAAATGTCACATGTAAGACTATCGAAACAAAAATACTTAACACTCAATGGAAAATATTATAAAAATGTTTCTCGAAAATTTTTAGTAAAAATAGTGGGTCTTTAGATGTACTAAATAATTGAGGTTTGAAAACTTTAACAAAATCAAGTTAATCTTTGGGTTATTAAATGTACCAAAGAGTAGATTCTAAATAAACTAAAAGTGTACTAATATTTTGTTAAAGAATGGAGTTTTTTTAAATAAACTAAAAGTCTAATATAATTCTGCTGAAGGGTGTGGTTTCTAAATAAACTAAAAAAAGTACTAAAATTTTTATTAAAAGTCGTAATATGTAAATAAACTAAATATGTACTAAAAATGTGTTAAATAATCGTATTTTTTTTTTTATTTTTTAAACAAAGAAAAAATGTATCAATATTTTGTTAAAAAACTGCAATTTTCTTAACTAAATATGTACTAAAATTTAAAAAGTGTACTAAAATGTGAATTAAAAATCCTAATTTCTAAATTAACAACACACAAAGAAAAAGCTTCATTAATATAATGAAACTCATCATAAAAGTTCGTCCAATGAAACTGTTTCATGAAAATTTTCATAATATTTATGAAAACTTCATTAAAATGTTTCATTGAACCATCTTTTATGACAAATTGTTTTCCAGTTCTTTGAGTGTATAACTGTGTTAAAACTGTGTTACTTTCTATTTAAGAACGCAATTTTCTAAAAACACTAAAAGTGTACTAAAAGTTTTGTTAAATAACTAAATTTAGAAACTAAAAGACTTTAGTTTCTAAATAAACTTAAAGTGAACTAAAATTTGACTTAAAAATCATTGTTTGTTAATAAACTAAAAGTGTATTAAAATTTTTTAACTAACTGAAATTTTACATAAATAATCATAAATTTTGTTAAAAATCGTGGCTTTTAAATAAACTTAAAGTGTACTAAAATTTTGTAAAATAACTGAGAGTATACTGAAACTTTGGTTTCTAAGTAAACTTGAAGTGTACCATAAGTTTGCTAAAAAAATCTTATTTTGTCAATAAACTATAAATGTACTAAAACTTTCTTAAATTCGTGGTTTTCTAAAATCAAAGTAAAAGGTTTTTTAAATAAACTAAAAGTGTAAAAAAATTCTTTAAAAGGGTCGTGGTTTCTAAATAAACTAAATGTGTACTAAAATTTTGTTATACCCTCCACTCTAGTGATAGAGGGTATAAAAAAGTTTGTTATTCCGTTTATGACACCTCGAAATATTGGTCTTAGACCCCATAAAGTATATATGGGGTATTCCATGTCAAATCGGACATTTTGAACAATTTTTTTTAGATTTTCCCAATTTGTTAACAGTTTGTAGTACCTTTCGAAAACTTCTTCGTGGTAAATTTTCAGATTTTTTGATGACCCACCCGTTCAAAAGATATCGAATTTTTAAAAATTGATAGTTTTTTCCTTTACTCAAACTTCTTTTACTCATAACTTCTTCAATAATGGTCCAAATTTCAAATTTTTTTTTCAAAATTTTTGTTTTTTAAAGTACTTTTGAAAAAAAAAATTCCCAAAAAATTCTTAAAAGCGCTCTAGTATGCGATTTTAAAGTTTTGAAATTTAAATCTCATTTTTGAAAATGTTGTACTCTTCGATTTTTTTTTAATTTTTTTGAGTAAAACTTCTATCGATTCTACAAATTTTATTCACTTTGTCATTCCGTGCAAAACGCATCAAAATATCGGTCTAGAGTCTCACAGCGAATATAATTTTTTGATCAGTGATCGATTCTAAGACATTATAGAGATGGCGAAATATCGGTCTAGAGTCCCATAAAGAATATATTTTTTTGATCAGTGATCGATTCTAAGACATTGAAGAGATGTCCGTCACGTGCGGACGTCCGCTTGTATAAGACATGATAATTTAGTGGAATGTAAATCTTGTATAAATGACAATGGGCTTTAAAGCTAAAAACTGTGGCGAAAGCTCTTGTTCTAAACTGCTGTTGCCTGGGACACCTTTCCCTTGCGATAAATGTAAATAAAAAAACTACAAGGACGTTTCGCGGGTTTGAGGGAGGGGGGGGGTTGTGGGTGATGCTGTCTGGGGACACCTTCTCCTAATGTTTCCAAATTCATATATTATAGTATTTACACTCAAATAATAAAATTTTATATTTTTTTTTTATTTTTCGTTTAAAAGGAAAGCGGACCAAAAAAAAGGCATTGTTTAATCCCCTTGGTTCAACAGCAGGTCAATGAACTTCATATGACGCTAAAATGTTTTTATTTCTGGGATTGCATTAGTTCTCCAAGGGGAAACTTTTTTCCACTGGTCCGGTTTAGCCCATTTACAAACTTCACTGTCCTATAAACATAAACTGTCCTATAAACATAAACATAGCTCTTTTATTTTAGACAGTTTCGTGTCTTAAACAGATGGACAAACGGATGATCAGACAGACGGACAAAGCTAGAATGTCGTAGAATCGATCACTGATCAAAAATATATACTTTATGGGACCCTAGATCGATATTTCGATGTGTTTCACACAGAATGACAAAGTGAGTATACCCCACATATTATGGTTGCATGGTAGAAAAACATTGTGCGGGCATTTATTCCAAAATTTTGTTTTTATTAAAAGTTTAAAAACTCAGTAAATTTTTAACCGATTTTAAATACCAACGTTGTAATTTACTCTTAAATAAATATTCTTTATTAATAAATGCATAAATGGTACTGTTCCTAAATAAACAAATATGATACTACTAAAATATATTCAAACTTAAAATAATGATTTTTTTGGAAAAATTGAGTTTGCTGGAAAAATACGCACAGTTGTTTTAATATTACTCAAATTTCATGTTTACAACTTCGAAAGATATTAGTTTATTCTTTCTAAAACCGTCGAAAAATTCAAAATCGGTTAATATTTAACAAAGTTACTGGCTTATAAGTGTAAAAATTTCGAAAAACCGGTTTTTTACCCGTAACTCAAGATTTTGGAGGTGTTTCGCAAATTTCAAAGACAGAATCTTATTGTACTCGACAACACCTACTAGAAAAAAAGTATCGCATCCCAGGTTTTTCTGTTTCATTCATTTTTGTAACACTGTGTAATCTCATTTTTTTAAACTAAAAGTTTACCAAAGTTTTAATAAAAAATTGTACTACATAAAAATTTTCTAAAAGTGTACTAAAATTTTCTTAAAGAATTTTGGATTTTTAAATAAACTAAAGAAGTACTAAAATATTGTTAAGTAAACATGATTTCTAAATAATTTAAAAATGTACTAAAATTTTGAAGAGTTATTATTATCTTCTAAATAAACTAAAAGTTTACGAAAATTTTGTTAATGTCTTAAAATGAACTAAAATAATAAGAATTTAAACAACATTTTGCTAAAAAATATTTGTTTCTGCTAAAGTTTTGTTAAACATAGTGTTATTAAAAAAATTAAACACGAAATTTACTAAAATTTCTTAATTCTCAATGAACTACATGTTTAAAAATTTTGTTAAATAATTTTGCACCACAAAACTTGTCTTTTACAATAGTTTTTCCCCTTCTTCCCCCAAGACCCTCCTTGTAAGTTTTAAAAAAATAAAATAAAGCTGCACACATTTTGCTGTTTAAGATTTATACATCTATTTCTCCCAGTTTTCTAAATACGATCATGATAAACATTAAAAATATGCATTTAACAAAATCTTTGACAAGAAATCTTTAAGGCTAGTTAAATGAACAAAAAATAGAAAAGACAAAAAATCTGAATGAATTGAGTGTTCTTCAATGCAACCTACTACAAAAAAAAATATGTAAAAATAAATGTTTAGTACAGAAAACCAAAAGAAAAAAATCACATCAACCTAATTTTACCCTGAATTATTGTTTAAAAATAAATTTAAAATGAATAACTACAAAAATATTTATTATTTTTAAAACAGATTTAAGATCGCCTTTAAATACTTGTTGCATATTGCAAATTTGAAATATAAAACAAGTAAGAAAGTTATAGTCGGTCAAGACCGACCATATAATACCCTACACCAGAGTTTCCCGGAAAATGGATCTCATGGACCGATTAGATCTATATGTTGTAAAATTTTTAATAAGTGTAAAAAACACTCACAAATCAAATTTGAGTGAAATAGGCTTCTATTTGTTGACAATAAACCGCTTTAACTGAATATCGGGCGAAATTTTCACAAGGGGCCTGAGTCCAAAACTGGTCCGATGATTATCAGGTTTGATAAGGTTATTTAAGTACGCGTTTAACATACACAAACAAAATTTTAATTAAACATTTTCTATTTTCATGACTTTTGAGACATTTATGCGAAAATCGGGAAGGTGGTTTGTATGGGGGCTACAAGAAGAACTGGTCCGATTTCTTTGAAATTCGAAATGATGATTTGTGAAGACAAAACATGTTTACCTTCCAAATTTCAAAACGATACCTTCTATAATACGGTTATTAGAGTCATTTGAGCCAAAACTAAAGAGGACCTTTGTATGGAGGCTAGGTCTAAATATGGACCGATTTTTTCCAATTTCAATAGGCTTCGTCCTTGGGCCAAGAGAGACTTAAGTTTCAAATTTCAAGTCAATTGGTCAAAAATTGCGACCTGTATCGTGTTTACACCGTTTACATGGACAGACAGACAGACAGACGGACGGACGGACGGACAGACGGACGGACGGACGGACATCGCTAAATCGACTCAAAAAGTGATTCTGAGTCGATCGGTATACTTAAAGGTGGGTCTAGGACCAATATTTCGGGTAGTTACAAACATCAGCACAAACTCATTATACCCTGTACCACAGTGTGGTGTAGGGTATAAAAATGACAGCTGTCTTAAAATGTCAATTAACTTGTCAAAAAATTTGTGTACTTTATTAAATACAATTTAATTTGTCATTAAAACAAAACAACAACAGAAAAAAAGACAATTAAATTTATTTAATGTTTATTTTATGTTTTTTTATTTAAAACTTAATCATAAAATAAAATTTTAAAATTTTAATTCATAAGTGTAGGCACTCATACATACAATGCAATACCTTGACAAAAATTTTAATTACGGTATTTGTTCGGTTATTAATTTTCTTAAAGTACAATCACCAGCACCCAGTTTTTCCATTAAATCTAAAATTTCTTGTTTATAACGATCTCTGCACTGTAATTGCTCCTCCGTATATTCTTCGGGATTATTCTTGGACATTCTCCATATAACATTTAGTTTTGCTTCCACTAGCACATAATTTGATGATGGACAAAACCGTGGACAAAATTCATTAATAAATGTTATCATATCACTAACACTGCTAACGTTTATACGATTATTGATCGTATTTAAGGCAAAATCTTGATAGCGTGCCATTTTTGAATGTGGAAAGACACCTTCACATGTTAAGCAACGCCAATCAGGTTGTAGAGTTTTTGTTTGAACTGGTATCACAATACCTTTGCAATCCTTTTCACGACAAAACAGAGCCGACAGATAAGTGCCATTTTCCTGAAAAGAGAAATATAAAAATAGTTTTTTTTTTAACAACAATGTAAAATAAAATTACAAAGATGTCTAGGAGACCATTTTTTATTAAACCTAAATTGAATAAATTATTTGTAGTATTGATGAATAACACAGTGCAACAACGAAAATCGGAATGATATGAAACCAAAAGCAAATTAAAGTTGACATATTCCATAACAAAACCATCAATCTGAAGTTGGTGATCTTTTATTACGCAGTCCGACAAAAATAAAAAAGTCGTTGAACACGACATGATAACACTGTGCTACAAAAAACATAAAATCGAATATACTTTTAAAATGAGGTAGTTAAGGTTGTAGGTCTCGTCGAAAAGATCACAAAAATGCCCATCAAACTTGCCAGGCACCCTCAAATTTTAAAGTTATTGTCAAAAAACTTTTTTTTGGGACTTTTCTCACTAAACCACGTGTAACTTAATTATTTTTCAACCGATTTTAAATTTTTCAACTGTTTTAGATAGAAGATGAATAGGGCTTTTAATGTGTGTGAATTGGTCTATTCATATATGAAAGATGTGTATTGATTTTTTCAACAATATCTAATTTTTTGTTATTTTTTGAAATTTGCTTGAGTTTATCTATTTTTTGCTGCTATAGTTTGTTCAACAACATTTATATTAATAAACGTATTCCTTAAGAAAATTTAATTGTGAATACGATGAGCTTCATGGCAAAAAAATCGGATAACAATTGACAGAGTTGTGATAATTTTTCTAAAAAAGAAAATTAAGATTTTTAATGAAATTGCCGTGCGGATAACCAAGGCAAAAAAAATAATAAAATAAACGAACATACTGAGAGGTCGGGTATCATTATTTTAAAGGTTTTTAACCTCCTGAATTCGAATTTGACCTTGTAATTGCGCTATCTTATTAAGTTTTTGACATATCAATTTATGTTACATATCTCAAAAACCTGACGAGATAGAGCAATTTAAAGGCCATATTCGGATTCAGCGCGCCAAAAACCTTTAAAAATGTTGTACATGACCATTTATGATAATTTTTTTTTTTTTGCCTGGTTTATCTGAACGGCGATTTCTTGCAAAATCTTAATTTTCTTTTTTAGAAAAATTACCATAACTCTGTCAATTCTTATCTGATTTTTTCAGGATAGTATTTATCGTATTCAGAATTAAATTTTCTTAAAAAATACGTTCATAAATATAAAGGTTGTTAAACGAACTATAGCAGAAAAAAATCGATAAACTCAAAAAATTTTCAAAAAATAGCAAAAAAATTAAATATTATAGAAAAATCAATAGATATCTTTCTTATATGTGTAGACCAATTCACACACATTAAAAGCCCTATCCTTCTTCTATACAAAACAGTTAAAAAAATTCAAATCGGTTGAAAATTTTCTGAATTACACAAGGTTTGGTGAGAAAAGTCCCAAAAATACGTTTTTTGACAATAACTCTAAAATTTGAGGGTGTCTGGCAAGTTTAATGGGCATTTTTGTGTTCTACTCGACAACAACCTATACTATGTCCCATCAGAAGTATTTTTTCACTATAGCACAGTGTAATATACGTTTAAAACTAGAGACTAAATGTAGTAAAACTGCATTTACAGTCTTTCATTTCGTGTTCCTGTTTCCTTTTAAAATGACTTCAAAGTTTTAGAGGATTAAATTTTATAAAATATTTTTTTTTAATATTTGTACTTTCCCAAGGATGCCAGTGACAGCAAATGAAAGACGAGGATCTCCTCTAATTTTCCTATTTAATTATTTTAACATATCAGGAAAAATGAGGTTAGTTACGTCCTTTCAAAAATGTTTCCTTTAATATCGTTCAAAATTTTCAACAAAATATTTTTATAAAGTTTTCAAATGACTTTATTCAGATTCTTTTATCCTGATATGGCAAAATAAAAAAAAATAAAAAAAATTATGGGAGATCCTTTTTCTTTCATTTGCCATCACCAGTGTCATCTTAGGACAAGTACAAATATTAAAAAAAAAAATATTTTATAAAATTAAATAGTAGTATAAAATATTTTACAAAATGTATCCTTTAAAACTTTGAAGTCCTTTTAAATGGAAATAGGATCACAAAATGAAAAACTGTAAAAGCAGTTTTACTTCGTTTGAGCTCTACTTTCAGACGTATATCATCTGGTTCATGTTTAATATTGGCTGTCGGTATTATAATTATAATAATTACTTAAAAACTGTATAAGGCGAATGATTAATTTTGTAATTGCCTTTAAATAACAATCATATGCAACGTTGCACAGTGAGTTATTTTTATTAATTTGGGTAAGTAGGTACAGGACCAATTGCAGCGAAATTCATAACGATTATAGCAAACGCAATTTCGAGCTTAAGTCTGGGCGGTGAACCCCACATGCCTAATACGGCCACCACCAGGGGCCCCTAAAGCAGGACATGCTTAGTACACAAAAACTTTAAATACTTTAAAATCACCAACTTTAAATGCGCGTTAAAAATAATCTAGCGTTGAACTAAAAAAAAAAACACCTTGAGGGTTTTATTATTTAAACTGTCAACTCGGAAAGTTCGATTTTGAATCACTGTGTAATTTAATAACGTACTAAATTTGAAAGAAAATCGTTTTTTTTTGTAATTTATCGTCTACTCACAAGGGAAGTATCTCAAATTGTATATAAAAGAGATAATTCTAAGGTTGGGGTGTCTCGGCTTATCGGTCATATCGGGGATTTCCATGACCCTACATGATGTTTGCATAAGAGAAGAAATTGTTTTTTAATGCCTATATAATGGTATAACCTTGTAAGAATGCGGCTTCGTTAAGTATTTTTTTCGTTAAAATTAAAAAAAATTTGGGGAGTATTTATGGGCAGACATAGACCTACGTTATCCACATGAATACGAAATAATCTTTATTAAATTTAGGTCGACACTTATTTTTACTCTAGACGATATTCCTGTTAGTTCGGGAGTTATCGAAAGGTCCACAAAGTTTCATCAGGGCGTAAACACTGATATGGCCGATAAGCCGAAGCACCTCAGCCTTAAAATCGTCTCTTTTATTTATATTTTAAGTTTCAGGCAAATTAGTTCATAAGGGTTGAGATACTTTCCTTGTAAGTCATTTGCTTAAAGAGAAGGTTTATGATTCTGAAACAATATCCCAATAGAAAAATTCTGAAGTTTTGAGGAATTTTGCTACAAAAAAAAAAGAAAGGAATTTATTAAATTCTCAGATACTTAGACAATTTTCCCATTAAAAAATTCCTTTATTTAGAAAAATTCTTTATAAAGAAAAATTCTCAGATTTAGGGACTGTTTCCCCATAAAAAACATCTTAGGTTCGGAAACAATTTTACATCCTCCAACCACAGTATGGGGGTATACTCACTTTTCCATTCCGTGTGTAACGTAAGGAAATATCGGTCTAGGACCCTATACAGTACATAAATTATTTATCAGTAATCAATTCTAAGACATCATAGCGATGTCCGTCTGTCCGTCTGTGCAAGACACGAACAGCCCAAAATAAAAGATCTGGACTCCTGAAGTTTGGCACAAATATGTCTTATAGACTGGTTAAGTTCTAGAATGGGCAAAATCGGAATAGAGGGAAAAAGTTCTCCCTTAAGAAACTTAACCAACCTCTAAAAAAACTCCATTTTTACAAGTTCTATTATGCACTTATTAAGCAAATGAAACAGTTTTATGTCGGAAAAAGTTCTAAGTCCTGCCCTTAAACCCCGGGAATTAAAAAAATGTGTTTTTTACGGTCCGCCCCCCTTTTGTGGGCGTGGATATTAATTTTTTTTTTTTTTAATAATAATAAAATTGTATTACTGAAGTTCAAAACGCAAATTAAATGAATTTGTAAAAAATAACCGCGAGAGTGAAACTGACCCATTGACTACCCATTGACCTTTTTTTACATGTTGGAGGGCATCACAAATTCGGCACAGCCGAATTTAACACTCTTACTTGTTTCTATTCTATTTTTTCTTCGGAAAAAGTTTAAGATACCGAAAAGTTCTTTCTACTCCAAAATTTACAGGTTTTTTAAAAACTATTCTATAGAAAGAACTTGTGAATAGAAAAATTACAGACATTAATGCCTTTCAAATATTTTTTAAAAAATTTACTAGATTTTGACACATTTTTTCTAAGGAAAAATATAGTTTTCTGAGACATTTTCACTTAGAAAAAGTCAAAGACTCTCAACACGGTGAGCCTCAGCGATGTTTAGGTTCAACTTTAGTGTCGACGAAAAGTGTAAACGCAGTTCGATTTCTACTTGATTAAATGTCACAAAACTGTTAACAGCGAAATCGTAGCAGCACGCATTCGAGAGATATCGTGAAATTAGTGCTTTTGTATTTTCTAAAATTTTGACAATGAAGTTTTTTAAATATCTTCAAAAACTGAGTATGCAGTTTTAATTGTATTTATTTACAGGTCACAAAACATTTAACATCGAAATCATTTCTTCTCAATTTCGCGAGAAAATTAAAAAAAACAAGTAAAAAAGTTAAATTCGGCCTTGCCGAATGTAGTGATACCCTCCACAATTTCAAAAAGATTATTGCAAACAACTTTATTTAAAAGGAAATTACTTTTGAAAAAAAAAATTTGAAAAAAAATTTCCGCGAAAAAAAATTTTGGTAAAAAAAAAATCCGCGATTTTTTTCTTTTTGTGTCAAAAAATATGTTCGTACTTGTTAAAATACCATTTGGTGTTCAATTATGTTAACATATGTCAACCAGAAGCCGAATTAAAGCATTTTGTATTTTTAGGTTATGTTGAATGTACTGAAATTTTTGAGGTGTGCTTACATTTTCGTTCATAACTTTTGAACCGCTGAACCGATATCGCTCAAATGCAATACCAAACTTCTCGGGAGAACTTCCAATATATATGTTAAGTTTCAGTCATCTCTGTGCAATATTTTGTCCGCGAGATCATTTTCCACAGACAGACGGACAGACGGACAGACGGACATCGCTAGAATGTCTTAAAATCGATCGGGCATCATGAATATATATACTTTATGGGGTCCCAGACCGATATTTCGATGAGTTACAAACGGAATGACAAACTTATATATACCCTCTATCACTAAGTGGAGGGTATAAAAATAAGAAATTGGAAAAAAAATATTTTTCGAGTAAATTAGCAGTCAAGATATTGGTTTGAGCAGTTTTACCACCTTTAACCACATAAAATTTAAACTGCATACAATATATTTGTCGTTTCCTGATTTTCCCCTTTATTTTAGACACTAAAGAAAAAATAAGTTAATTAATGATTTTATATTGAATAGTAATTTTGCAATTTGTAGGGAAATTGATCATCTTAAATTTTTATGCTTGCAGTTGTGTCAAATTTAATAACCTCGAATTTAAACTGCATACCTCATTTTTGTCGTTAATTAAAGTAGATGTTTTATAGACCAAAAATAACACAAAGTAATGAAAAAAATTTTAGTTTAGCGAGTTTTTTAGCGATATGTCGAATAATTGAGCAGCTAGAATTTAAATGTTAACAACCTTTTCACCTTTAATCAATAGCAAATCAAACTGCATTTCGTGTTTTTCAACAATGTTAAAGAAACTTATTTTATTAATCAAAACAATAAATACCCCAAAAAGCGTTTTTCGCTATTTCTTGCGAAAGTGAGCAGATAAATTTTTTTGTGGGCAGTTTTAATTTCCTCCAACATGCTCAAATCAAACTGCATACCACTTTTTTTATTTTTTCTAAAGAACCGGTTTTAAAATATAAATAATAAAAAAAAAAAATATAGTTACGCGATATCTCGCGAAATTTAACACCTACAATTTCGATGTCAACAGCTGTGTGACCTTTGATAAAGCACAAGTAAAACTGCATTCCATGTTTTTACGAAATTTTAAATAAAACGAAATTTTAAATAAAGATAAAAAACGAAAACAAAAACAGCAAAAAATTAATTTCCCGATTTCTTGCGAACTAAAGAAGATATGATTTTGATGTTTACTGTTTTGTGACCTTTAAATAAGTAAAATTAAAACTGTATACTCAGTTTTTGAAAATATTAAAAAAACTTCAATGTCAAAATTTAAAACAATACAAAAACACTAATTTCGCGTTATCTCGCGAATGCGAGCAGCTACGATTTCGCAGTTAACAATTTTGTGACATTTAATTTTGTAGAAATCGAACTGCGCTTACACTTTTCGTCAACACTAAAGTTCAACCTAAACATCGCTGAGGCTCACCGTGTCAAGCATCATCTAAACATATTTTCTATTGAAAAGTCTGAGAATCTAAAAAAATCTTCCTACAAAAAAAGTCATAGATTTTCAGACATTTTTTCAATAGAAAAGGTCTCAGCTTCCAAGATTTTATTCGTAACGAATAAGTCTCAGAGTGAGTGTTAAACATTTTCCTACAGAAAAAGTCTTAGATTCTGAGACATTTTTCAAAAATCTCTGAATCTACAACATTTTCCTAGATTCTGAGACATTTTTCCTTAAAATCGAAGGTTCTGAGGTACTTTTTTATAGAAAAGTCTGAGATTCTGAGTTATTTTCCTAAGTCTCAGATTCTAGAAATTCTCAGATTCTTTAAAAAAAACTCACAGATTCTGAGACATTTTTTCTATAGAAACAGTCTAAGATTTTTTTTCTAGTATTCTAAGACCTACACCACAGAGTACAACACAAACTGTTTTGCCAAAAATTTGTTATGGCGTATATGTTTACCTAATGTATGTAACCTTACTTATGTCAACTGTGTTGTGTGACTTGCTAGTGCATTAAAATGTTAAGTATAGACTGTTCTAGTTTTGAGGAAAAAAAACTAAGAAATCTGCCAAAAATATAAAGTGATCAATCAAAATGTGGCGTTTTTATTTAAATATACAAATAAATATTTTTGTAAATTTAACAAAAAGTAATTGTTAAAATTTTAAATGAAAATAATAAAAAAACTCAGTCCTTGAAACTTAGAAATTATTGGTTTGCAAATATTTATTATTTTCAAGTGTTTCTTAGAATGTACTTAGTTCGGAAGTTACTTTTTAAATCCATTTAAGTCCATTTAATCCATTTTAGAATTTAAAAAAGAAAAACTTGTACATTATTTCCACATCCCCAAAATAAAATATACCCCAACCCTTTACTCGGTACTTAGCATTAAATTGTCTTAAACAACAACAATATTAGGCACATAAAATTTAAAAAATAGCCATTGTCTATTCTTTAAGTTCAATGTACCTTAAATTAAAAATTCTTTGTCAATGTCCACTAAAAATAAAAAAAAAAATAATTAATACATTTAAATTAAAATTTTGTAAGAAAACAAAAACCACTGCAAAATGAAATTAATTTCTTTATTTCAACACAACAAAAAACTAAGTATTTAAATTTCTTTTGGCTTTGACATAAACATAAAACACTTTTTAGTGTAAAAAAAAAAACTATAAAAATATGTATTATAAAACATTTATCTAGAATAGAGTAACACGCAATATTTTATATATTCAGCACGAAAAAAAAATTAAAAAATATTTTTTTCGGAGCACAAAGAATTTATAATGACCTACACTACTAAAATTAAAATTTAACCTGAGAACAAAGACACAACGCAGGTCTTACAAGAAAGACTCCCAACCGTTATACGCCATTTTTTTTTTTTTCATCATAAAAGTATTTTTTTTATAAAAATATTTTTCATAAGACTTTTATTCATTCGTGTTTTTTATACCCTACAGCACTCTGTGGTACAGGGTATAATGAGTTTGTGCTGATGTTTGTAATACCGATCGACTCAGAATTACTTTTTGAGTCGATTTAGCGATGTCCGTCCGTCTGTCCATCTATCGGTTTGAGCACGATGCAGTGCAACTGTCAATGAATTGACTTGAAATTTAAAACTTAAGCATATTTTTTTCCAAGGACGAAGCCTATTGAAATTGGAAAAAATCGGTCCATGTTAAGACTTAGCCCCCATACAAACGCCCCCTTTGGATTAGGCTTAAATGCCTCTAATAACCGTATGATAATAGATATCGCTTTGAAATTTTGCAGGTAATCAAATTTTGTATGCACGAATCATCATTCCAAATTTCAAAGGAATTGGGTCATTCCTTCTCGTAGTCGCCATACAAATCACTCTCCCGACATTTAAATAATTCCCTCAAAATTCATAAAAATGAAAATATTTGATAAAAATTGTATATATAGGTGTTAAACCTGTTATTTAATAACCTAATCACATCGGAATATAATTGGAACATTTTTTGACTTAGTCCCCCATATAAAAAATTTCTACCGATATTCAGTAAAATCGGTCTATTGGAAAAAAATAAACCAATTCCACTAAAATTTTATTTGTGTGTGTTTTCTACACAAAATAAATATCTTACAAAAGATAGATCCAAACGGTCCATGTTTGGACATGGTACCTATTTTCCGGAAAATCCTGGTGTAGGGTATCTTGTGGTCGGTCTTGACCGACTATAACTTTCTTACTGTTTTTTTTAAACTTTTTTATCGAAAACTTTTTTTCTAAATTTTTTTCACTGTCTGACTTTTATTATAAAAATTGTCCTTTTTTTAATAAAAGACAAAAAAATTATTAAAAGCTTTAAATGTGCCAGTGCAAATCTTTTGTACCCTCCAAATTTAAAAAAAAAACGTTGTTGCCCTTATGAAATACAATTTTATCCTTTATAATATCCACGCCCACAAAAGGGGCGGAACGCAAAAGTAAAATGTTTAAGTCTTTTGGATTAAAGTTGGCGTTAATAAGAGGTTGGTTTAGCTTTTCAAGGGAAAGCTTCTTTCGCGTGGTCCGATTTAGACCATTTAAGGACTGCAGTGTGCTTTTCACAGATTGAACGCAGATGAATATCGCTGGAATGCACCGTGGGTCAGCATTCCTGAATTTTTGCCATAAAAGGCCGCTCATTGTCGGTGTATTTGGGATCGTTAAAAGCGACTTTTAAAATTCAAAATTTGGGATCCAATATGGCGACAAATTAAAATTTAAGTTTTTTTATATGTTGTCTGTTTTGGCCACTAACTTCGATTTTACTGGTTCTTCGGATGTTAAACTGATTTTGGAATTAAAGATTTGAAGTTTAAAATGACGGATCCAATATGGCGGATATTATTTTGTAATTCATAGCTAATTCTATTACGAATACGAGCTCAGATTTTTTTTTAATAAGAATGGTGGTGGTAGGACACATCTTTTTAAAAAAATGTACAAAGTTTACACTCCTAAGTTTTTATAAATCCCTCTTTTTACTTTTATTAAAAGATTTTAATAAAATATTTTCCTTTTAAATGCGTCAAAAAGTTCATATATTCAGTGGCGCATTCAGGGAGAACTTTTTTATTTCTAATTGGCATTTGCCATCTTTAATGTAAAAATAATGCTACTAGCTAACAAATTTATAAAAAGTTTAAAATGCTATCGCCAAAATGTGCCCGCATAAATGCGTTCCCAACTTTAATGAATTACGCGTAATCAAAAGTGAGCGTGATTCAAATTTTTTGTTCGTGAGTGATAAGAGAGTGAGACGTTTTTCGGGTGAGTGATTCGTAGTGAGTGGCATTTTTTTGCGTAAGTCAAAATTATATAATTGCATTGTGTCAGTTTTATTAATAGTTTTTAAAAATTTTTTGTGTTCTAAATGTTCAGCGTGAGTCACACGTGATCACGAATTAGTGTGAAAAAAAACGATTGAATAAATTATGTTTTTTGCGTGGGCGTAAGTATTCAGTCATCACGCTAATGTTGTCAAAGTGGAAATTTTTTTATTATAAATCAATAGAAAAAGTTCCATTTTATGGCATTTCTAAGCGCCATGTTTGGTTTATTGTGTGTATGTCAAAATTTTATGAACGGTCGCAAAAATGTGAATAGAATACATTATTAGTGACGGATTGTAATTCGCTGCTTGTCAATATCGTTTGGATTTTTTTATACCCTGATGAGAGGGTATATATGGGGCATTCCATGTGAAATCGGACACTTTGAAAATATTTTTTTTAGATTTTCCCAATTTGTTAACAGTTTTTAGTACCCTTCGAAAACTCCTTCGTGGTAAATTTTCATATTTTTTTGATGACCCGTTCAAAAGGTATCGAATTTTTAAAAATTGGTAGTTTGTTCCTTTACTCAAACTTCTTTTACTCAACTTCTTCAATAATGGTCCAAATTTCAAATTTTTTTTTTCATAAATTTTTTCCCAAAAAATTCTTAAAAGCGCTCTAGTATGCGATTTTTAAGATTTTAAATTTAAATCTCATTTTTGAAAATGTTTGTACTCTTCGATTTTTTTTAAATTTTTTTGTGTAAAACTTCTATCGATTCTACAAATTTCTTGCCTAGGAAGATCGTAGGATAACGATTATTACTATTTTTTTAAATTTTTTGAAAAAATGTATTGTAATATTTCTATCTTAAAATCATTTTTACTGCTCCAATGGTGCGTCATAGAGGGGTCATTTATAAGACCGATTCCCAGGGGGCTCCCACACAAAACGACATTTTTTAAAATTTGCTCCAACCGCTCTAACTGCCCTAATAGTGCCCTTAGAGCAACAAAATGTATAACCGACCCACAATATTTTTTTAGTCCAAACATTTTCTCTGAACAAACCTACTCTATATCTCTAGTTGTTAAGGCGGTCCCCATACAGTTTTTTGTATTTTTTGTAAATTTGTTTTATTTAATCAGCTTCTACCGGTCCAATGGTCCGTCCGAGAGGGGTCATTAGTGAGGCCGACCCCCATTTATTTTTACCCTACAACATTTTCTAAAAGGCTTCCATTCAAAATTACATTTTTATAAAATTTGCTCCAACTGTTATTTGTATGGGAGCCTACTTAGGGAGTGGAGATGGGGCGTAGGTATGTTTTAAAAAAATGTTGTAGGGTAAAAATAAATGGGGGTCGGTTTCACTAATGACCCCTCTCGGAAGAACCATTGGCCAGGTAGAAGCTGATTAAATAAAACAAATTTACAAAAAATAAACAAAATTGTATGGGGACCGCCCTAACAGTTAAAGATTGGGGGTAGGTGTGATCAGAGAAAATGTTTGGACTAAAAAAATATTGTGGGTCGGTCTTACATTTTGTTGCTCTAAGGGCACTATTAGGGCAGTTAGAGCGGTTGGAGCAAATTTTAAAACATGTCGTTTTGTGTGGGAGCCCCCTTAGAAATTGGAGATAGGGTATTAGTTTGTTCCAAAGAAATGTTAAGACATAAAAATTAATAGGGGTCGGTCTTATAAATGACCCCTCTATGACGCACCATTGGAGCAGTGGGAATGATTTTAAGATTGGAAAATTTTAAAGAAATAGTAATAATCGTTATCCCACGATCCTCCTGGGCAAAAAATTTGTAGAATCGATAGAAGTTTTACACAAAAAAATTTCAAAAAAATCGAAGAGTACAAACATTTTCAAAAATGAGATTTAAATTTTAAAACTTAAAAATCGCATACTAGAGCGCTTTTAGGAATTTTTTGGGATTTTTTTTTTAAAAGTACGTAAAAAAACAAAAATTTTGAAACAAATGCAATATGAAATTTGGATCATAATTGAAGAAGTTATGAGTAAAAGAAGTTTGAGTAAAGGAACAAACCAGCAATTTTTAAAAATTCGATATCTTTTGAACGGGTCATCAAAAAAATCTGAAAATTTACCACGAAGGAGTTTTCGAAGGGTACTAAAAACTGTAAACAAATTGGGAAAATCTAAAAAAAAAAATTTCAAAGTGTCCGATTTGACATGGAATGCCCCATATGTATAAGTTTGTCATTCCGTTTGTAACACCTCGAAATATTGGTCTAGGACCCCATAAAGTTATATATTCATGATCCCCGATCGATTTTAAGATGATCTAGCGATGTCCGTCCGTCCGTCCGTCTGTCTGTCTGTTGAAAACACGCTAACTTTTGAAAGACTTTACGGAGGCTCCTAAAGTTTGGCATACATATTGGGCATTTACCTGGTCAGGTTGGTATTGCAATCTAACGAAATCGGTCCAGTGGTTCAAAAGTTATTAGCAAAAGACTGAATTTCGGCAAGGGGTTTTCGTGAATTTACAATATAAAAAACACGATAACTTTCGAAAGGCAACTCTGAGGATGCTGAAGCTTGGCATTAATATTTTTCGTTTCCCTGGCCTTGTTCGTTCAGACAAATCGGTCTAGTGGCTATTAGCAAAACCGTAAATTTAAGATTAGTTTCACCTTAAATTCACGTGTTGAAAACCCGTTAAACATGTTTTAAAAACATTGGTAGGTCACAAAAATATTAACCAACGTATTTTTGTCACTCAAAAATATTTTTATACTAAAAAAAAAAAATACACTCGAAAAAAATTTTACGCTCAAAAAAAAAATTTAGTAAATTATTTTTATTTTTTTTTTTTTCAAAAGTTACTAAAAAAAAAGTCTTTTTACACAAAATAAAATACTTCTAATCTAAAATGTTATTTTTTTTACGTTAGAAAATTTACTATCACTTAAAAATGGCATTGTGGAGGGCATTCATAGATTCGGCCAAGTCGAATTTAACTTTTCTACTTGTTGGACTTTGGTGTTGAAAATAGGTTGATGTCAACAAAAGTATAAATTTCCATAATTTATTAAAAAAAATACATGTAGTTATAGCTTACTATTTGGCAGTTTATCACATATGTTGGACAAGTTTCAGTCAAATCGGTGTATAAGTAATAGTTGGGAGACTTCCAATGTTTTTATATATCTGTTCCTTTAAACTCCTACAAGGAGCATAGGGCCAAAACAAGTTCCTTCCAATAATCTCGATCTACTGCACGATGTTTGATTTCATTCCAATTCAAGTTTAGTTTGGACGTCTCGATCGTTATTTGGCGTTTCCAGGTATGCGATGGTCTACCTGTACGTCGACTGCCTTGTGGGTTCCACTCTATAGCTTGCTTTGCTATGTCATCTGGTGGTTTACGTAAAATGTGACCAATCCAGGACCATTTGCGCCTACGGATTTCTTGATGAATCGGTTGTTGATTAGTTTCTGACCACAGACGTATATTTGAAATTGTCAAGGGCCAGAACACCCGTAAAATTTTACGTAGACATTTGTTTATAAAAACTTGTAAGGCCTGTATGTCTCGTGTTGCAGCGTTCCACGTCTCGCATCCGTATAACAAGGTGGATTTCACATTTGAGTTGAATAGACTCAGTTTTGTACGACGTGATATATATGATGCATTCCAGACGGGATACAATTGCCCAAACGATTGTCGAGCTTTATTTATTCGGCTGGAGATATCTGCGGCAGAACCACCACTTTTGTCGAATATACTTCCTAGGTAGCAGAAAGACTCTACATCTTCAAGTTGATGGTTCTTTATGTTGAACCTATGCTCGTTATTTACGTTTATGCGCATTGTTTTTGTTTTACCCATGTTTATCTTTAGACCAACGGATAGTGCGGTTTCATAAACTAGTGTTAGCTTCGCTTGCATGTCGGAAAATGAGTGTGTTAACAAGCAGATGTCATCTGCGTAATCAAGATCCTCTAATCGACCTTGCAAACCCCAGGTAATTCCCCTTCTATGGAGTGTGGCCTTTTTCATAACGATGTCAAGGACACAATTAAAAAGTAATGGTGATAAAACACAACCTTGACGTACTCCATTTTCTACAAAAATTTTCTTACTGAGTTGTCTCTCATGTAGTATGCGACATGTGGCATTAGCGCATAGTCCCTTGATAAGATTTATTAATTTGCTGGGAACTCCTTTACACAGTAGTGCTTCCCATATAGCTGGGTGGTTTATGGTGTCAAATGCCTTTTCAAAGTCAATGAACGTAAGGTATAACGGAGACCTCCATTCTACTGACTGTTCCACAATTATCCTTAAGCTATTTACATGGTCGATACATGATTTGTGCGCACGGAAGCCGGCTTGTTCTTTTCTGAGCTCAGGAAGAACAGTTGTGGATAATCTTCTGTTTATTATATTAGCAATCACTTTGTTGGTCATGTTCAATAGTGTTATACCTCTCCAATTTTTACGTGCTGTAAGATCCCCTTTTTTTGGGAGATTTATAATCACACCCTCAGCGAGATCCTCTGGAAGAGTTTCAGTTAGCCAGAAGTCTTTTATAACGGGCGCCAGTAATTGGGCACTGGTTAATGGGTCAGATGAAAGCAACTCCGGTGGGATGTTGTCTGAGCCTGGAGATTTGTTGTTTTTTAAGAGTTTTATTGCCTCGAATATTTCTGTGATATCCGGGCTGTCGACGGTAATGTTTGGATTCGGAGTATGTGTAGCGCAACTGCATAGCGTAAGTTGCGTGGGTTGGGGTGTAGAAAGCATACTGGAGTAAAATGATTCCCAGAGATTTAGTTGTTGTTCTTTAGATGTAACAAGTTGTCCAGAGTCGTCTTTCAATGGTTTACCGGTGGACGTTGTGTTGTTGGTCAATTTCTTTGCAGCGCGGTATAGATCTCTAGCGCGATTAGTATCAGCAGCAGCCTGCGCTTCTTTGGCTATGTTATTGGCCCAATTCCGTTTATCTCGACGAGCGCTGCGTTTTACTTTCCGGTTTAGGTCGCTATGCATTTGTTGACACCTAGTTTTATCTGAGCGTGTTCTGCTGGAGTTAATTGCCTCTTTTGCTTCTTTTCTTTCTGATACGAGTTTCCAGGTTTCATCACTAATCCACTCTTTACGGGCGTTGTTTTTAAAACCGACGTGTTGTTCTGCTGCATCAATAAATACTTTTTTGGTTTCTTCCCAACTAAGATTTTCATTTCTGTTACTCAAATGTAGTGATGATCTAAGTGCACTGTTGAAAGAGTTTGCGACTTCTTCATTTTTGAGTCTGTTTATGTCAAATTTCCTTCCAGGGGCTAAGTTGTTGTTTTTAATAGCAGCAATTTTCAGACGGAGCGTTGCAAGAACCAGATGATGATCACTTGCGATGTCAGCTCCTCTTTTGTTACGTACATCCAAAAGTGAGCCACGCCAATGTTTTAGGAATGAATAAAAAATAATATTTATGCAAGTGTTCCTATAACAAAATCATAAAAGTCAATGGTCATGAAAAGGAAAATGAAATATATACATATTTTTCCAACACAGAGAAAAATCTATACAACATATTACGAATTATGTATGCACGCTTTTATGACCCTTAACGTCACAAATTCAATATCAAATATCATATTACTCTCCCCTATCATATACCGCAAGGGTATAAGTATCAAACTATGAATATGAATAACTATGAAACAGACATACACATTTAGCAAAATGACTTTTAAAGCAATTAACTAAAAAAAAAACTAAAAAACAATGTCTGTCTAGTGTCGGTCGGCCTTTCACTTTTTTTTCAACCGTATGTATTTTTTAAAACATAAAATTTCGTAAGAAAAAAAAATTAAAAATTCAATTTGAAAAACGCACAGTCAATTTAAATTTAAATAATTTTCATATTCTTAGTTGAGTAAATGTTTTGAAATGTGTTTTTATTTTATTTGGTTTTATTTTACAATTTTGTACGTACGCGTACGTTATGGTTTCACAAACCAAAATATTCAAATTTATAATTTATTTAATATTTTTAAATTTTCTTTTGCTCCCTTTTTTTCGTTTGCTTTAAAAACAAATTTTTAAATCAATATATTGATTTCTAAATTATTTTAAATTGTCTTTAAAAAAAACACTTTAAATTATATTTGCCTTGTTGTATATTGCTGGAATTTTTGACACTTCCTCCATATGTATATTATAAAAAACAAAACAACTTGTAAAATGTATGGAAAAATAATTGGAAAACTATTTTAGTTTCTTTTTTTTTTAAGTAACTATAAATATCTTCGAAAAAAGTTTAATTTAATATTATACAGAATAATATTATGTATTAATAATATTAATACAGAATATACGCGTTTTGGAGAGATTTTGATCAGCTAGTGAAAAAGTTTTAGAAAAATATTTCGGTATTTTGGTCATCTTCTCTTAGAATATTCGATTAGAGTTTTATTCTAGCTCGAGGCCCAAAAATATTTCTATTTATGATATTGTCATAATAGAGTAATTTATTGCTTTTAAAAAGTTACTCATGTCATAGTATATCTGTACTGATCAGTTTCATCCCCACTAAGGGATCGTCAGCAGATTTTAGAGAATCATTGTTAGTCAATCAAACATCAAACCAGACATAATATTTCATACACAGTCAAACTCAGTTATAACGAACTCGGTTATAACAATTTTCACACAAAATATTTCTTTTATAACGAACTCGGTTATAACGAATCCTCGGTTAAAACGAACTACTTATTATGGTCCCACGAACACAATTTCATGTATATTTACCAGGGTTGGCAACCGATACCCACCTAGAATAACGGTATTTGGCTATTGTACCGCAACCAATAAAGATGTGGACATTTTCAAAAACGATTATGAAAGCTGATGAAATTTCTAGTATTTTATATGTCTCACTTCGTGTTTCTACCGGTTCGTTTTCCAAATATAGGTCAATACCTTTATAAAAACGTTTGAAACGGTATTATAACGGTATTGGCCTATATAACTAAAACGAACCGGTAGAAACACGAAGTGACACATTTAAAATACTAGAAATTTCATCAGCTTTCATAATCGCTTTTGAAAATGTCCATATCTTTATTGGTTGCGGTACAATAGCCAAATACCGTTATTCTAGGTGGGTATCGGTTGCCAACCCTGATATTTACATACCTTAACAAATTCCCATAAATATTTGAAAATGTACGGGAATAGTGTTTACCAAACTCACAAAAAGTTAAAAAATTTTTATTAATTTTATATTTTTATAAAATTTATTTATGTTTTAAATGTTTTCTTCTCAATAAGTAGTTTACTGACAAAAAAAACGTAAAATAAAATTAAATTGCAACTTTATTTTTGGAAATTAAAATAGGTTGATATAAAATATACCCCGCTTATAGCGAACTTCGCTTATAACGAACTATTTTTACTGGTCCCTCGGAGTTCGTTATAACCGGGTTTGACTGTATTTCACAAGTTAAAGGAGAAATACTATTATGAAGGTCCAAAATCTGTTTACCAACAAAATAACTCTTTTAAAGCAACAATTGCATATACTATTTGTTGCTGTTTTTTTTTTACAATAACAACAGTACCTAACCTTTATATATATAAATACATTTTATTTCTATGTACATTTTGGTACTAAAAATAAAAAACAACACTTCTCATAGAATAATATTCAAGAAAATTATTTAATGACTAACAAGGAAGGTCCTTCACAGGGAATCCACCGATTGTACTGAAACTTGAATATGAGAATGAGGGGGAAAAATAAGAGTTACCTATTTTTTTTTAGCATAAGGGTTGCCACCTTATGAAAAAACAAGGGCTTTCGGGAAAATCCTTATAAAAGCCGAACTAGCAGGAATTTCGCCAAACAAAAAAATACAGGTCAGCTTAATTTTGATAGAGATTATTATATATGATTTTGACGGTCGTACGTATATACATCAACATATATATTTGACAAAAGAGTTTTTACATAAATAAAGATATCTCAAAAAGTAATAACGATACAGGTCTCATTTAGGTTTCAAATAATAGGTATTGAGACAGCCTTTAAAATGGCATTCGCCAAGGATGGAGTCTTTATTGGAACTTTTAATATTAATAGAAACATTGTGACAGGAATGAAAAAGTGGTGTAATTTCCCTTAGAAAAAAAACATTTTTTTTGTCTTTGAAATTCTGATACCAAAATTAATTTTTCTGAATGTTTTTGACTTGCTGAGTCCAAATATGACCATTGAACTGGCCTGTCGCTATTACTTTTCAAGATATCCGCACTTAAATGTTAAAAAAACACAGCAATATCATTTTAGCAATTTTCACACATTTATGGGCAAATATCTCGAAAACTAATCGATAGGCCAGTTTAAAAGTCATATCGCTCATTTACTTGTATAGTGTCATTACTCAAAATGTTTGATTTTACAGGAAACCGTTTTAAAATTTACAATTAAAACTTGGTTTACGTTGCAAAAGGCCCGTGAGTAGAAAATGTTATAATGGCCCGTTCTCTTCTCAAACGGTGAGTTTAAAAGATATTAATACGAACTTTTGACACAATATAAAGCAGGATATAACAAATAATTCTGTATTGTTTACTTAAAAACGACATGTTTTGAGTTTTGACCAGGGAAACCAAAAATATGCTCTAAAAAACACGTTTTATGCGCTTAAAAAATGCCCTTAAAAACGGAAAATATGCTTTAAAAACACTAAAAATATGCTCTCAAAAAAAATTATGTCCCCTTTTTTGCGGTGTTTTTTTTACAATTTGTTAGAGACCTTCCAAATACCATTATGTGCGGTAGTTAGAGGGTTAAATATGTTTTACAAAAATATTTGCCTTAATATTTTCTACCAAGTTGCTGAATATACCCAGATCTAAAAAAACTTAGTTTCATATACTGATTTGAAGCAAGAACAGGCCAAAGGGGAACCAATCGTCACAATTCCGTAATTGTTAAAAAAAAACATCCTTGTTGGATAAAAAAATTTAAAAATAAATGTTGTCATAAAAAAATTGGAAAAGAATGCTCCAAAAATAAAAAAAAATGCTCTAAAAATGCAAAAAATGCTCTAAAAAGTGGAAAAATGCTCTAAAAAGTGGAAAAATGCTCTAAAAATTGAAAATATGTTCTAAAAATATGCTCTTATGCTAAAATATGCTCTTAAACCTAAAATATGCAAAAATATGCTCTTAAGGCTAAAATATGCAAAAATATGCTCTAACAAATCGATGCCAGATTTCTTAAAAACTTCTGAAACGGATGAATACCTTACCCATTTATCAATAAAATGCGCAGGAAAAAACATGATACTGCATATTTTTGGTTTCCCTGGTTATGACACTATGCAAGTAAATTAGCGATATTTGGACTCAGCACGTCAAAATCATTCATGAACTTTGGTACCAGATTCTCAAACATAAAAAAAATATTTTTTTCTGAGTGAAAATAAACTGTTTTTTCTTACCTGTCTCTGTCTTTCCATTAATATTAAATTTTTTAAAGTGTCCAAATAAAAATATTTATATCTATTCAACTTTAAATTTATTGAATATTAAAAAAAGCAAATTTGATCACGTCAAACAACCAACCATCCAAAACAACCAACCATCCAAAACAACCAACCATCCAAAATTATCATTTTTTTAATATAAAATAATTGGAGCAACCAAATTTTGTGGCATTTTTTTCTGACAAACAACTTGAAATTGATAGCACACAAAAAATCTGATGTACATTGTAAAAATTCCAAAAAAAATTTTAACTTCTCTATAAATTTTGCCACTAAAAAAATTTATCAATTTTTGCGACAGAGTTACTTAAAAACGTAATATTCTCAATTAAAAAAAACAGCTAAGACCGAATTTACATAAGGCAATTTTAATTGCGGCAATTTTGATTTTCTAGTGTATCAGAGAGAGAGGGAAGAATCTTAGATCTCTCTCTGATACACTATAAAATCAGAATTGCCGCAATTAAAATTGCCTAATGTAAATACGGTCTAATAACCAATTTTTCCTAAATTATTTAATTCAAAAATTATTTTTATATGAAAAATTGCTCAAATTCTAAAAATTTTCATATAAAAAACTATCAGCCTTTTTTTCCTTACGACGGGTGTAGAAATTTGTTTTTTTATTCATATGAGCAATTGTCATTAACTTTTAATATTTACAAAAAGAATAACAATTTTTTTTCGTGGCACATTGATAAGTCTTTGTAGGCTAATAACATTATAATTAAGTACTTTAAATCCGTTCGCCTGCATTAATTTGAGTGATCGCACCCAAAACTATGGCGGATAAAAGTTAACATTTTTAAAATAATTGTCAAAATTAAATTTTTTATCCGAAGTTTTAAAAACCTACCATTTTGTATTATGCTTACCTAGAGATAAAATACGCAATCAAACATGCATAAAATATTTGCTAAATATCGAGATATTTGCATTAAACCAATTTTTAATTTCCCAGCGGTTTAATTTTTTTTAGAAAAATATAACCAAATGCATTAAAAAAATCTCAACAAATTCTTAGTTGATGCTATTATTCTATCTCTAATAGGTAAGAAACAGCAGTGGTTTAAAGGGAACATTTTTGAAAAAAAAAATTATAATTTTTTTTTTTTAATATTTAAAATCGGATTTTACAGTGTGCCCTTCACTGAATATTGAAACTATTCAAAGTATGATTAATAATGATAATATTAACGTTATTACGAAATATTTTAACGTTATTACTAATTTTATTAAGGTTATAACAAATTTTTGCGATTTTTCGCGATTTTCGCGACTGCAAAAATCAATGGACTAATTTTGAAATTTAATTCGAATAAGACATGTCAAAATCTATCCAAATACATTTCTTTTCTACTTTTTTTAAGTAATGTAAGATTTTATATCGTTAACCTATATTCAAAATATGCCAACTCAAATTTGACCTAAATGAGTTTCCAATGGCAAATAGCTCCCTTATGCAATACCCATCTGTGGTAAAAATTTCAGAGCAAAAAAATTATTTTTTGTCGTTTTACATCCATTTTTGTTATTCTGCTAACTCAAGGTACATATTTTTTTGGTGAAAATAAATGCCAACTCCCATTGTAAATTTCCAAAAAAAATTTTTTAAATTAGACCACATATCTCATTGCATTTGCCATGCTGAGCACGAATCTGGTATAGATTTTGATATCTAATGGCTAGTTTTCGAGATATTGCTATTTTGAAAATATCGGTAAATAGTGTTTGCAAAAAAAAAAAATTGCTTATATACATGTAACTTTTAAACTATTTATCAGATTGAAACATTATGAGTGGGGCAAATAAAGTCAATGACATAAGCTTTCAAAATAGCTAGTTTGGAATGACCCTTATACAATACAGCGGGAGTTACAGAGTGCCAAATTTGACCACCCTGAGATTAAAAGGATTTCGGAGCTAGTAACTTTAAAAAATATGCAAAGATTTTTAATTTTTTTTTTTTCAGTTTTTGCAATTATCGTACTAAGGATAACAAAAACCAAAAAAAAAATTATAAAAATTTTTCCAAAAAAACATATTTTTTTATTTTCCGACAAAATATGCCAACTCTAAAAAAATATTTGTTTTTTGATACAATAAGTGCAAAATATGAAATTTTTGGCATAGGTAAAAATTATTTAGAATATTTAAACCATCTTATGGAAGGTACATTGTTTATTTTTACAATAATATGCGAAATAACTAGTCCCGAGTAAAAATTTTTATATGATGCAATACATAATGATATATAACACAATATATATTTATACGCAATTTAATCCGAATAATGGTGGATGTTTTTGTATTAAAAAATATCAACTTGTATAAAATATGATTCGATTTCATCCGAGTTTTGACCAGACATTGCCATATTTCATTGGATCCAATTAGATCTAATTGCATAAAAACATAAAAAATCTTGGTGTGTTTTGGTTTGGGTGAGTTACACCACAGGTCAACGATGCATTCACCAAACATATAATTTTCTAAAAGAAAAAAATGTTTGGGTACGCTTCGAACCAGATAGGTGATATACATAACCCTAACAAGGAAATGTTTAGGAACATTTTAAAAGTTTCTTATACTTTGCTTAAAAAACTTATAACATTTTTGGTTAATTGGAAACATTTAATTGGAAACATTTATATATGAAACAGAATAAGCTATATATAATTTTATTTTAAATTATACAGAAAAACAGATTTTGTATTGGCCCTAATATTATTTCATATATTTATATCAACCGTATACCTTTTGATCCGAATCATGATTAAATTATATATTACAACATATGACTGCATTTAAAAAAATTAGAAAATACCTCACGGGATGTATAATCATATAAGATTTATTTTGTTTGTATCGAGTTATATATTGTTATATATGTTTATTTTTACTCGGGGTTTTTTAGCTCTCCTGAAAAGTAAGCTTTTTCGAGTTGGCATTTATTGAATATAGTTCGACGATATACTGCGACATTGTCTCAATTAAAAAAACAACTTCCTAAATTTTTTAGTTCAAAAATTTTTTTTATATCAAAAATATAAAAAACTATCAGCCTTTTTTCCTTACGACGGGTGTAGAAAATTGTTTTTTTATTCATATATCTTAAAACATTTTTACTTGGAATTTCGCTTAATCGTTTTTATACCATTTTTCAGAGTTTGACAATCAATTTGTAATTTTTTGAATGTAATTTAACTAAAAAGATGTATTAACTCAATGTTTATGTGATTTTGTCAGAAATTATGTAGAATTTTAAGGCACCATTTGTTTATCAAAGATGTTTTATTCCCCAAGAATGATATTTTTTTGCTACTAATCATATGAAAAAAAAGCTTGATGCAAATAGAACCCTCACCTTATATACATACATGATTACATTTATTTTCTTGGTAACAAATCCGACTTATCTATAACATCAAATTTTTGAAAAATTTGATACACAAAAAATTGTGTTTTTGGGCACACAGTGGGCGACAATACATTGGAAACTTTTTTATAGTAGATACAATTTGTTATTATTATTATCAAACGAGTATTATTTAAAAAAAAAAATGTTATGTAGGTAATATATAAAGCTTTAATTTAAGCTTAATAGCGTCAAGATTGAGTAAATAATAATTGTGCTACGAGGATCGATCTGGAAAATGAGAATATAGACATTTTGCAGGACATTTCTTAAAAATATTTCCCAGTTTTTCCAAGTTTAAACATTATAGATTTAACAAAATGTCCAAAAATGTGTTATTTAGTGTTCAAATAATTTTTCCAACAACCCAAAGAATCAGTGAAATGTTTTAAGTACAGTAGAAAAAATCCAAATTTTTTTACCTCCAATTCTTTTGACAGCCAATTTTTTTTAAACTAAGAAAAATTTAAATTATTTCAATATATCCTTACTATACAGTTAGGTGTACTAAAATTAATGAACAATAACATCTTTTCTTTGTTTACAAAAAATTGATGGTCAATAGAATTGGAGGTAAAAAATTTGTAGATTTTTTCTACTGTTCCTAAAAAAAATTCATGGTTTGTTTGGGTTGCTGAAAAAACTATATGATCACTGAATAAAAACTTTTGGACTTTTTTTTAAATTTCTAATGTTTGAACTTGGAAAAAAATAGACTTAGAAATATTTTTAAAAAATGTTCTTAAAAATACCTATAAATAATTTTCTTTTCCAGATCGACCCTCGTAGCACATTTATTATTTATTCAATCTGGACGCTATTAAGCTTAAATTAAAGCTTTATAAATTACCTGCAAAACATTTAAAAAAAAAAACTCGTTTGATAATAATAACTTTTAGTAATGTTAACTTTGTAAACTTAACATATTTATTGAAAGTTCTGCCGAGAAGTTTGGTATTGCATTTGAGCGATATCGGTTCAGCGGTTCAAAAGTTATGAACTAAAATGTAAAGACATCTCAAAAATTTCAGTACATTCAACATAACCTAAAAATACAAAATGCTTTAATTCGGCTGCTGGTTGACTTATGTGAACATAAATGAACACCAAATGGTATTTGAACAAGTACAAACATATTTTTTGGACAAAAAAAGAAAAAAATTGCGGATTTTTTTCCCAAATTTTTTTTTTTTCGCGGAAATTTTTTTTTCAAAAAGAATTTTTTTTTTCAAAAGTAATTTCATTTTAAAAAAAAGTATTTTGGAATAACCTTTTTGAAATTGTGGAGGGTATCACTACTTTTGGCAAGGCCGAATTTAACTTTTTCACTTGTTTTAAATCATTTTTACTCCACAACGCTAAAAAAATGTATACGGGGGTATAAAAATTTTCAAAAACAAAATTTCGGAACTTAGAAATTTGAAAAAAAAAATTTGCGAAATGTATTTTTAAGAAGATTTTTTTTTAGCTCCAAAACTCTAAAATAGTCCGTAGGTTCTGACTGCATCTCAAAATAACTATAAAAACCAAATAAAAAAATAGCGTTGTGCCAGTACTTTAAATACAAAAAAAATGTTTTTAAAAAAATATTTTTTTTTACATCATTTTTACTCCAAAACGCTAAAAAAAATTTCTACTGGGCTTTGAAAATTTTCAAAAACCGAAGTTTTTCATCCCGACTTGAGTCCATATTATTTTTTTCTACTATACTGTAGTAGATTTTCTCAGAGTTGCAACATTTAGTAGGAATTTTCTAGTTTTGAAAAATGTCCGTTAGGTTTCATATTTCTAATTCTTAGAAATATTACTAAATTGCATTGTACCTCATGAGTTGCGTTTTAATTCCGTTTCCATACATTGTTGGACTTTATATTTTATAATCGAAGTTTCCCAAGCAGAAATTGACGACGGTTCTAAAAAAAAAGCGTTCTGAAAGCACTGTAACAAAAAAAAAAACCTTCTCAAAACGCTATTTTCAAACGCTTTGCGAGCATTTTTGAAAAGTGTTCTGAAAGCACTATAACAAAAAAAAAAAAACTAAATTTTTTTTTTTCAGATTTCACTTTGTATCAAACAAATTTTTATACCCGAACTAAAACAGAAATTCTTTACTTTGGGTTTTTAAAGCGCTTTGATGACTTTAAAAAAACGTTTTCAAAGCACTTTTTTACATCGCTTTTAAAACGCTTTAAACCTAGCGTATATCGATGTTATCATTCGGATCATCTGAAAGCGCTTTGAAGTTGGTATACAGAACGCTCGTACAACCGTTCACAATGCTTTTACGATTGTATTTTTCTGACTGGGTTATTTCATCCCGGTTTGAGTCCATATTAATATTTCTGAGAAATAATAATTTTTGTTGTACAATAAGAAAAATCTGAAAAAATTAATTGACAACACAGGCTAAGTGGAGAAAAACAAAATTTCAGAACTTAGAAACTTAAATAAAATTGCGTAAAGTATTTTTAAGGAGTTTTTTTAGACTCCAATAATTTGATAAACGGTTTTATGTTAAAAAAAATTGTAAACAAAATATATTTTTTTAAAATCATTTTTTTTTTGTCTCAAATTACTTTACTTTTAGGTCAATATAATAAAATTTTGCTCGGACACTTGGAAAAATCAAAAGTTGAAGAAAAATGTCACTGTACCGGGAAGGAAATAAAATACCAAAAATACTACGTCCTCAAAATACTTTTACCGCCGTTAACAACTATTTTTTTAACTGATTTATAACGTATGATTAATATTAAAAATCTAATATTAATCATACGCATTTTATTTATTTTTAATCTGTCCTACAATTTCCAGAAATCACAGTTTGTTTTCTTGAAACCTTAGAAATTTTTTTGTTATGACCAACTTAATTAAATTAAGTTTCAGCCTATTCCCAAAAAAAAATACTCACAGTATTATCATTACACCTGACACAATCACATGTAAAATGTTTGGTCATTTTTAAGAAAATACATCTTGTTAAATTACTCCATAAAATTTTCGTATACGTTGTTGTTATTTCACCACCCTTGGGTATAAAACGAGCAGCTCTTACCGTAACCGTACACGTCTTACCAAAATAATGACTAGCATTGGGCGTACATTCATGATTCATCACAGCCGTCAAGGGGAATAGACCACGCAACAATGTCTCATGATCACCCACTTTAAAGGGAGTCTCAAAGGCGTTGGTATTGCAGACACCTACAAAACGAAATAGTCGATCCATGAAGAGTTTATCGGTGGTGGGGAATTTACGAAAACATTGAGCAGCTTTAATAATTTCGCGGCGATAACCTCGATCATTGTTAGCCTGCATGGCATTTATTAATGCCCGTTGATCTTCCTCAAGAAAGAATACACGTATAGCGGTTAGCAAACGTAAAGACATGGAATTAACCGGACACGGTTCATCCTCCTGCTCCACCACATTCACATGTTTTTTTAAAGGTTTGCCATTTTTCTTAGCCGCAGCTGCATCACCTGCCTTCGGTGCATTACCATTTTGTTCTTGATTTGCTAATAAATTGGCATGTATTTGTTTTATGTCCATTGGCTGCCAACGTTGAAACAATTGACATTCATTGTGATGTTCTGGCGAATCGGCACATTTATCACATACTGGTAGTGTACAGTTATTTTTACATAAAAAATCCTTGACCGCCAATAAATTATGACAACATACGCAAGTATTTAATATAGAACCTTTACGTGCTGTTGGCCCCACCACCAAAGCACGTTCGCGAAACAATATTTCACCCTGTTGTATATCGCGTGTGGCAAATACACCACGTCCGGCTACATTTGAAGGGCCAATTGTCCAGTTAGGCTCAGGGTCACGTAAATCTGATAAATGCAGGTCAATAAGGCGAGCCAGCTCAGCTGGTGTCGCCATTGTTTACTTATAAATTGTATTTTAAAATAACTCAAATAAAAACAACAACAACGCAAAAAAAACCGCCACAAAATGTTGCAACTTGACCAAAAGATATATTTGTATAATAGATTTTTTTTCTGTTTTTTTATCGTTTTATTTATTTTTTTTTAAACCACACCGTTCATTACGAGTTGCAACAGATAACTAAAGCGGCCTAAGTACTTGTTCAACAATTGGCCTCTTGTAGAAAATGTTCACTTTAATTTTTTTTCATATTTTTTTTTTGTCTTTTCCCTCAAAAATATGTTTTAGCTCAAGTGCAGAAAAAAAAATGAATATTACGCGTGAAAAACCTCATAGAGAAGAGGCACAAACAAGACCAACCACAATATTTAAAAACTATTACCGCATATTGTGGGGTTTTAGTTTTTCTTTTATATTTTTGCATAAACTGAGACAACACACATCAGTAGGAAAATTAAATATGATTTTCCAATGTTTTAAAGAATGTTGATAGCAGCTAAAAGAAAAACCCGCCAACGTTGTATGTTAGTGTGGATAATATTTTAGAATGTTTGACCAAACCCGGGTTTTGGGCAACGAATTTCTTGTTTTGACGATTTGGGGTTTTTAAATATTTAAAAAAAATTAAAAACCACATTTTGTGTCACATCATATTTAAAAATTTTGATATTGAACGATTTTCGAGTTATCGCTTTATTAAATTTGTGAAACTGGCGGTTTTTTTTTAACGTTCAAGACATTTTTTTTTAAAAATCTAAAAATTTTTTAAAAAGTACTTTTTATAAAAGGTACTTTTTATAAAAGGTACTTTTTATCAAAGGTACTTTTTATAAAAGGTACTTTTTATAAAAGGTACTTTTTATAAAAGGTACTTTTTATAAAAGGTACTTTTTATCAAAGGTACTTTTTATAAAAGGTACTTTTTATAAAAGGTACTTTTTATAAAAGGTACTTTTTATAAAATGTACTTTTTATATAAGGTACTTTTTATAAAAGGTACTTTTTATAAAAGGTACTTTTTATAAAAGGTACTTTTTATAAAAGTTACTTTTTATAAAAGTTACTTTTTATAAAAGGTACTTTTTATAAAAGGTACTTTTTATAAAAGGTACTTTTTATAAAAGGTACTTTTTGTAAAAGGTACTTTTTATAAAAGGTAGTTTTTATAAAAGGTAGTTTTTATAAAAAGTACTTTTTATAAAAGTTACATTTTATAGGTACTTTTTATAAAAGGTACTTTTTATAAAAGGTACTTTTTATAAAAGGTACTTTTTATAAAAGGTACTTTTTATAAAAGGTACTTTTTATAAAAGGTACTTTTTATAAAAGGTACTTTTTATAAAAGGTACTTTTTATAAAAGGTTCTTTTTATAAAAGGTACTTTTTATAAAAGGTACTTTTTATGAAAGGTACTTTTTATAAAAGGTACTTTTTATAAAAGGTACTTTTTATAAAAGGTACTTTTTATAAAAGGTACTTTTTATAAAAGGTACTTTTTATAAAAGGTACTTTTTATAAAAGGTACTTTTTATGAAAGGTACTTTTTATAAAAGGTACTTCTTATAAAAGGTACTTTTTATAAAAGGTACTTTTTATAAAAGGTACTTTTTATAAAAGGTACTTTTTATACAAGGTACTTTTTATAAAAGGTACTTTTTATAAAAGGTACTTTTTATAAAAGGTACTTTTTATAAAAGGTACTTTTTATAAAAGGTACTTTTTATAAAAGGTACTTTTTATAAAAGGTACTTTTTATAAAATGTACTTTTTATAAAAAAAATTTAAAATTTAACAAAATTGCAATAAACAAGTGAGACCCAGCAAAACTTTGATGATGGGTAGTGATTATATAACACATTACCAGGTAATGTATATACCTTATTTGTAGCATTATTTTAGGATGTCTTACCAAACATTTGTTCCACAACGTATTATTTTCAAGCGAAAAATAATGCATTACTAATAATTTGCTACGTAATCATCATGGATGACTTATATTTGGTTACATGTATTATTTGAAAGTTTGAAATAATGTATTATTTATAATTGGATGCATAATGCATTACAATAACATAAAAAATAATTATTTTATAAAAAAATGCATAAGTTTAAACTAGAGATGGGCTCACGACAGGAAATTTCTAACGACACACACTCACGTGCATATTTTATCTACTTACACTCACTTACAATCACGTGAGTAAATTTAATACAAAATTACTTTTTCACTACTCGTAACACCTTACATATTATCTTCTGGTATGCTATATTATTTCATTTCTCGTAACCTCTAAAAGATCATATATTTTACACCTTACTCGTATTCTTCGTTATAAATTTATGACTTATTTTATACCTTACTGGTATTCTTTGTGATAATGTGGATGCATTACTTTGAGTCTCATCGACTGTTAAAATCATCAATGCTGCAATGTATAAAATAAGAGATCCTATACCTTATTTTATACCTTATTTGGTAATCTAAGTTTTGCTGGGGAGTGTTTATCACGTCTGTACCGAATCTTTTTTACCCTCAAAAAGGTAAAAAAAAACTTTTTTGCACTTAATTTTACACTTTTATGATTTTTTATAAAAAAAAAGTTAAATTCTTAAGTCCTCTGTTGGACCCAGAGGAAATAAGAATTAAATTGGCAACTTTCAGAGGTTGGTGTAGTTGTTCACGGAAAAGCTTCTTCCCCTTGTCGCATTTCGTGAATTAAACAAGACAATTTTTTTCTTTTGAATTCGGTTTGGGAATTTCATACCATCATGGGGGCACCCCCCTACACGTAAACCGGAGCCTGGGACTGGAGGAGACACTGGTGTATAATTTTTTATGTTTGGTCTTGATCAACTATAGTTTTCTTACTTGGAATTCTCAAAATAGGGAACACATTTGATTTCAAATTATCCGAATACCCGGTTATAGAATGTGTCATTTAATAAACCACACTAGGATGTTGTTGTTTATATATTCTGCTACTGCTGTTTTAGCCAATGCTAACAGAATTAGCACGTTGTATACTAACGTATGTTTTGGTTGTTGTCTAGACTATTTGCCACAAAGCAGAAAAAACAAACACAAAACGTCACCAAAGAAAACTCATACATCTTAATAGACAGGTATGTGTGTGAATGTGTTTGTGGGAAAACATATGGGTGGTTGCATATAAAAATGTGGTTTCTATTTAAATTTAAAATCAAATCAAAAATTTTAATACTCATTTTAGAAAATATCACACCATTTAACATAATCAAATCACAGTGTGTGTCACTCTAGTCATATTAAACTAACTTTGTTGAATTTTGTCACTGCTCCATTTTTAAAATGAGATTGTTTCTGCTTGATTTGAATTTTTTTTTCTTAGCGTATTTTTCAAAAATTAAGCCTCGCCAAGTTTACATATAATTTTGTCATTTCGTTTGTAATACCTCAAAAAAAAGGTACATAAATAACAAATTATTGATCACCAGTTTTTTTGTCACACTACAATAAATTTACACTTAAAAAAATGTGTGCACTTAAAAACCAACTTACACCCAAAAAAATATTTTTTTTACAAAAATTACTAAAAAAAAATTTTTCAATATGGGAAATAATTTATCCACTCAAATGTTACTTGAAAACAAATATTTTTGTTATTTTAACTTGCACAAAATTCCCAATTTAAAGCATAAAATGTTTTTTGTCAACATTTGTTGGATTTTCTTCTGTATCAAAAAAAAACTAATCAACAAAAGTATTTAATCCACTTTTATTTATGTATTTTTTTGTATTAAGTAATTTTCTTTAAATTAATTACAATCCTTTATCTTCTTTTTACAATATTTAGACATTTTGAACTTGAATTGTTTGGTATAAACGCATTCTGAATTATACATGTGTAATTGTCTTTCATTGTGTCTACTTGTTAATTAATTCTTTTTTTTTTTTGTAAATAAAATTTATTTGTTTCAATTCTTTTGATAATTTTGTGTACTTTGTTTCTATATGAATACTAGATTTGACAAAATTGTATGTTTATTAATTAGAGTGGGCTGAAAAAACAATACTAAACACTATTTGTCAGAATATGCTAGATTTCCGCAAAATAGTGCAATATAAAGTAAAAAAACCTTTATTAAAAAAAGTTTTGTTAAAAAAATTGTTTAAAAAAAATTGTAGACATTTTTACACTCAAAATATTTTGTAGACAAAAACAAATAAAAACACATTTAAAACCAGTGAATAAACAATTGAAAACCATCCCAGTAATTATTCATTTGTTTTAACAAATATCAACATTTGTTTTTTACTGTTGACAAAATTTTCTAAAATAAATAACATTAAACATTAAAAAATTACGTTTTTTTTCATTCTTTCTTACCAACAAGTTCGAAAAAAATAACCTACGAAAACATTAAAAATTAATGATAGATCTGTTATTTTTACCAAAAAATTTCAAAAAAATAACCTACGAAAACATTAAAAATTAATGATTTCGTAGGTTATTTTTTACAATTTTCTATTGAAATATATTTTTTTTTAATTTTTAATCAAATTTTGGGGAATCGATCCCGCAATCAACTACATTCTGGCCAGACACTCTACCCATCGTGCCAAAGTCACTTGATACAAACATGTTTTTATTTTTCTATAAATAATTTTTTGAACTTTTTTTCTACAAAAAAATAACCTACTTGTGTAGGTAAAAACTAATGATATCTCATTAAAAAATACCAACAATTAAAAAAAAAAAAATATTTACACAAATCATTAAAAATTTAAAGAATAATCAGTAGTTTTTACTTACAGAACAAAATTAAAAATTAAATGTTAATTAAAGTCTTTGTTTTTAGTGTGTTATTTTTGAAACAAGGAACAGAAGTTGTCATTAATAAAAACAAATGTTTTTTCTTTTAAACGAACAAATGTTTTTTCTTTTAAACGTAAAATTTTTAAAATAAACTACAAACAGTTAATGACATAATTTTTTAAGTGTAGAGTTAACAATTTTTGAAATAAAAAAATGTTCCCGGATTTTTTTTAATTCCACTCGATTTTAATTTTGGGGTGTCTCGGCTTGACGGCAAGTTTTTTTTTTAATTTAACATTTTTTTATTAAAAAAATCTGATTTAATTTTAAAATTAATAAAAATTATTTATTATTCGACTTTTAAAATTCTATTTTGAGTAAGATTATTCCAGCTCAAGGTCATATTTATTTTACTAATTATTACAATGATATTGTCAAGGTAACAATTTTCAAGAAACTATTTATAAAGTTGTTTTAAATTAACTTTATGTTTTGCCACTAACGATTGTCAATTTGCTAAATATTCTTGACAATGGAATTTGACGAATTCCGAAACACGTGTCGAAGTCTTGCAAAATAACCAAACAAATCAATTTAAAACAAACAACTTTATAAACAGTTTCTTGAAAATTGTTACTTCGAAAATATTATCTTAATGATTAGTAAAAGAAATACGACCTTGAGCTAGAATAATCTTACTCAAAATTAAAAAAAAATTGTAACAGAAATTTTGAGATAAACAAAATTTTAAAATAAAAAAAATTTCACAGAACAAAATTTTTGGAGAATTCCATTTGTTTTTAATGTTAGCGTGAAGACGATAGAAGCCCAGTCAGAAAAAAATCACACCTGACATACTGCTGACTCTCCCTTTATAAAATTGCTGACATCTTCATACAATTTTTCAAAATGTCATCAATGACATGTCAGCAGTTGGTCAGCGGTTGTTTAAACGAATTGTTAGTGGCCACCGATACTGGTGGATACTGCTGACCAACTGCTGTCATGTCATTGATGACATTTTGAAAAATTGTATGAAGATGTCAGCGATTTCATAAGGGAGAGTCAGCAGTATGTCATGTGTGATTTTATTTTGTCAACTGGGAGAGAATTTCTTAAAACTTTTATGTGGTTTTTCCTAATTTTTTTCCCCAACTTGTATAATAAAAATCTTTTTCTATGCTTCTCTTATTATAAATGGGGCATTCCATGTCAAATCGGACACTTTGAAAATTTTTTTTTTAGATTTTTCCAATTTGTTTACAGTTTTTAGTACCCTTTGAAAACTCCTTCTTAGTAAATTTTCAGATTTTTTTGATGACCCGTTCAAAAGATATCGAATTTTTTAAAATTGGTAGTTTGTTCCTTTACTCAAACTTCTTTTACTCATAACTTCTTCAATAATGGTCCAAATTTAAATTTTTTTTTTTAAGTTTCAAAATTTTTAAGTTTCAAAATTTAAATCCCATTTTTGAAAATGTTTGTACTCTTCGATGTTTTTGAAATTATTTTGTGTAAGACTTCTATCGATTCTACCAATTTTTTGCCCAGGAGGATCGTGGGATAACGATTATTATTTTTTTTTTTAAATTTTTTTAAAAAAATTTATTGCAATTTTCCAATCGTCATAGAGGGGTCATTTATAAGTCATAGAGGGGTCATTTATAAGACTGACCCCCATAAATTTTTACGTCTTAACATTTCTTTGGAACAAACTAATATCCTATCTCCAATTTTTAAGGGGGCTTCCACACAAAACGAAATTTTTTTAAATTTGCTTCAACCGCTCTAACTGCTCTAATGGTGCCCTTAGAGCAACAAAATGTATGACCGATCCACAATATTTTTTTAGTCCAAACATTTTCCCTGAACACACCTACCCTCTATCTCTAATTTTTAAGTCGGTCCCCATACAATTTTTTTTATTTTTTGTAAATTTGTTTTATTTAATCAGCTTCTACCGGTCCAATGGTGCCTCCGAGAGGAGTCATTAGTAAGACCGACCCCCATTTATTTTTACCATACAACATTTTTTTAAAACATACCTACGCCCTATCTGCACTCCCTAAGTAGGCTTCCATTTAAAATTACATTTTTATAAAATTTGCTAGAACTGTTATTTGTATGGGAGCCTACTTAGGGAGTGGAGATAGATACTATTTTTAGACTTTACAGAGGCTACTGAAGTTTGGCATTTATGTTGGCCATTCACCTGGTCAGGTTTGCAATTCAGCCAAATCGGTCCAGTGGTTCAAAAGTTATGAGCAAAAGAGTAAATTTCGGCAAGTGTTTTTCGCTAATTTACGAGATAAAAAACACGCTAACTTTCGAAAAGCAGTAATGAGACTGCTGAAGCTTGACACTTATCTTTGTCGTTCCCCAGCTCTGTTTGGTATTGAATTTCAGCTCAATCGGACCAGTAGTTCAAAAGTTATAAGCAAAACCCTGAATTTCAGAATGGTTTCATCTTAAATGCCACGTGTAAAACAAGTTTTAAAAGCATTGGTGGTAACTTAACAATGCTTTTCAAACTTGTTTAGTTTTAATGCAATGCTTTTTAAACTTGTTTAGTTTTAAAAGCACTTAAAAATTACACTCGAAAAAAATTTAGTTTTTCTTTAAAAAAAATAACAATATTTTGTGTACATTCGTACGTGCATTCACTTAGAAATATTTTTACAGTAAAATAAAACTTACACTCAAAAAAAGTTTTACACTCAAAAAAAAATTTTTAAATGACAAAAAAAGAGTTTTTTACTCAAAATAAAATATTTCTAATCAATATTGCTAATTTTGTCACGTTAAAAAATGTACCATCCTTTTAAAAAAAAGGCATTGTGTAGGGTATTCATAGATTAACTTTTCTACTTGTTTTATTTTAATTTCTCATACTAATAGAGGTCTCTTAACCACTGAAAGTCTCCCACCCTAGGAGCCTCTTTCGGATATAGATTTAAAATTCGACAAAATACATTTTCAGCTGACTTTAATAAACAATAATGTATGGCTTGCATAATATTTGCATATTTTAATATTACACTTCATTACACACATATTCATTTGATGAACGACTAAATAATTTTCAGCATACATTAAAGATATTTATTTTGTTTATTTTTTATACCCTACACTATTTAATGGTTCTTTAATGTGGTTTATTATGTTAAAAACGTTCTAGACACCTTAAAGTACCAAAACAATAACGTAGTCCTATATTCATTTGATATCGATCTACCGATTTCCGCCTGTCCAATTGTTATTGTCTTTCTGGCATGATAAAGTGTAAAAAGAAAAATTCTGAAAAAAAATCTTGAAAAAAATTCATTATTTCATAAGTCAACTGACTAAGAAAATTTCCACATGAAAAAACATTTCTTGATTAAACATTCATTAAATGTGAATTTCGACTTTTACTATCACAAAAATTATTTTTTTTTCTGGAGGAAACTTTTTCAGACAAATTTTTAAGTTTTAAAACTTTTTCCAAAGAAATAAATATTTAAAATTTATAAATTTTCTATAGAAAAAATCATTTTAAACAGTACGCCCTAAAAAATCTTAACTAATGATAAAATTCCAAGTAAACAAAATCCAAATTTAATTTTTATACCCTCCAACTACAGTATGGGGGTATACTCACTTTGTCATTCCGTTTGTAACGCATCGAAATATCGGTCGGGGACCCCATAAAGTATATATATTATTGATCTATGATCGATTCTAAGACTTTTCTAGAATGTCCGTATGTCCATCCGTCCGTCCGTCTGTATAAGACACGATACAGTCCAAAATAAAAGAGATAGACCCGTAAAGTTTGGCAAGAATATGTGTTTTGGTCCTAGGCAGTTTAAGTTCGTAAATGGGCAAAATCGGACGAGGGGGAAAAAAGTTCCCTCTTGAAGAACTTAACTAACCTCTGAAAAACTCCAAATTTTCGCAGGTTTTTTTGTATTTTTGTTAAGCAAATGAAACAATTTGATGTCAGAATAAGTTCAAGGTCCTGCACTTGGACTTAGGAAGTAAAATAAATCGTTTTTTTTGCCCGCCACCCTTTTGTGGGCGAGGATATTAAAAATGTTTTTAAATAATGATAAAATTGTATAACTTAGGCTCAAAAAGGATAATAAATGAATTTTTTAACATTTACCGGATGGGTTTATGTGTCCCCCAATGACCCCCTCAAAAAAAACGCCCCTGAAATTTTTTTAAATTTTTTATATGTTGGAGGGTATTATAGATTCGGCACAGCCGAATTTATCACTCTCACTTGTTTTTTTTTTATTTTCATTTTCCAAAAATTCAAAATTTTGATGGAAGTTTTCCAAAAATCCAAAACGTTGATCAAAAAACGCCACGGGTTACAAAAGACTATCTCAAGCTCGAAGAAAAGGTATTAGAGGGCTGATAATGGGAAAATGATGCAAACAATTTTGGAGTCTGTCTTTGCCTCCCTACAACCGGTTAAAGTTCGCAATCGCAGTGCATTTTGTCAAAAAAAAATCCCTTAATGTGCTCCACATTCTGCAAATTTTGACAACTATTGCAGCCAAAACAAAAAATATTTTATTTTGACAAAATACACTACGATTGTGAACTTTAACCGGTTGTAGGGAGGCAAAAACATACTCCAATTTTTTTCATTATTTTTCCCATTATCAGCTCTTGAAAGAGCATCGTTTTTTTTTTTTTTTTGCTGTTACCTTAAATTTTATTTTTCGGGTTAGGCTAATAATATACACTCAAAGAACTGTAAAACAATTTGTCATAAAAGTTCGTCCAATGAAACTTTTTAATGAAGTTTTCATAAATATTATGAAAATTTTTCATAAATACTATAAATATTATGAAAATTTTTCATAAATACTATAAATATTTATGAAACATTTCATAAATATAATGAAACAGTTTCATTAGACGAACTATATGATGAGTTTCATTATATTAATGAAGCTTTTTCTTTGTGTGTACATTTATTTGGGTGGCACGACTAATGGTTTATTTTGAATTTAGTCAATTTTCATCTAAGATGAATCTTTACAGGCGGTTAAGAAGGCGTGTGTGTTTTGTTCTACATTAATGCTAAAAATACATACATTGTGGGAACAAATGTAAACATTTAATGCGTGTACTAACAATAAGTATTTGCATACACAAAAAAATTGTCACTATACTTGAAAAAGTGCGTGATCCTCTTTATAATCTAAAAAAGATATGAAAAACTACATGGCGCTCAGTAAAATGACAGCAGTTTATAACGTGAAGACGCACGGAAAGATTTAGTGACAAAAAACTTCTACTTTACAAATTGTGTAATTTTTTTTTTATTTCTTAAGGTAAAAATTCTTAATACTTAATTATATTTTTTTCCATTATAGTTAAATATTGGCAATTATCCAAATGTAAAAATTATATTGCATGCTATAAATTTTAAAAAAAGCTTTTTCTCAAAACTAAGGGGTTTCTATTGCACTCACAATATGAAAATCTTCACTCTTAATAGCAAGGAACTTTTTTTTTATTTAATCAACGATTACATGGACAACAAAACAAATTACACAGCTCAACAAGAAAATGCGTATTGGAATCTGGTTAGTGATTTAGATAGTGTCTGTTGTGCTGATTCCAAATCCGGAGGCCAAATTTGTCTATCACGTCAGGATTTTGAGTAATTCGCGATTAAAGAGCCGAAAAAGGGCATTTTTGAAAGCTTATAAAATAATATTCTGACATGCAAATGACTTGGTATCAAGCTCATTCGAAAGCCTGTAATTTTCTCTTAAAGATAAGATAAAATGTTCTAAAAATTTAATTTTGGAAAATGGTAAAAAAAATCATTAGCAAAAAACCTTCCATTTTTTCAATATTTAGTTTATTTACACAGTGTTTTTTAACAAATTTCCATACAAATTCATACGTAAATTTTAGATTTAAAGCAATTGTGGCTAATGATTTTTTTACCATTTTAGAAAATTAAATTCCAAGATCATTTGATCTTGTCTGAAAGAGAAAATTTCACACTTTCGAATGAGCTAGATACCAAGTCATTTGTATTTCAGGATCTTATTTTATAGGCGTTCAAAAATGGTCAAAATGGGCATTTTTTGACACTTTAACCGCGATTTTCTCAAAATTGTGACGTGATAGAAAAATTTGAGTGACCGTTTTGGAATCGGGGCACCAAACCCTATCAACTTTTTTTGGTTTCATCCAAAACGCAGCGACAAACCTCAGATTTGTAGAGCGGTGTTATCCGATAGAAATTATTTTTTGGGAAAATAATTTCTTTTTGTTTTTTTTTTTTTTTTTGGAAGCAATTCTGTTTAATATTCCAAAGACTGAATTGCTTAAAATCGCTAAAGAACAAAATTCTGCTTAAACAAAGAATAAAAAAATATTTTTTAAATTGAGTACAATTAAACCCATACGTTATATATGCTCTTTTATAAAAACAAACTTTTAAAAAGCTTAATTTCTCTTAATATTTTAAAATTCCCTCTCTTCACCAAACTTGTTAAATATTATCTGTGTTTTAAAATCACTTGGATTAGGATTAGGAATACAAAATGTGGACGCATGAAATATTAATCTTAAATAACATGATTATACTTTTCCTGTTTTTTAAATATTTTGTTCGTTATAACCGAGTTATAACGAACTCGGTTATAACGAATTCTCGGTTGTTACGAACTAATTTTAAAGTCCCGACGTTTTGGCATCAATTTTCACACAAAATACTTCTTTTATAACGAACTCGGTAATAACGTATCCACGGTTAAAAAGAGCTGCTTTTTGTGGTCCCACGAATACAATTTCATGTGTATCTACCTTTTTATAAGAAATTCCCATAAATATTTTTTAATGTGTGGCAATCATGTTTATCAAACTCAGAAAAGGTTGGAAATTTTTGGTTTATATAATAATTTTAATAAAATTTATTTATATTTTTATGTATTTATATTGGAGTTCGTTATAACCGGGATTGACTGTAACTTGTTAATATACAGTGGGCGACAATGTATTGGAAACTTTTTTATAGTATATGTAGTTTGTTAAAAACAAAGTTAACAATACCAAACGTTATTATAATCAAATGAGTATTATTTAAAAAAAAATTATGTAGGTAATTTATAAAGCATTAATTTAAGCTAAATGGCGTCCATATTGAGTAAATAAAAAATATGCGAGGGTCGATCTGTAAAATGAAATTATTTGTAGACATTTTTTAGAACATTTTTTAAAAATATTTCCAAATCGATTTTTTCTAAGTTCAAACATTAAAAATTAAAAAAAATATTCACTAGACTTTATTCAGTGATCAAATAATTTTTTGAACAACCCAAACAAACAGTCAAATTTTTCAAGTACAGTAGAAAAATTCCACATTTTTTGACCTCCAATTCTTTTGACCACCAGTTTTTTGTAAACAAAAAAAAGATGTCATTGTTTATTAATTTTGTTACACCTAAATATAAAGTAATGAAATATTAAAACAATTAAAATTTTTCTTTGTTTACAAAAAATTGGTGGTCAAAAGAATTGGAGGTCAAAAATGTGATTTTTTCAACTGTACTTAAAAAATTTCACTGTCGGTTTGGGTTGTTGGAAAAATTATTTGTGCACTGAGTGAAATTTATTGGATATTTTTTTTAATTTTTAATGTTTGAACTTAGAAAAAATCGATTTGGAAATATTTTAAAAAAATGTTCTAAAAAATGTCTATAAATCATTTTATTTTCCAGATCGACCCTCGTAGCACCTTTATTATTTACTCAATCTAGACGCCATTAAGCTTAAATTAAAGCTTAATCAATTACGTACACAGCATTTTTTTAAATAATACTCATTTGATAATAATAACGTTTAGTATTGTTAACTTTGTCTTTAACAAATTGCCTCTACTATAAAAAAGTTTCCAATGTATTGTCGCCCACTGTATACTCGAAACGGAAATTGAAATTATTGAAATACTTTTTAAGAAAATTTTTTGAAAATATTTTTAGGTCGATTTTTTTTTAATTTAAAACACTAAAAATTTAAAAAATACTCCAGTAGTTTATATTCAATTATCAAATATTTTTTCCAATGAAAATTTAAAAAACGCTTCGATAGCACCGCTCAACAAATTGAAAGTTTTTGGCTCCGGTTTGAAGTTTGATAGAAAATTTTTAAAGATTTTTACTCGCTGATTCCAAATCTGGGCTCCAAATTTTCCCACGTCTAGAATTTTAATTATTTGCAGTTGAAAATGCGAAAAAACGCGATTTTGCATTTTTTGAAAGCCTGCACAGCAGCCACTGTGTGGAATAAAAATCTGCTATTTACATATACCCCGAAATCCATATAAATTTGGATTTCAAATCCAATTAAAATCTATACCGTTTACATATGCTTTTTGACATTTAGCGGGATTTTGTTTGTACCAACTCTGTATTTTCTTTTCATTTGCGTACAGGGTTGTTAGTGGGAAAATTACCCAATTTTATAAATATTTCTAAAAACAATGATTTTTCTTTGCCGGAGCCAATATTTTCAATCCCACTAGTATATGTTAGGACCACAATATCAAAAAATGTGTTTTTATGTAGAGCTGCTTCTTTAAATGCAAGAAAATTGACATTTTTGCCAAGTTTGGGGCCACCACCATTGAGTGTTTTTCTTTGTTAGGAAGACCAAATTGGTCAACTAAATTGTGCGTTTACCATTTGCAATGGTAAATTTTAAATGAAACATTGTTAAACATTGTTTTTATTAATCTTTTAATAGTTTTAAAAAAATAAATTTTAATTGTTTTTTCACTTTATAAAAAACAACAACAGCTGATAAAAAAATCGTGTGCAGCGTTGCAAAAAGCATTAGGGGGGATGATTATTTTGGGAAAAACCATAGTTGTACAATTAAGTAGTAGAAATTTTTTGGGATTTTGAATTGCGATTTTCCCAAATCCAAGTTTTTTTTTGTATGGGATTTGACATTTGAAATCCAAAAAGTAATGGGATTTACTTGGATTTTCGTTGAAATCCCAATTTTTCTGGATTTCGAGGTATATGTAAATGGCATATAAAGCGTTAGAGTAGAATTGAACTATGATCTCAAATATATGATCAAAAAAATTTTAAGTTGTTGCACTATTATTGGCCAAACATGCATTTTAAAAAAACACTGTGAAAAAAATTAGAAAAAGCACCATTTTTAAAAGGCTCTAAAACAAAAACCAGATGATCAATCTTTACTGTGATGAGCTCAAAATTTAGGCAAAAGTTCATTCTTTCTTATAGACTTTTAAACCCATTAAAGATATCTTCCGGTTTGTATGAAAATAACACAGAAAACTTAAATTTGTAAAATATTTATTTTTTTAATTTTTCTTTGAAAAATATCAAAAAAAAAATGATAATTTTAACAGAGTCATTTTAAAACGCAATTGTAACCCAACCAAACGCAATAATTAGAAAAAAATGTTTTCTATGTTGGAGACCAAAGACAAATTATACTTTTGCGCTTTATACCAGACAGATTTGTATTCCACTCAATGGCTGCTGTGCAGGCTTTCAAATAATGCAAAAATCGTAATTTTTCGCATTTTCAACCATGAATAACTAAAAATCTGGACGTGATGGAAAAATTTGGAGAACAGATTTGGAATCAGGAGATCAAAGTCTACTAAAATTGATCACCAGAATTCAAACCTGAAAATGAGTGTTGAGCGGTGATACCTTTAATTGAAAAAAAGTAAATAAATTGTTTTGGTACGAAGGTTGTAAAACGCATTATAGATTACCCCTGATGATGTTTTTCAGTGAAAAGCGAAATTTTGGAAATAAATTTTTAAAAAATATTTATACGAAAATCAAGACCTCGCGCTTGAGGGTTTTATTTACCAAATATATATAGCAAAAAGGTCGAAGAAAATTCAACATCTTATTTAATATAACGTGAAACCACTTTTTAAAAAAGTTTACTACTTTTGAACCTTTGGACTTCATTTTCGGACTCAGCGCAAGATTTTACATGGACAATAAATGCAAAATTTCATGGATCACAATTTTTTTTTTTTAATTTGTAAACTAGTGCAGTCAGACTTAAAAACGTTACTAAAGTAACATATTGACAAAATGAGTTTACATACCCCAATACTCTGGTTGATGGGTATAAAAATTACGATAAATCAAAAGAAACAAATTTATAATAAATAATATAGCACAATATACATTGTATATAGAATTTATGAAAATTTAATGAAAAATTGCATGCCACTTGTTGAGGTGTTTTCTGTCTGTCAATGTGTCTATCAAACGGCTACGTATACATTCATTAAATTTTATATGTATGTATTTTATCTATGCCCAAACAAACAAATTAGCACGAGATCATGATGGGAATACTTATGTGTGATGATCAGCCACACGAATAATTTTGTAATACACAACTAAAAAGTGGAAGAAAAAAAATTAATTGTTTAATGAACTTAAATATATACTTTTAACATTTAAGAAAATTTAAACAGTAAAAAATCATTAAAACCATATGTAAATTTGAAACATTAATAAAAATAATCATTTAATTGCAGATGTTTAGCTAAACATATATTTTTAACTAGCTATACCCGGTCCGCTTTGCTGGCCCTAAGAAAAAAACTGTTTTATATTTCATCCTAATTTAAATATAGTTTCGGACAAAATTGAAGCACGGGTCCGAGTCCAGCTAGTAACCTTTGGTTCCTCGGTTAGCACTATCTATAGAGAAATTTTAACAAAATCGGTTCAGGGCAATTCCAAAAATTTTCGCCCCACTGCACAGTGCCACATTTGGCCAATCTAGCACGACAAAAATCAAAAAAAAAAAGTTCCCCGATTTTTATGATTTGTTTGTATGTATTATAAAACATTCCTAATAACACGGAAATACTCATATAAGAACTATAATTCTATTCGTTATTAAGATGTAGGTGCATAAAGTTGTATCTTGTAAAATCCTGAAAGTAGTGTTCATTATTTCACATTAATTAAGTCGATTTTAAACGTTTGTAACTTTTTAACAAAAAAAGATATTTATACACTCTTTTTTGGTAATTTTAAAGGATATTTAAAGGCTTTAAGTCATATCTTTTCTTCTTTTTTTAAACAATTTTTTCTATTTTTTATTAAATTTTTAACATAATAAAAAATTTTGAAAAGAAAATTATATATTTATTTTTTTTGATGGAATAGAACTTTTGTGTTTGGTCTCTATTGGTCGCCGGACTTTTTCAGACATATTGACCAATATCCATAGTACTTATTTCAATGGCTAACTTTTGCGACCGTCTGCGACGCCGACTACAGTGGGACGATATGTAAACCTTGTTTTTACATATTTTTTAAACATATTTCTAAAAAGTGGGCGCGGCAGTTGTCTGACCGCCCCCTTTTTTTGTGATATTATTTCTACAGTCCTTGAGAGTATATATACCAAGTTTAAAGAAATTACGACCAAAATTAAAAATTTTTTAAAAAGTGGGCGTGGCCGTTAACTGGCCTCCCATATTTTTCATAATGTTGTTTTTGAAGTCAAAACGAACATTTATACCCAATTTCTAGTCAATATAAATAAAATTGGATTTTTGTCGTCCTAGATTGGCCAAATGTGGCACTGTGCACTGTTCGGAAACATGCCTTTGGACGCCACTGAGAGTTTGGCTCATAGATATCCACGTTTATATGAGATATATTGCATTTTTGGATTTTCAAAATTTGCTGTAGTTTTCAAATTATCGCGGGTCAAAGTTCGACTTTTTTAGCAAAAGTCAGAAAAATACATGACGTTTAACGTGCTCTAACTTTTTAACTAGTAATCCGATTATCACAAGTAATGGCTCATATAAAAGCTTAATTCTTCTTCTTTTACGAAATATTTTCAAAAACATACGGTTTTTTTTCAGAAGTGTTGCAAAAATTCAAAAACATTTTTTTTTTGCGAATATTTAAAAAAACACATCTTCGATTTTTAAAAAAAAAAGTTTGGTGATAAACAATACTGTTTTGTACAACATATCCAAAATTCAGAGTGGGATCCCAATGGGATCAAAAAATATTCTGGTTTTAGTACGAAGTTCTTAAATTTTACCTTAGAAAATTAAAATTTTATGTTTCTTCAATATAAAAATTTAAATTTTCAAAGAAAATTATACTATTAAAATTTTTAAAAACATTCAAAACATTAGAAATTTAAATTTTCTAAGGGAAAAATATGAGAACCTCGTACTTAAAACAGAATAGTTTTTGATCCCATGGAGATCCCACTCTGAATTTTGAATATGTTATACAAAACATTGTTATTTTTCACCAGAATTTTTTTAAAAAAAATCGAAGATGTGTTTTTTTAAATATTCGAAAAGAAAAAATGTTTTTGCATTTTTGCATCATTTCTGTAAAAAAAAACTGTGTTATTTTAAAAATATTTTCTAAAAGAAGAACCCCAGCTTTCACATGAGCCTAAATTTGTGAAAATCGGGTCATTGGTTAAGAAGTTACAGCTCTTTAAACGTGATGTATTTTTCTTACTTTTGCTTAAAAAGTCAATCTTTGACCCGCCATAATTCGTTAAATACACCAAATGTAAAAAAACAATATATGGTACATATATCATATTTATGAGGGCTATCTATGTGTCAAGGTTCAAATTAATCAGAGACACCATTTCCTAAAATGACTAAAATTTGAGCTAAATTTTCTGGAATGGCCCTTCAGCCGTTTTTGCGTGATTTCGAAACAGACAGACATAACTTTAAGTATAGTACAAAGCATTTTTATCGAATCGTGATAGTCTAAAGTTCCGTGCTGCATCCTCGATTAGTACTATCTGTGCTGCAAATTTCATTAACATCAGTTTTGCCGTTTTTGTGTGATTGCGAAAGAAGAGGAAATAACTTTTTATTCATGAAAAACGGGAGTGATATTTTATACCCTTTTGCCGAATCGCGCTCTACATATGACCCACAGTTCCCGCTCGGTTAGTTCTATCAGTAGTGACAGATTAGGCTTATCCGTTTTTGCGTGATTTCAAAACAGCCATATATAACGTTCAGTATAAAACATAGGGGTGTGGTAATTTACGCCTCTTTGTTCAATCGTGATCAGTATAGTACAAAGGGCGTTGCAATTTTGATCACAACGTCCAGTATAATAGAAAGGGCATTTTACGCCCCTTTTCCAATCGTAGTATAACATGGCCTATAGTTCCGCACTCGGTTAACACTATCAGTGCTGAAAATTTAATTAAAATCGAATCAATAGTTATTGCGTTATTGCGGAGCATGCAGAAATAACATTCAATTCAATACAAAGGGGCATGGCATTTTACGCCCATTTGTCCGATCACGCTCTTATTTGGCACATAGTTAGTACTTGGAAAGTACTACAGTTGGTTTAAATTTCATCAAAATCGGTCCATCCGTTTTTATATATAGATGTCATTAGTGGTGCAAAAATTAGATTTTGCCCACCCCTCCGCCCACAGGCGAAAAAGCATGGAATTATACGTCCATCTGTCCGACCTCGCTCTAATTTGGCATATAGTTAGTACTCGCTCTAATTTGGCATATAGTTAGTACTCGGTTAGAACTATCTTTGGTTTAAATTTCATGAAAATCGGTCTATCCGTTTTTTTATGTATAGATGTCATTAGTGGTGGAATGTAAAAATTGGATTTTGCCACGCCCCTCCGCCCACAGACGGAAAATCAAAAATCGGACTTGACAGTGTTACTCGGCAGGCTATTCTGAATATTCCCTGAAAATTTCATCAAGATCGGTCTAGCCGTTTTCGAGTCCATACGGAACATACATACATACCGACATACATACACACATTCATTTTTATACATGGGGCATTCCATGTCAAATCGGACACTTTGAAAATTTTTTTTTTTAGATTTTCCTAATTTGTTTACAGTTTTTATTACCCTTCGAAAACTCCTTCGTGGTAAATTTTTAGATTTTTTTGATGACCCGTTCAAAAGATATCGAATTTTGAAAAATAAGTAGGCTCCCATACAAAACTACATTTTTATAAAATTTGCTCCAACTGTTATTTGTATGGAAGCCTACTTAGGGAGTGGAGATAGGGCGTAGGTATGTTTTGAAAAAATGTTGTAGGGTAAAAATAAATGGGGTCGGTCTCACTAATGACCCCACTCGGGCGCACCATTGGACCGGTAGAAGCTGATTAAATAAAACAAATTTACAAAAAATAAAAAAAATTGTATGGGGAACGCCTTAACAGTTAAACATAAAGGGTAGGTGTGTTCAGAGAAAATGTTTGGACTAAAAAAATATTGTGGGTCGGTCATACATTTTGTTGCTCTAAGGGCACTATTAGGGCAGTTAGAGCGGTTGGAACAAATTTTTAAAAATGTCGTTTTGTGTGGGAGCCCCCTTAGAAATTGGAGATAGGGTATTAGTTTGTTCCAAAGAAATGTTAAGACGTAAAAATTAATGGGGGTCGGTCTTATAAAGGACCCCTCTATGACGCACCATTGGAGCAGTAGAAATGATTTTAAGATTGGAAAATTACAATAAAATTTTTTCAAAAAATTTTAAAAAATAGTAATAATCGTTATCCCACGATCCTCCTGGGCAAAAAATTTGTAAAATTGATATAAGTTTAACACAAAAAAATTTCAAAAAAATAGAAGAGTACAAACATTTTCAAAAATGAGATTTAAATTTTTAAACTTAAAAATCGCATACTAGAGCGCTTTTAAGAATTTTTTAGGATTTTTTTTAAAAAGTACGTAAAAAAACAAAAAATTTTAAAAAAACAATTTGAAATTTGGACCATTATTGAAGAAGTTATGATTAAAAGAAGTTTGAGTAAAGGAGCAAACTACCAATTTTTCAAAATTCGATATCTTTTGAACGGGTCATCAAAAAAATCTGAAAATTTACCACGAAGGAGTTTTCGAAGGGTACTGAAAACTGTAAACAAATTGGGAAAATCTAAAAAAAAAGTTTTTCAAAGTGTCCGATTTCACATGGAATGCCCCATATATAGATATACGGTGGCTCGCAGCTTATTTCGTGTAGTAAATATTAGAAAGCAATTCATTCAAGACAAAGTTAACAATAATAGACCTAACTACACAGTGACAAAAAACCGAACTTTCCGAATCGGTTGAAACCAAAAGCAAATTAAAATTGATATTTTACATAACAAACCCCTCAAGGCTTTTTAGTTCAGCGCTAGATTTTTTTTACACGCATTTTACTTTATTCCCAATTAAAATTTTTCACTCACCGCTGGATCTAAACATCTTGGACACGTACATATAAATTGTTTTGTCATTGCCAAAAACACCTTTCTCGTCAAAGTACTCCAGAGCAATTTTGTATAGGCGGTTACAATTTCTTCACCCTGAGCTATTGGACGAGCAGCTGTTATTACAATTGTTTCACCATTTTCAAAATGATGACTAGCATTGGGAGTACACTGATGATTTAATAGACCAGCCAAGGGAAATAAGGCACGAATTAAGACTTCATGTCCCCCCACACTACTACTGCCTTCAAATGCATTTGTATTAAAAGTACAAACGGTACGATAAAAATATTCCAGCATATCTTGTTCTTTGGGAAAATATTCAAAACAATCAGCGGCACGTTGTATTTCTTTCATATAATAACGATCGGGATTTGCTTGCATGCCATACAAAAGCTTACGCTGTAATTCATTAAGGAAAAAACAACGTACAACCGAGACAATGCGCAAGGAATGAGGATTAACTTTTGAGGAATCTTTTGGTTTCCAATTACGAAATAATTGACATTCCATGGTATGACGTTCAGAAGTAATACAACCATCACAGACTGGCATAGTACAACCATTTTTACATATTATCTCAGCATCGGTGCCATCTAAACGGCAATAGCATACACAACATGTATTAAGTTTGGAAGATTTATTAGCCGTTGGTCCCGCAAGTATAGCACGTTCACGTAAAATTGTCTCACCAGCTGCTATATCTCTGCTGGCAAATATACCTCTACCCGATATGGGTGAATCTAATACTTTCCAGGCTGGATTTTTTTCTATTAAATCACCTAAATGTATATTAATGAGATCAGCTAATTCTTGTGTAGAGGCAGTTATTGGCATAGACATTTTCTTTGATTTCTTTTTTTAATTAATTTTATTAATTCTATTTTTATTTGATTAAAAAATTATATTTTGCGTAATCGTTTTTCAACGCTTATAATTAAATGATCACTTTCAAAATGTGTTTTATAGATTTTTTTTTTGTTTCACATTAGATTTTTAATTTTTTTCACTTTTCCGACAACTTTTCCCGTTTGATATCTAACGTAGACTAAACAGCAAAAAAAGTGGAAATTCTCTGAAAAAAAAATATATCAAGAAAATCTCACGGTATTTGCTTTGGATGTCTAACTAATAAAAAATTAAATATATAACATTTTTATTAGCCAAATATAACAACAAAACAAATGTTAAACTTGTGGATATTAAACTTTTGGAAATAATAATTCTCAAAAAAATTTGTGCGAGAAACTATTTTTTTTTTGTTCTAAAAGTTTTATTGGAATATACACAGATTAAATGCATTTAAAAATATTCATGTGAATGAACATGATTTGATTTTTAAATTAACCCTTTGTGGGCATTGAAAATTTTTGTAAGGAAAATTTACTTTTCAGCGAACAGTGGGATATTTGCAAAATTTTTTGGAAATAATTCAGCTATTCAGTGAGTACTGGACCGATTGCCAGAAGTTGAACGGGGGAGGCAGCAGAACTCTCCAAAGTAGTGTACCTTTTACATACGAATTCTTTAAACGTTTGCCATTTTTTTGTTTGTTATTAGATTTTCTAAAAAATATATGTGGACAATGTGCTAGTATATGCCTAAAAAAAACATGCTTAGCGGGTTAGGTTATTGGTTACACTTTCCGAGAGAGAGCCATTTTAAAAAGAGAAACTTTTAAAGATGGACTGATCCAGCTCCAGTTTTTTGGCCAATAGCACGGTCGCATTTATTCCGATTTATTTCAAACTCATTTAATTTAAAAACTAGATTAATTTCTGTTTTTCAAAACGAAAAACTAAGCGAGATCTTGTTCTAGTCAGAAGTTACACCATTTTAAAGTTTAAAATTAAAAAAATAAAAAAAAACGATTTTTTTTTTTTGTAAAAAGTACCAACTCTTTTGACTCTAATGAAAAGGTTTGTTTATAACATGTTGATTATTTTTACTAGTTTGAAAGGACCCATCACGTAGATGAGTTTAAAATAAAAATGGAGACCGATATGTAAATATTGCCTCTGCCAGCCCCATCCAAATTTGTCCACTTTTTGGCCTGAAAATCGTCTTTAACTCACTCCCCCGATGAGCCTATAAAGTCAGGTGTTGATGCTCCATCATGTAAGTAGTTTACACCATGCGAGAATTTTTAACACCGCCTTTATTGTTGGCGTGGCAGTAAAAATTGCAAAATAATCATATATTTTGTAATTTTGAGAAAGGGAATTGAGAATTTGGAGATTTAATGCATCAAATTTCTTTTTGCTATCACATTTCTTTTAAAAAGAGCTATTTAAATACAAAATTTCATGAAAACAAAAATTTTGTCAGGATTTTGAGTGATTCGCGGTTAAAGTGCCGAAAAAGGCAATTTTTGACCCTTTTTAAAAGCTTACAAAAGTATAATAACAAGATCATTCGAAAGTCTATAATTTTCTCGTAAAGACAAAATAAAATGTTCTATAAATATATTTTTTTTAAATTGTAAAAAAAAAATCATTTACAAAAAGCCTTCCATTTTTTAAATATTTAGTTTATATACACAGTGTTTTTTAATAAATTTTCATACAAATTGATACGGAAATATTAGATTCAAAGCAGTTCCGGCTAATGATTTTTTTATTATTTTAAAAAATTAAATTCCAAGAAAACTTGATATTGTCTTAATTTGCATTTTTTACACTTTAACAGCGATTTTCTCGAAATTGTGATGTGATAGAAAAATTTGAGTGGCCATTTGGAATCGGGACACCAAAACCTATCAACTTTTTTTCGTTTCATCTAAAACGCAGCGACAAGACTCAGATTTGTAGAGCGGTGTAATGTATATAAAATAGCAAAAAAAAAATATTTTTGTTCTGAATTTTGCATCATAGATGAGTGCCGTTTTACTAAATATTTTGCAATCAAAAAGTAATTTTCGTAAAAATTAAAGATATAGGGTTTTGAATATAGGCCCTCGATATGCATTATTGTCCTTTCTTAATCGTTCATCTGTGTTCTGGTTCCATAATAACTTATTGTCCAGAATAATACCTAAATATTTCGCATGCTTTGAAAGTGGGGGGGGGGGCAAATTCCCTCTCGAATATGTGTTGAAAAATTCATTCTTATGCTTTTTGTACTAAAGAAATACAAGTTTATAATTATTTAAAAAAAAAATATTCCACGCCCATAAAAGGGGGGCGGACCGAAAAAAACTAAATTTTCTATTCCTATGGGTCCAAATGCAGGACTTTGAACTTCTTGTAGCATAAAAATGTTGCATTTGTTAAACAAAAACCCAAAAAATCATGTAAACAAATTCTATTTTTCAGTGGTTGGTTTTGTTCCTCAGGGAAACACTTTTTTCTCCCTAGTCCGATTTTGCTTATTTACGAACTTACAAGGAAAGTCTCCCTGGTTTCACCCTCCGATCTTCATGAAATTTGGATATGTTGTAAGGAACGAAAATTATTTCGACACGTTTTTTTTTTTTTAGAGGTCCAAACTCATTTTTAGTGGGTGTCAATTGACCTTTTTCAGTTTTTTAAGATTTACGCCTATTTAAACAAAATAAGTATGGGCATGTGTGGTATCAGATTAAAGGTATTAAAAATACATATCTCGTGGTGCTAATAACGGGCCAAAGAAGTTAATATTTTTCGACTTATTAACAAAAATGTCCTAAAATTTTGGTATTTTACTCAATATGACGAAAAGTTGTGCATGTTTGGACACGTTCTTAGCACACGTAGATAGGTTTTCCGAAGACCTTTCATTTGGTATGTAACATGACCAGGTTTCTTTGCATAATATAGGAGATAAACGAAAAAAAATGAAAAATGGCCTTGTCTTCCCTCCTCCTTTTACCCCCTAAATATGAATTTGGGCCGCTAAAAAAAATATGTGTCCCTTTATTTTTTCTGCTCTACAAAATAAAACCAATTCTATAAAGATCCGCGGGTGACACTAGGTAGACTTCCCTTGTTAGCCTAAATGTCTGGAGTCTAGCTCTTTTATTTTGGACTGCATCGTGTTAACTACAGACGGACAGATGGACGGACGGACATCGCTAGAATGTCTTAGAATCGATCACTGATCATAAATATATATACTTAATGGGGTCCTAGACCGATATTTTGATGCGTTGCACACGGAATGACAAAGTGAGTATACCGCCTTACTGTGGTTGGTGGGTATAAATATTTCAAGGGCGCTAGGGTTGGGGGTGGTCTACGAAGGAATAATCTTGACAATGGAATCTGACAAATTCCAAAACAAGTGTCGATTAAGTCTTGCAAAAATTACCAACATAAAAAAATTTAAAACAGAAAAATAATTTTCTTCAAAATTATGCTATGAGAATATCATGGTTTTAATAAGTAAAGAAAATAATGACCGCGAGCCAGAATAAACATCCTCAAAGTATAATATTTTAAAGGTCGAATAACACAATTTTTTTTTTAATAAAAATTAATCAGAATTTAATGGGGGTTCATTTCAAGGTGGGAACTTTTTTCCTCATGTCCGATTTTGACCATTTACAAACATAATCAGCCTATTACCCTATGAAATATTCATGCCAAACTACTGGAGTATAAACTTAAACTTCACTTTTTTAAGCATTTTGCACTTTTCGCACGACCTTTAGATCTTCAGCATCTCCTAGTGAAATTTGATGCATAAATTTTTTGAATAACATGTCAACCCTTTAAACGCACGTTTAATTGATGTTGTATGAGGATATTTAAAAAAAAAAACCAAAATGACCCCTAAAAATGGGAGATATAGGGTTAATATATTTAAAGAAAAGAACCGTCATCAAATTTTACTGAAGACATAGGTTCATATTATTTACCTCAGAATTAGATTTAGTACTTATTTTTTGACTTATTTAAAACTTCTATGAAAAAAAAATTGAAAAACTTCAGTGGGCCATAAAAAAGAACCCAAGGTAAGTTTTCAAAACCCTTCAGGGGTTTTGATTTCTATTGGTATACTTTAATTTTTTTTGGTCCCGTTCTAGATACACTCGAAGACTCCAAATTTGTTGCACAGTGTAATCGATCGCTAGAATGTCTTAGAATCGAGCACTCTCAAATTAAGTATACCTCTATAATGTGGTTGGAGGGTATAAAAAATTAAAGGAAATTTTATTACATTCTTGGAATATTAACATACATGCTATAAATGTGCTTAATCGTTCAATTGAATGAGCGCTCATTTTCGTTCATTTCAGATAAAAGACCTAGTTCGTTCATCTAGTTCAATTGGTTATTTGTTGTTTTGGTTCATCAGTTCGTGAACGAATCATCTTACAAGTGAAGTCTCCCTGGTGTCACCCGCGGATCTTTATGGAATTGGTTTTATTTTGTAGATCAGAAAAAATAAAGGGACACGTATTTTTTTTTTAGCGGCCCAAATTCATATTTAGGTGGTAAAAAGTAGGGGGGAAGACAAGGCCATTTTTCAGTTTTTTTCGTTTATCTCCTATATTATGAAAAGGAACCTAGTCATGTTACATACCAAATGAAAGGTTTTTGGATAACCTATCTACCTGTGCTAAGAACGTGTCCAAACATGGACAACTTTTCGTCATATTGAGTAAAATACCAAAATTTTAGGCCATTTTTGTTAATAAGTCGAAAAATATAAACTTCTTTGGCCCGTTGTTAGCACCACGAAATAGGTATTTTTAATACCTTTAATCTGATACCACATATGCCTACATTAATTTTGTTTAAATAGGTGTAAATTGTAAAAAACTGAAAAAGGTCAATTTCCCCCCATACAAATCGACCATCCCCCCTTCCCCCGAAAAATGAGTTTGGGCCGCTAAAAAAAAATATGTGCCGAATTAATTTTCGTCCTTAACAACATATCCAAATTTCATGAAGATCGGAGGGTGACACCAGGGAGACTTCCCTTGTTAGTCATGTCATTTGTGCGTTCTTCTAGTTCAATCGGGTAATTTTTGTTTTCGATCATTAAGAATGGTTTAATAAACCACTACATGAAAAATATATGATATTTCTAAAAAATTGTCAATTAAATATTACTACTACTAATTAAAAAAAAAATATAATTTTAACCCTATCACTTTATTCGCAACTACAATTAATTCACTCACCGTTGGATCTAAACATCTTGGACAGGCACACATAAATCTCTTTGTCATTGCTAAAAACACCTTCCTCGTCAAAGTACTCCAGAGCAATTTTGTATATGCGCTTACAATTTCTTCACCCTGAGCTATTGGACGAGCAGCTGTTATCACAATTGTTTCACCATTTTCAAAGTGATGATTGGCATTGGGAGTACATTGATGATTTAATAGACCAGCCAAGGGAAATAAGGCACGAATTAAGACGTCATGTCCCCCCACACTACTACTGCCTTCAAATGCATTCGTATTAAAAGCACAAATGGTACGATAAAAATAATCCAAAATATCTTTTTCCTTGGGATAGTGTTCAAAACAATCAGTGGCACGTTGCATTTCCTTCATATAATAACGATCGGAATTAGCTTGTTGGGCATACAAAAGTTTACGCTGTAGATCATTGAGAAATAAACAACGTATAACCGAGACTATACGCAGGGAATTAGGATTAACTTTTGTAAGATCTTTTGGTTTCCATTTACGAAATACTTCACATTCCTTGGTATGGCGTTCGGAAGTAGTGCATGCATCACATACTGGCATGCTACAACCATTTTTACATATTATATCTTCATCATTACCCTCTATACCACAATAGCAGACACAACATGTATTAAGTTTGGAAGATTTATTAGCCGTTGGACCAGCTAGTAAAGCACGTTCACGCAAGATTGTCTCACCGGCAGCTATATCTCTGCTGGCAAATACACCTCTTCCCGAAATAGGTGAATCTAATATTTTCCATGATGGATTTTTCTCCAATAAATCTCCTAAATGTATATTAATAAGATCACATAAATCTTGTGTAGATGCAGTTATAGGCATGGACATTTTTTTGCAATGTTTTTTAAATTTATTTCTATTTTTAATGCAATTTGCTTTAAATTTATTTTATTTTTTGCGTAATCTATTTTCAACGCATAAAATTCAATGATCACTTTAAAAATGTGTTTTATAGATTTGTTTGTTTCACATTTGGTTTCTATTACTTTTCCGAGTACTTATTCCGTTAGATATTTATCGCAGACTAAAAAAGTGAAAATTCGCATGAAAAATAAGACAATGTCTCACGCTACATTCTATAGCAGTCTAACAAAAAATTAAGTGTGTAACATTTTTTTTAAACAGATCAGATCTCTAGGAAGTTCAAGATCTCATTAGTAGAAAGTATCTGAACAGATCTTTAAAATCTAAAAATTGAAATCTAGTACATCGGATGCAATCAGTATAACAGATTAGATCAGATCTAATAATTGCATAAACGGCCTAAATGGAACAAATTTTAGCAGAAGTATATACATGTCCACAAAAATTAATTGAGAAATATTATATGTGAATTACCCCCACTAATGCTGAAAATTTCGACAAGTAAATATTGGCATATGTGCCAATAGTACATAGAGCTAAATAAATAAGAATGGTATTCTACTTGGCCGAATCCATTAATACCCTCCACAATACCCAAAATATTCTAAATACAAAAAAAAATACTTTTCTATTTAATAAAAAACAAATAAACAGTTCATTAGAATAAGGACGAAATTACCACTTTTTTAAAAGCACTTTTGTTAGCAGAACTTTACAATCCTCTGCAAAAGTTTTGATAAAACTTTGACATTTAAGTAGTGCCTACGGTCAGTACCATCGGTAGTGACCGCAAAAAATTATGCCTTTCTTGAGTTTAAATCATTTTAAAGTGTGGAAAGCAAAATGGGCGAATATTAATCATTAACTCTATATAAATTAAAACTATTTAGCTGCGAGTTTTAAAATTGATATAAGCTATATTTTAAATTATACACCACAAAAACAATCTTTACTCATACAAACAATTTTAACGGATTAACGAATAAAATTGGTAAAATGCAGTTAAGGGTTAACATTATAATTATGTTTTTTTTTTAAATGGCAGGTATAAAAAACCATAATTATAAAAAAAAATAAAAAATTTTGCATGTCCATGCAATCCTTAAAATGTGTATCCTTGAAGTCCTTTAAGTGTTACAAACACATACCAACAAGTTTTTCTTCAAGTTTTGCAAGTCACATAAAAATATAGTCAAAATCTGCTGCAAAATAACACAATTTTTATACTAAAATATTGTGTATGGGTAGAAGTGAGTTAGAAGAGAAGTGAGTTAAAGCTAATGTTCCGAGCTTGTGAGATTTATGTGAATATCGGGAAGGTGGTTTGTATGGGGCTATAGTAGGGCTTGCAATGCGGTTTTATCGTAACCGTAACCGCGGTTAACCGCACTATTTAACCGTAACCGTAACCGCATAAAAAATCCTGCGATTACGGTTAATGTTATTAACATAAGATTTGTAGGACAAAAAAAGTTTTTTTTTTTTTTTAAAACAATGAAAAAAGCAACGACGAATATTAAAAAATTTTAATTTATATATACAAAAAATGCCTCAAAATATGAAACTTTTTTTATTGCATAAATATTTCAGAATCTGAAAATTCGTCTGTAGAATAAATATCTCAGATTCTGAGACAGCTTCTTATAAAAATATGCCTCTGATTCTGAGACTCTTTCGTTAGAAAATATGTCTCAGAGTCTGAAAAATTTTCTACTAAAAATGTCTCAGAATTCTGTAGAATAAATTTCTCAGATTTTGAAACAGTTTCTAATAAAAATATGCCCTAGAGTCTTAAACTTTTTCTTTAGAAAATATGCCTCAGAGTTTAAATAATTTTCTATTGAATTTATATTGTTTTTATAGTCTGAAACTTTCCAGAATCTGAAACAGTTTTTATAAAAATTATGTCCCTGAATCTGAATAATCTGAGACTTTTACTACGAATTTCTGTTCTTCTACAAAAAAAAATCTTAGAATCTGAGACTTCTGCTATAGAAAAAAATTCTCAGCAACAGAACCTTTTTAAAAGAAAAATGCAGACATTTAAGACTATTTAAAAACAATCCCTAGAATCCAATATTCTTGTTTAACAAAAAATGGCTATAAATCTGAACATTTTTGGAGTGTAAAATTTTTCAGAATCTGAAAATTGTGCAATCGAAAAAATGTCTCAGAATCTATTGCTTTTTCTACAGAAGGCATGTCTCAGAAGCTGATACATTTTCAATTAAAAAAAAAAAATAATTTGATTTTGAATTATATTTTTGTTTTTTAAAAGGGACGAAGACTTTGTATTACTTTCTCCCTCGCTTGAATTTTAACCGTAACCGCGGTTAGGGAAAACTGCGGTTAATTGCAAACCCTAGGCTATAGGAAGAACTAGTCCGATTCCTTAAAAATACAAAATGTTTATTTGTAAATACAAAACACGTTTACCTGCTAAATCTCAAAATAGTATCTTGCTGTGTTTTTCAAAAAGTGGATTTATTTTCAGATTAATCTATTTTGTTTAAAATAAATATTTTAACATGCCAAAACAAATTTGGAATATTTTTTTTCGTACACATTATAAAAAAATTTGGAAAATTAAAAAAGTTATAAATAAATCAAAATTAATCCAATTAAATTTTAGGATTTAATAAGTCCACTTTGGATTAATTTTAATTTATTTATAACTTTTTTCATTTTCCAAATTTGTTTATAATTTTTTCGGATTATAATTGCTAATTTATCGTTGATTTCGGATAAAAATATTTTAAATTTGTTTTGGCATGTTAAAATATTTATTTTAAACTAAATAAGATTAATCCGAAAATAAATCCACTTATTGAAAAACACAGCATATTACAATACGGTTATTAGAGTCATTTAAGCCCAAATTAAAGAAGACTTTTGTAATGGGGCTAGGTCTTAACACCCTGCAAAATTTTCTGTTCCAAATAATTGGTTCCAGAACGCATTAAACTACCCCGCAACCGGTTCTACTTAACATTCCAGAATCAATGATTTTTGTTTGAAATTGTCCCGAAAGCAATCGTTTTTTAGAGCAAGTAGTTTTTCTGAAAAATAATTTTACATAGAAAATTTTGTTGCGATTACCATAGAATATATTCAAAAATCTATTGAACCAGGAATTTGTTCCAAAAAATTTTCCTGGGCATGAACCAATTTCAATTTGCTTCGTACTTGAGGCAAGAGAGGCTTGAGTTTCAAGTCAATTGATTAAAAATTGCTATCTGTATCGTGATTACACCGTTTACATGGACAGACAGGCGGACGGACATCGCTAAATTGACTCATCGCCTCAAAAAGTGATCCTGAGTCGATCTGCGTTTATTACCTACAAACAAAGTTTTACCAAAACATTTTCCATTTTCATACATTTTGAGAGAAGGTGGTTTGTATGGGGACTACAAGAAGGACTGGTCCGATTCTTTTAAAAATTGGAATGATGATTTGTAAAAACGAAATACGGTTACCTGATAAATTTCGATATATTACGGTTGTTAAAGGCATTTGAGCCAAATTTAGAGGGAACTTTTGTATGGGGTCTAAGTGTAAACATAGACCGATATCAATATGCTTCTGCCTTGGACCAAAAGAAGGTTAATTTTTAAATTTCAGCCAAATCGGTTGATAAATGCGACCTTGACAGACATCATTAAATAGACTTAAAAAGTGATTCTGAGCCGACCGGTATACTTAAAAGTGGGTAAGATATAAACTTTGATTGTTTTTTTTTAAATAACTGTTATAACAGTTATTTATTCCAGAAAATAAAAAATAAAAGTTATTTTAGATTGTTTGAACAAAAAGTTTTTAATAACTGTTATTTTTTACTGCAAAATTCTCAAAGAAAGTGGTGATTTAATGGGTATTTTGACAGTCCATCACGATTAAAAATTAAATGAGTTCATAGTCTGTTGCAAATTGCAAAAAAAGCCACCCCTTAGTTCCAAACTTAAGAAGCATCGATGGTAAAGTAAGGAACAGTAATGATGCCACAGTAGAATAGTGCACCCCATACCATAACAACACCTTCAAAAACGGTTTTTATTGTCTCAATCACCGAAAACCATTGTATCCGTCTAATGTAACGGTATTATTTTTTTTTCGTCGGAATAACTTACTTTGAAAAATTTCTCAGACCGTGTCATTGTATTCCTGCAAAGGTTAAGGCGCTGCTTACTACGTTTGACATTCAGCGATTAGTTTTTGCATAATTTTCGACGAGCTATGAACTCACTTGACTTTTAAACTCGACGGACTGTACAAATACTCGCATTAATGACACTTTATTTGAGAGTTTTGAAAGATGTCGGCGTAGAATTTGGGGAAATTCTTAAAATTTTTGTCGATCTCGTTCAGTTGTTGCCATTTGAGTTCACCCATTTATGTTTTTTCCATTGTTCTGAATGTTATTTAGATAATTGCATACAACAGTTTTTTTCCTCTCTGTTATTTCCGCGATTTCAACGACCTTTAACACTTTGAACTTCAAAGTCAGTACTTCTTCCTTTTCGGAAGAGCTAAGAGCTTTGGGAGTCCCATTTTTATTGAAAATCAAAACAAAACTGTTTTTGTTGTTTGATGGATTGCTATTCATTACAAATTGGATTCAGGTCCTACTTGGTCTATATTACAAAATTCCTTATTCAAGTGATTCATAAAAAACTGGTAATTTTTTAACAAGTTGCCGAAAAATATTTTTTAAAGGACTTCTTTCAGTCTTTTGATTATTGTTATTATTTGATATTATTATCTAGATAATGGTCTCTATCAGAGCATTTTTTTATATTTTTCCGCTAATTCGTTACAAAGATATATTCGATTAAAAAGTGAAAAACTCGATTCCTTATTGATGTGATTCGCAGTGTATTTAATTGATATTAAATTTAAAAACAATTAAATTTTTAATTATTGAAAAATATACGATATAATTTTCTGTGTTCGATATATATTTCGTGTGGTGACAAACATCAGCACAAACTTGTTATACCCTGTGCAACAGAGTTGTGTAGGGTACAAAAAAAAAACTTGAAAATTTTTTGAAGATATATGTAAATGAAAACCACTACAGTGCAACCTCGCTTAGCGCAGCTAATAGAAATTTCGGCAGTTGCGATAACTGAGGTTTAATGGTTTAAATTGAAGATAAAAAATTTATCACACATTTAAATCTTTTATTTTTTAAATAAATTCATTAATTATTCGCCGGTAGTGGATTAGTATATACAATTTTTGCTTTAAAAGAGTTATTTTTTTTGGAAAACAGATTTTGGTATTTCTCATGAAATATATGAAATATTATGTTTGATGTTTGATTGACCAACAATGATTCTCTAAAATCTGTTGAAGATCCCTTAGTGGGGGTGAAACTGATCACTTCAGATATACTATGAGATGAGTTACTTTTTTAAAGCAATAAATTAAAAATACTCTATTATGACAATATCATAAATAGAAATATTTGTGGGCCTCGAGCTAGAATAACACTCTAATTGAATATTATTTATATATAAAAGCCGAATAAATATATTTTATTTTTATGTACCTTTGGTACTAAAAATAAAAAAAAACATGTAAATTCATAAATTGTTTTTAAAATAACACACAAAAACACTATTTATAAATAAAAATCTAAAAAAAAACAAATTTAACTCGAAAATTTCAGAATTCGTGGAATATCGGTAAATCCAAAACTAATTTCAAACGCAATGTTTCAAGGCTGCAGTAACATTTAAAAATCAATTCCAATGAAAAAAAATGTAAATAAAAAAGACAAACTGATCATTTTGAAAGAAAAGTTGCGATAACTGAGTCCACAATTCAAACAATTTAAGAGTTTCAATAACCGAGGAGTTGCGTTTATCGAGGGTTTCGTTAAGCGAGGTGGCACTGTACTTGTTTTGTTTTCTTTTTACCAGAGTAGTTGTGTTTTATTGCTCTCGGGCTAAAAACTATCACCGTCCATGGACGTATACAGGGGGTGGGCAAAGGGGGCACGTGCCCCCCCCCCTTTCAATTACTTTTCAAGTACTTCTAGTTAAAACTAAATATAAATAGGCGATGGCAAACAATTTTGGGAGCTGTGCCCCCCCCTTTTCAAATTCCTGAATACATCGCTGTCACCGTCGTTTAATTTCTAACTCGGACTACTACCCCAAATTTCAGATTTTCCCCTTAAAAATTTTAAGATTTTTTCTATAAAAAATTTCAGATTTCGAGATTTTTTTGTAATTTTTTTTAGAAAATTGCCTTCATCCTCCTTTTTTTAACCTCTTTTTCCTTATTTTTCTTTATTTTCTTTCCTCTTTTTTTCGAAATAAGGTCTGGGGGGATTTCCTGTGTCCTGGACGTGTCCCATTTTTACAATAATGGATTTTGAGCTAGGTTGTTAAAATTGAAGAAAACTTGTTTTAATAATGTTAATGTTAAAAAAGATAATTTTTAACATAGAAAAGAGATAATTTTTAACATTCATGAAATGAAAAGGACTTCTTGCATATTTAATTAAAATAAAATCAAGATAAAAGCATATTTTTTCACAAAAAAAAAACATTAAATTTCAACTTCATTATTAAAATTTGTTTAAAAAATTTTAGAATTTTAAAAATGACTACGAATGTACTTGATTTGACTACGATTTTTTCCCTCTGTGTAGCATTATAAACAGCCCTTTCCGTGTAAAAATCGAGTTGATCTTATCTAATCTATTTTGATGTGATAATATATGATTGCATCTGATTTGATATAATTGTATCATATCAGATATAATTAGTATTTGATTTTGGTCATTATATGCAATCGGATACGATCATAACGCTCATTTACTTGTATAGTGTCATAACTCAAAATATGTAATTTTTGAGTAATTGATACAGAATTATTTGTTATATCATGCTTTATATTGTGTCAAAAATCCGTATTAATATCTTTTAAACTCACCGTTTGTGAAGAGAACCCGCTATTTTTACATTTTCTATGTACCGGCATTTTTTAATGGAAAACCAGTTTCAATTGTAAACTTTAAACGCGTTCTCTGCAAAAACAAATATTTTGAGTTATGACACTATACAAGCAAATGAGCAATATATGATATAATAGATATAAACAGATCAGATAAGATCTAATCCATTTTTACACGGCTTGTACTTTTCCCCCCAACTTCCATAAATTAACTCACCGTTGGATCTAAACATCTTGGGCAGGTACACATAAATTTCTTTGTCATTGCTAAAAACACTTTTCTACTCAAAGTACTCCAGAACAATTTCGTATATGAGGTTACAATTTCTTCACCCTGAGCTATGGGGCGAGCAGCAGTTATCACAATTGTTTTACCACTTTCAAAGTGATGATTCGCATTGGGAGTACATTGGTGATTTAAAAGAGCAGCCAAGGGAAATAAGGCACGTATTAATGTGTCATGACCACCAACACAACTACTGCCCTCAAATGCATTTGTATTAAAAACACAAATGGTACGATAAAAATAATCCAAAATATCTTTGTCCTTGGGAAAATTTTCAAAACAATCAGCGGCACGTTGCATTTCCTTCATATAATAACGATCGAAATTAGGTTGCAAGGCATACAAAAGCTTACGCTGTAGATCATTAAGGAAAAAACAACGTACAACCGAGACAATGCGCAGGGAATAAGGATTAACTTTTGAGGGATCTTTTGGTTTCCATTTACGCAATAATTCACATTCCTTGAAATGACATTTGGATGTCATGCAGCCATCACAAACTGGCATGCTACAACCATTTTTGCATAATATATCTGCATCATTTCCATCTAAACGGCCATAGCATACACAACATGTATTCAGTTTGAAAGATTTATTAGCCGTTGGACCTGCTATTAAAGCCTGTTCACGTAAGATTATGTCACCTGCAGCTATAGCTCTGTTGGCAAATATACCTCTTCCTGAAATAGGTGAATCTAATATTTTCCAGGCTGGATTTTTTTCTAATAAATCACCTAAATATATATTAATAAGATCACTTAATTCGTGGGTGGAGACAGTTAATGACATTGACATTTTGTTAGATTTTTTAATGTAATTTTATTTTAAATTTTTATTTGCGCAATCCCTTTGCTATGCATATAATCAAATGATCGATGACTTTTAAAAATGCGTTTAATTGATAGATTTTTAATTTCTTCCGACTGCTCTTTTCGATTGATATCTTTCACAGATGAAAACAGAAAAACAAGTGTAAAATCGCATGTAAAACATGCAAATGTCACTATACATGCTATGGTAGTCTAATTAAAACCTAAGTATGTAATTGTATCTGAACAGATATTAAAGATCTCAAAAATTGTTGCCAAATTGTAAATCAAATAGATTTTATAGGATACAATCGGTCTTTCTAATATGATAACTCTGTAAAATTACTCAATTAGTTAGTTACTTGAAATGATTACTTTTAAAATAGAGATTTCAAGAAAATCCTTGTATATTTTTGTGACCAAAAAAACTAAAAATTATCTTGAAATGAAAAATAATTTATTCTAGTTCGAGGTAATTTATTTTCCCCATAATGAATTATTATAACAAGTAACTCTTGTCTACTCTACTTTCTCTCTTGCGATATTCTCCCAACAAATACTTATAGAGTTTCTGATTTTAAAAATGTTGGTAATTTTAGGATTGAAATGAATTGAAAATTATTAAATGGTTGGAAGCACAAACTCTATAATAACTTGTTGGGAGAATATCCTAAGAGAAATAGTGAGTGAACATTAGTTATTGTTATAATAACACTACTGAACATTTAAAAATAAACTTCATGCGACTGGGACTCGACTTTACACAGCTAGTGATCACTAGGGATGAGATCATGCACTAAAAAATCGAAAATATGATCTTAAAATATGCGATTAAAATATGCGCTAAAAAATTAACACTCAAAATAATACATTAGTAGATTTACTAATTTGTTTTTGCTAATGCTAGTAAGCTAGCCTTTAGCAAATTTTTAGTTGAGATTAGCATGTTAGATAAAATATCTTGTAAACTTCATTTAGCGCATTAGCAATTTTAAACAAAATTTGAACTAATTTTTTTTTGCTAAATTTAAAATTGAGTTGACCAAATTTTTACAAGCTTTTTTGCTAATATTAGCAAAAATAAGTTGTAAATTTTTTTTATTTTCAGAAAACTTCAAGTGGCGCTATCTCGGAATCTAAGCCAGATAGAGCAAAATGGAGGCCATTTTTGGTTCCTCTTCACATGTGTGGACCCTAATGGGTCCTATCTTTGGATCCAAAAAAGTTAGCATTCCCGAAAATTTTAAAATGCTCATATCTCGGTAAATATTGCTGACACAACAAAAAGTCCAAAATCATTTTTGTAGCTCTCAACATGTATAACAAGACCAAAAGCTCTCCGAGTAATACTTTTGAAGTTATCGAATTTTTTAATTCTCAAAACCCCAGTGGTCCCCTTAAATAACGTATCTCAAAAACTTAGCAAGGTACAGCGAAACGGACACAAATTTCGGATCAAAAACTATGACGATTTTTAAGGAAACCAACTAGGGGTAGGCCCATCAGGGCCTGGATCTATTATATCCGAACCCAATGGGCCCCTCAATGGGGTCTTCAAAATAAACTAACAAGGGAAGTCCCTAGTGTCACCCGCGGATCTTTATGGAATTGGTATTGTTTTGTAGATCAGAAAAAATATAGGGACACTTATTTTTTTATAGCGGCCCAAATTCATATTTAGGGGGTAAAAAGGTGGGGGGAAGACAACGCAATTTTTAATTTTTTGTTCGTTTATCTCCTATATTATGCAAAGAAACCTAGTCATGTTACATACCAAATGAAAGGTCTTTGGAAAACCTATCTACGTGTACCAAGAACGTGTCCAAACATGCACAACTTTACGTCATATTGAGTAAAATACCAAAATTTTAGGACATTTTTTGTTAATAAGTCGAAAAGTATTAACTTCTTTGGCCCGTTGTTAGCACCACGAGATAGGTATTTTTAATACATTTAATCTGATACCACACTATATTAATTTTGTTTAACGGTCAATTTCCTCCCATACAAATCGACCCTCCCTAAAAATGAGTTTGGGCCGCTAAAAAAAATACGGGCTGAATTAATTTTCGTTCTTAACAATAAATCCAAATTTCATGAAGATCGGAGGGTGACACCAGGGAGACTTCCCTTATAAGTTGAAATAAAAAAAATTTAAGTTAACTAATTTTTGGCAAAACATTTTTGCTAACTTTACCAAAAAAAATGTGGGTTTAAAATCAGCAAATTTTCTTGTAGGTTTACAAGCTTTTTTTGCTAACATTACAGCTTTTTTTTTTTTTTGAGTGCAAAATATGCACTAAAAAATTAAATTTTTGCAATAAAAATCTTGTTTTCATGCGAAAAACTTCTAAAAAAGTAAAAAATAACGCCGGGTTGGAATAGTAACATTTAAAACTTTATGTAAGCAAGATTTTTTAGAAACAAAACCAATCTATAAAAAAATTTTAAATAATAAAAAAACATTTTTCTTATTTTAAAAATATTTTTTTTTTAAATTTTAAACAGTTTTTCAGACAAATAAATTTCAATTTGTGGTTTTGCTAATTTATGCCAAAATATGCAGAAATATGCTCTTTATAGTTGGAAATATGCACAAAATATGCATTTAAAACCAAAATATGCAAAAATATGCATGTTCACCAAAATACGCAAAAATATGCAAATCGATGCCATTTTAACACAAATTTCTTGATTCGGATAGAATTGAAAGGTGTTTGAAATATATTTCAAATAAGGCAAATTTGGCTTAATTTCTCTTACTCTTTTGCAGTATAATTTAATTTTTAGGGCGTATTACTTAATATACAGAAGGGTGGATAAAATTTCCTTTTTTCAAATTTAAAAATCGTCGGAATCAGGGTTCCTTTTTTGACTTGACAATCGGAAAATCTGAACAAATTAAAACATTTTTTACTTTGCTTAAAACAGGTTCAAACGATTTTGAATTTCGAACAAATAATTTTTTTTTCACCCTAATATACAGTTAGCTGCCGATTTATGCATATGGGAACATTTTTAAGAAGCAGTTAAATTTTGCCGAGAGTTTAATTTATAAGGGAGCATTTAAGCTGCCCATTCACTTGCAATAAAATTGCTCAACTTAAAAAAAAAATTATTTTACAATATTTTTGTCGTTTTACCCTACACAGCAAATAAAATTGCTCAATACTTAAACCAAATATATTGTACAAGATATAAACATAAACATAACATATTTCATAAAAAAACAAAACAATTTGCATCAAACCTCAAACAAGCGATCGAAAAATTGAAAATTAAATAAGTTTTTATAACTAATAAAACATGTTTAGTGACATGAGTGATGAAGAGGAGGCTTGCGTGGCTCTTGCTTATTTTGTTTATTGTATTGTTTATTTTGGAGGAAAAAAGTTGTACAATATAGACAACACACTGATAAAATATATTGCAGTATTCTTGTTTGTACAATAAATATCAAAAGTGTTTTGATATTCTCCAATATATTGCACAACCGTAAATATTACATACACACAAGCGATATTATAGTACAATTTGAAAAGTTGAACAATAATATTGCAAGTGAATGGGCAGCTTTAGTAATCCATTTGTAAAGTTTTTGTTTGACAGTTTTATATGGCATTCACACTTGCGACCTTAAACACGTTATTCAACAAACCACCAGTAACAGAATAAAAACGTAATGGACACGGAATTAAATATTTAATTATAAAAAAAATATTAAAAATAAAACGTAAAAGAGTTTAATTTTAATAGATCCCGAAATCCCGAAAAATTCAGGGATCCCGAAAAATCCCGAAAAATCCCGGGATCCCGGGATTAAGATTTTAAAATCGCGAATCCCGGGATTTGTAAATGTCAATCCCGTTTGGCATCCGTAATCCCTAGTGATCACAAATCTGGTCTGTGAAAAATCGCCCTTTTGGGCAATTTTGACAACTCATAGCGGATGCACCCGATGTGATAGGGACTTAAAACTAAATCGAGGGTAAAGCTTTTCCATTGCTCTTAAGGATGCAGAACTCATTTGGTTAGTCGCATTAACCCTTTGGGCACCAATTGTCTTTCAATGATGTATTATTCTCCAAAAACGATTTTGCCGCTACTAATCATATGTAAAAAAAAATTGCGCATGGAACGCCAACTAATACACTTGATTACAATTATTTTCCTAGACATGAATCCGGCATCCGAACTTTTCCATTACATCAGATCTTTGAGAAATTTGAAATTCAAAAAATAGCGTTTTTGGACCTATTTACCATCTCATAGCGAATGAACCTGTGTGCTGACGACTTAAAAATAAGTCAAGGGTAAAGAATAAACATTGCTCATTTAGAAGAATGACTCATTTGATCAGCCGCTTTACACCAATACCCCGGTTTGCGTCGCTTCGGTTTGCGTCGTTTCGAAGTTGCGTCGTTTTCAAATTTCTGTGATTTCGAAGTTGCGTCGTTTTGGTTTCAGTTTGCGTCGCATGGCTTCGAAGTTGCGTCGCCTGTGCTTCGATTTGCGTCGTTAATATAAAAATGTGTGTACAAAGCTAAAACAAAAAAGGGGATTTCCCGTTTATATTTCAGTTTGCGTAGCATGACTTCGAAGTTGCGTCGTTAGTGCTTCGATTTGCGTCGTTAATATGAAAATGTTTATACAATGCTTGCTTTTATACTTGCTTTTATACAATGAATTTTTTATTTTTATCTTAATATTTTTATGTTTTTGTTATGTTTTTTTACGTTTTTCTCATGAATTGTTATATTTTTTTATTTTAATTAAAACTGTTTAAAAAAAAAATACATAAAAATTGCATTTTTTATTGAAAAATCTAATTTTTCTGCTAAAATTATGAATCTCGGTACCAATTAAATGAAAATCAATACAAATGTATGGAAAATCGTGCTTCGGTTTGCGTCGTTTCGGTTTGCGTCGCGTTTCTCCGGTCCCAATTAACGACGCAAACCGGGGTATTGGTGGATATGTTAGAGCACAATTTTTTTTTTAGTGAGGGATTTCCCCCCAAAAAAAATTTTTCGATACAGTAAGTCGCTAGCATATCGGGTTCATCCACTATAAGGTGCCAAAAATGCTCAAAAATAAAAGTCGCGTAATCCCATTTTACCAATATTTGACAGTTTTCCTTGTTTGTTAACAAAAAAATTTTTGATCGAAATTTACCTTGTTTTTGTAATTTTACAATTTTTCACACAAAAAATTCACAAGAATTCCTTGTAAGTTTTAATGCACCAAAAAAGTTGTTAATTTACAATTTTATTGATAAAAATCTTGTAAAATTACAAAAACGCTCGTAATTTTTAGTAGGAATTCTAGTACAATAGGAGGTAGCAAAAAATCTAGTAAAGTCAGGAAATATCCTTGTAAGTTTTATCGCGTAAAATTTTACATGTACAATTTGATTGGTAAAAAGCCTGTAAAATTACAAAATTATTGGTAAAAAGCTTGTAAAATAACAAGGAATTCTTGTCAAATAGGAGGTAGCAAAAAATAAAAATAACAAGTTTTTCCTGTCATTTTACAAGTTTTTTTTTGAGTGTAGTGTAATTCATAATGGGGAAAATAATTTATCTCGAACTAGAATAAATAATTTTTTTTTATAAAAATTACCTCAAACTAAAATTATTTTTTATTTCACAAATAAAAGGTCGAATAAATAAATATTTATACCCCACACCACTCTGTGGTACATGGTATAATTTCTTCAAAAGAAACTATATGAGCATTTGATACAGTTCGAAAGGTATTTTAAAGGCCTATCCAATGGTGTATCGGTCGTGTCCAAATTCGACTTCGTTAAGTTCATTATATTATTGTCAAAAATATATAATCGTTGGGGTAGTTTATATGGAGATGTATAAACGTACCACCGCCTAAATCATATATAATAATCTCTATCAAAATTAAGCTGACCCGTATTTTTTTGTATTACAGGTAACTCTTATTTTCCCCCCTCATTCCCATGTTCAAATTTCAGGACAACCAGTGGGTGCCCTATGAAAGACCTTCCTTGTAAGAGGACTCCCATACAAATTACAGTGGGAACAAATTTTATAAAAAAATTTGTTTGGTAGCACACTCAGGGAAAAACGTTCCAATTAAGTCCCTTTTCACTTCAAGTGTTAATAGTTGTGTATTGTTTTCTTTTAACATGATACTACAAGAAAAAAAAAACTAACTAAAATTCTGGTCCATTTGTCTTCTGTCTGTCAAACATGAATCAAGGCATATTGTCTTGTATACACATACATTCAGTTGCCTACGCACACTTGTTATTATCAATTACTATGGCAAATTAATAAAAATTATTCAAACAACCCGACTAATTGTTTAAATAGTGCTGCTGTAAAAAAAAATAACAAAAAATTTGTTAAACACCCAAAAGTATGCTTTATTTAATAAAAATGCTTAAAAAGCTTTAAAAGCTGTTAAAAATGTTTTTAAAAATTTGTGAATTCGATTATAATTTACAATGTGATTTAACAAGTAAAAACTTAGACGAATCGATGAATACCAGACATGAGCTCAAATGTATTCCCTTCTTCGCTTACACCAAATCATTCGCTTCAGAGTACACTAATTTTAGAGTACAGTGTTTGGGAATGAGAATGTTTACTATGTTGCTAAACAACAAATTAAAAAATTTGCTCTGCTTGTTTAAACAAACACAAAAAATGTCGTGTTTGAACGATTAGAATGAAACAAACGTTCGTTTTTAGAATAACAAACATAGTAGAGATTATAAAAATTACACCGTGTTCTAGAATATTTTTAACATACACTGATCGCTTAGAATGTTTTTGTAAAAAAATATTAAAAAAAAAATTGTTGGAAAACTTATTAAAAATATGGGGGTAGTAAAAAAAACGTTTTGATGAAAAAGTAAATTATGCTTTGTGAAAAAATGTATTTGGATGTATGTATGTAATAAGAAAAAAAAACTTGCTCGTACACGCACACGCACAATCTTACTGTGTCGTTGAAACAAATCATAAACATTGTGTTTTTTTTTTTTACTTTTAGCTAAAAGTAAGAGAAACAACATTATTCCCAACAACAACAAGTACCGCTTTAAAATTTTTTAAATAGCAAATATCATAGAGAAACATAAAGACGAAGGTGTCAAAAATTGAGTTGTCAAAGTACAACTTGTATATATGTATTTGTTGTCAAAGTACGACTTGTAAACATGTATTGTGTGGTGAATTCACATCGACAACGTACATGTGAGAAATTAGAAAAAGATAGTGATATTATTTTTTCTTTCACCTTCGCCTCTATGTTTCTCTATGAGCAAATATGTTAGGGTGAAGAGAAATATAAAAAAGATTAAATAGTAGCGTGGTGAAAAATGTTCATATATATATGGGGTAGGAAAAAATGTCTTTTAGGGTTGACGTTAACACATTAAAATATTGATCCTGTGAGACAATGGCCTTGGCTTCAAAATCGGAAAGTTCCGAACAAAGTAAAAAAATATTTTTTTTTTCTTAAATTATATAATATTATGACATCACTTAAAAAGTGTTTTTATGGTAAACAATTTTTTTTTTGTCTGTTAAAATATGTTTTTGTCTGTAATTTTTTTTTTTTCTTGTTTTGCAAAAAATTATTGTATTATTTCTTGTTTTGCAAAAAATATTTTTAATTCGTTTTTTGCTGAAAATATAACGTCATGTTGGCTCAGTTTTGAGAAGATGTATATTTTTATTTGTCGTTTTATTTAATTTGGCTTTTAATGCAATTTGAAATTAATTTAAAAAAAAATAAGTTGTTTTTCAAGAAAATTTTTTTTTAATTTCTTTACAGAAAAAATGTTTACCATAAAAACACATTTCAGTAATGTCCGAATATAAACTAAAGGCTGGGTTAGCTACCTGTAACTGTCCCCTTACGTAGCGTAGTGATCAAAATAGAAAATCACCGTCTCCAAAGAAGAATAATTGCACTCATTTGTTTTCATATAACGAAAATCTCTCTACGCTAGTTTACGGTTGAGGGTGCATAATATTTTATTCAGCCTTAATATTTTGAACAAAAAAAAATTCTATTTTGTTTTCACCGACGTTTTCGAAATTCGAAAAAAGCATAATTTGCTCCACCCTAATGCACATACAAAAAAATAGACAAACTTTTGATACATAAATTTGTTTGGTTAAAAAAAAAAATTGAATTAAAAAAAATCGTCTTCGGTATTAGCTGAATAGTTGAAAATTTTGTGAAAAAAAAAAAATTGTATTTGGTCACATACTACATATGTACTATATTTCATCATTATAGGTACTAACATTTTCTGCCATAAAGCAAAACATTTTTTTACCACATTGAACAATATTTTTCGAAATAGAAAAATATTTTTTTTCAATCCACCCTAATATTTATTTTTATGTATTAAAATTTTTTTATCCACTCTTATTTATAAATTAATCTTCCCAATAATTATTTTTCATTTACCTCTTCATTTATTCTACGTAACATAATGTTTATTTTAATTCGCACTTGCATACATACATATGTTTTTTCTATAAAAGAATTCTCCAAAATAGCCAAACATTTTTTTTTTTTTTTATAAAAATCATTCTATCTACACGCTTCAGAGTACAGTATTTTCAAATCATTGGCTGTCTGTGTACTCCCTAATTGGTTCATTCGTGTTACGAATGTCGTTACACTAGTGTGTGTAGCTTTCTCTTGCATTGTGAGCATAGAATGAAAAACTCATTGTGTTGAACGATAAGAATAGAATATTGTCCACATTTTAAATTTTTTAGAATGTCTCTAAACGCATTTTAACACCATCCGTGCACATGTCTGATGAATACCCTCCACAAACAAAACAAAAAAAAAAATCAGCCATGCCGAATATATTGATACCCTCCCTCCATTAGGATAACAAATTTAAGAAAAAAGGTTGTTAAAAAAAATTTGGTATAAAATAATATTGGTGAAAAATAAAGTTTTGGCCAAAAAAAGGGGTTGTGGGACTTTCTCTTCTGCGATTAAAGTTATAAAAACCATTTATTATGATTTTTTCACTTAAGTTATACAATTTTATTATTATTTAAATTGATATTTTATATTTACGCCCACAAAGGGGGTGGGCCAAAAAAATGCATTTCCTTTCTTCCCTACTTTGAACTTCTTTTTTCATATAAATAAAATTCTAAACTAAAGTAAAAAAAAATCTTGAAAATTTTAATTTTCCGAGGTTAGTTTTGCTCTTCAAGGGCTTTCTTTTTTCCCCTAGTACGATTTTACCTTTTAAACAAACTTAACAACTGGTGTTAAACCACGTTGCTGTAAGTTATCACTCGTAGAGTCCGTGATTTACACAATTTTTTTATACCCTCCACTCTAGTGATAGAGGGTATATATAAGTTTGTCATTCTGTTTGTAACACCTCGAAATATTGGTCTAAGACCCCACAAAGTATATATATTCATGATACTCGATCGATTTTAAGACGATCTAGCGATGTCCGTCCGTCCGTCTGTCTGTCTGTTGAAAACACGCTAACTTTTGAAAGACTTTATGGAGGCTCCTGAAGATTTGCATATATGTTGGGTATTTACTAGGGTGGCTCGTTTTTGGGCTTTTCTCTCTGATCAAATTCTAATACCCGCCAAAAGTGTCGGTCCCCTAAGGGTAACTCACATGCAAAATATCACTCCGATCGGAGTTTATCTTCTGTCTCCACTTTGAGCCTCAAAATTGGCTTTTTCGCAAAAAAGGACTTTAAAAAAAAAATAAAAAAAATTTAAGTTTTTTTATTAAAATAATTAAAAAATTATTTTTGTATAATATTTGATCGTTAATACCTAAATATAAAATTTAAAGATTTTACGGTATCATTAACCCGTTCAAACTTGATACCAAAAAAATGGCATGATTTTGTTGGCGTTCTCAAAACACCTTTTTTCAAAATTTGAAAATTTTATTAAAAAAAAATTTTAAATATACCATTTTTTCTTTCTGAATTCATTAAGAACACCTTGGAGAAGAAAAATGTGAAATATGGCGCATATCCGTCGAGCCACTTTTCGGGAATCGCCGGGTGAAGTTAGCGGATTTCAAGGAAATGTTGGTTTTATCAATAATTTGGATTAATAAAATCTTATAAATTTCATTTTTGTCCAAATTAACGGTTTTATGGTGTCGTGGCATTTTATTATATAACTTTAAGTCTGTCATGAAATCTTACAGATCTAGGAAGTCTTAAACCCACATTGGCTGGGGGTCAAAAATGACCCCCGCGGAAAATTTGAAGTTTTGAGCTTAAATTTTGTGCTATAAACAAGTATAAAACGCCTTTTATGTTTTTTACCCCAACTTTTATTTCGTATTAATATATTATCTTTAAAAAAATCGTTAACCCATCTTGGTAGGGGGACAAAAATGACCCATTCAATGAAAAGTATATATTTCTTTATATAAAATTAATTTGTTGCAATCTTTTAGATAACTTTAAATCAGCCCTTAAATCTCTCATATTTAAGATATCTTTAACCCATATTGGCCAGGGGTCAAAAATGACCCCGACAAAAAATTTTAGGCATAGTGCTTGAATTTTTTTATATCAACAAAATATATATTTTTTATTGAATGGGTCATTTTTGACCCCTTACCAAGAAGGGTTAACGATTTTTTTAAAGATAATATTATAATACGAAATAATAGTTGGGGTAAAAAACATAAAAGCCGTTTTATACTTGTTTATAGCACAAAATTTAAGCTCTAAACTTCAAATTTTCCGCGGGGGTCATTTTTGACCCTCAGCCAATGTGGGTTTAAGACGTCCTAGATCTGTAAGATTTCATGACAGACTTAAAGTTATATAATAGAATGCCACGACACCATAAAACAGTTTACTTAGAAAAAAATGAAATTTATAAGATTTTATTAATCCAAATTATTGATAAAACCAAAATTTCCTTGAAATCCGCTAACTTCCCCCCACGATTCCCGAAAAGTGGCTCGACGGATATCCGCCATATTCCACATTTTTCTTCTCCAAGGTGTTCTTAATGAACTCAGAAAGAAAAAATGGTATATTTAAAATTTTTTTTTTATAAAATTTTCAAATTTTGAAAAAAGGTGTTTTGAGAACGCCCCCAAAATCATGTCATTTTTTTGGTATCAGGTTTGAACGGGTTAATGATACCGTAAAATCTTTAAATTTCATTTTTAGATATTTACGATCAAATATTATACAAAAATAATTTTTAAATTATTTTAATAAAAAAAACATAAATTTTTTTTTTATTTTTTTTTTAAAGTCCTAATTTGCGAAAACCCCAATTTTGAGGCTCAAAGTGGAGACAGAAGATAAACTCCGATCGGAGTGATATTTTGCATGTGAGTTACCCTTAGGGAACCGACACTTTTGGCGGGTATTAGAATTTGATCAGAGAGAAAAGCCCAAAAACGAGCCAAAAGTTATGAGCAAAAGACTAAATTTCTGAGAGTGCTGAAGTATGGCATATATATTTATCGTTCCTCTGTCCCAGTATGTTTCAAATTTCAGCCAGATCGGTCTAGTGGTTCAAAAGTTATAAGCAAAACCCTGAATTTCAGATTTGTTTCACCTTAGTGAGTTTTAAAAAACAAGCTTTAAAAACAATTATAAGCCACAAAATTACTTTACAGAGTATTTTTGTCACTCAGCATTGTGGAGGGTATTCATAGATTCGGTCAAGTCGAATTTAACTTTTATACTTGTTATTACTAAAAACATCGTTAAAATACCGCGAAATATATTGCTTTGTCAAATCTGGCAGCACATTATCCGTATTATTTGAATAAAAGCTTTTAAAAAAGCTTTAACGTTGATTTCATATTATGGGTATTCACTCAATCTAAAATTAAAATGTTAAAGACCAATTGAAATTCAAAAGAGACAATTTTTAAAACAGAACTGCCAATTGCAATTCGGAAAAAAACAATTTATATTCAGAAAATCCCAATTGGAATTCAGAAAAACCTAAATGAAATTCGGAACAGTCCAAAGTACAAATCTAAAGTAAATGCAATGCATTAAAGGCAGGGTTGGCAACCGATACCCACCTAGAATAACGGTATTTGGCTATTGTACCGCAACCAATAAAGATATGGACATTTTCAAAAGCGATTATGAAAGCTGATGAAATTTCTAGTAATTTAAATGTGTCACTTCGTATTTCTACCGGATCGTTTTAGTTATATAGGCCAATACCGTTATAATACCGTTTCAAACGGTATTATAAAGGTATTGACCTATATTTCGAAAACGAACCGGTAGAAACACAAAGTGACACATTTTAATTACTGGAAATTTCATCAACTTTAATAATCGCTTTTGAAAATGTCCATATCTTTATTGGTTGCGTTACAATAGCCAAATACCGTTATTCTAGGTGGGTATCGGTTGCCAACCCTGATTAAAGGTTAATTGTCAAGATACCACAGAGTCAAATGGTTTTCTATGTTTTGTGTAAAAGAAGAGTGCATACTTTTAGGCCCAAAGAAAAATTGGTATTATATATGATTTTCGACATTTTTAGAAATGTTTCAAAATATGAAATTCATTAGACTTATTGAAACCATAAACTTTTTCCCAGGCACGGACCCTGTACTTGATTTTGGCGATAATTTTTTTTTTTTACTCAAAAAATTATTCTTACAGGAAAACTCAGTACGGATTTGCATAATTAATTAAGATTTTTTTGGGTATACCCTTTTACAAAGTACGATTTCTTCTATAGAACCACATCCAAGTTTTGAGAATTTTTTCCTATAGAAAAATCTCTAAAGATTTTTTTTTAATTTAAAAAAGTTGCTCTAAATGAAAAATTCTTAGGTAAAATATTTTTTTGATACTAAAAGTCCCACATTCTGAACAATGTCAGATTTTCTGATACATTTGATTAAAGAAAAAAATTATGATTCTGGGACATTTTCCCTATATTAAAACTCTGAGGTTCTACACTCAAAATAACACATTAGTAGATTTACTAATTTTTTTTTCTAATGCTGGTTAGCTAACTTTTAGCAAATTTTTAGTTGAGATTAGCATGTTAGCAAAAATATCTTGTAAACTTCATTTAGCGCATTAGCAATTATAAACTAAATTTGAACTAATTTTTTTGCTGAATTTAAAATTGAGTTGACCAAATTTTTACAAGCTTTTTTGCTAATATTAGCAAAAATAAATTGTATTTATTTTTTAACTTAAAATGGCTCTATCTCGGTAACTAAGCCAGATAAAGAAAAATCGAGGCCATTTTTGGTTCTCGAGCATAGTATTGCCGGTCCTCTTCACATGTGTGGACCCTAATGGGTCCTAACTTTGGATCCAAAAAAGTTATCATTCCCGAAAATTTTAAAATGCTTATATCTCGGTAAATATTGCCGACACAACAAAAAGTCTAAAAGCATTTTTGTAGCTTTCAACACGTAGAACAAGACCGCAAAATAATCAAAAGCTCTCCCAGTAATATTTTTGAAGTTATCGAGTTTTGTAATTCTCAAAACCCCGGTGGTCCCATAAAATCAAGTATTTCAAAAACTAAGCAAGGTAGAGCGAAACGGACACAAATTTTGGATCAAAAACTATGACGATTTTAAAGGTCTAGGCCCATCGGGGTCTGAACCTATCGGGTCCTAATCCAATGGGGTCCTCAAATGTGTATAAACTAAGTTGAAATAAAAACAAATTCAGTTAACTAATTTTTGGCAAAACATTTTTGCTAACTTTACCAAAAAAAATTGTGGGTTCAAAATCAGCAAATTTTCTTGTAGGTTTACAGTTTTTTTTTTTTTGAGTGTAGGAAAAGTCTTAGATTCTGAGACATCGGCGTATACAGGGGGGGGGCCCAACAACAACAACAAAAAAATATTTTTTTTATATGTATTGGAAAACACGAATCTCACGAAAAAAACAACAAAATTTTTTTTGTTGTTGTTGTTGGGCCCTGAAAAAACAGTCCTGCATACGCCGTTGTTCTGAGATATTTTTCCTGTAGAAAATGTTATAGATTCTAAGACAATTTTCAGATAGAAAAAGTCTCAGATTCTGAAACATTTTTTCTTTAAATTTTCAAATAGAAAAACTTTCCAATAGAAAAAGTAAGTCTCAGATTCTAATACATTTTTCTTGGGTTTGCAATGCGGTTTTAATGGTAACCATAACCGCGGTTAACCGCACTATTTAACCGTAACCGCACAAAAAATACTGCGGTTACGGTTAATTTAATTAAAATACGATTTTTAGGACAAAAGAGTTTTTTTTTAGAAAAACAACAATGAAAAAAAGGAACAAAGAATAATAACAACAAAAAATGCCTCAGAATATGAACAAACAAATTCTAACACAGATTCTAATAAAATTACGCCTGAGACTTTTTCTAAAAAAATATGCTTCAGAGTCTGAATAATTTTCTATTAAAAAAATTTCTCAGAAAAAATACTCAGAATCTGAAACAAATTTTATAAAAAAATATCTCTCAGAATCGAAGCCTTTTTCTATAGAAAGAACGTTTCAGAATCTGAGAATTTTTCTACAGAGAATATTTCTGTTTTTCTACAGAAAAAAATCTTAGAATCTTAGTCTTTTTTTATAGAAAAGATCTCTTAGCCTCTGACATTTTTCTAAAGAAAAATACGTAAAGTTAAGATCATTTAAAAAAAAAACCCTAGAATCCAACGAAAAATGGCTATAAATCTGAGACATATTTTAAGTATAAAATTTTTCAGAATTTTAAAAGTGTTGAATTGAGAAAATGTCTCAAAAACTTTTTATTAAGATTAATTAAAAAAATATCCCTAGAATCCAATATTATTTTTTAAGAAAAAATTGTCATAAATCTGATTGTGAGACATTTTTGAAGTATAATAATGTTAAGAATTTAAAAAGTGTTTAATCGAAAAATGCCTTAAAAATATTTTTAAACTTTCTCCCATTAAAACCCAAAAGCTATATCTTCCTCTGTTTACATTTTATATAAATTTTTTAATGTACTTCTATTATACAATTTTTTTAAGTCAAAAAAATAAATAAATTAAAATTATTTTAAAAGAGTGCGGTTAACCGTTAATCGCGGTTAATCGCTTGAATTTTAATCGTAACCGCGGTTAAGGGAAACTGCGGTTATTTGCAAACCCTACATTTTTCAAATAGAAAAAGTCCCATATTCAGATAAATTTTTCATATACAAAAAAAACTCTCAGATTCTGAGTTAGGTTAGGTTATGGTGGATGGCATTGGCAAAAAAACCAATGCCCATAGAGGCCGACTTGTGGCCCATTATGATTCCAGTTTCCCCTTCTTCTTAGATAAAAAGCAATAGTTGCATCTATGCATTCCACTTCGATAAGTTGATAAACGCCAGTAAGGTCCATGGATTTATTCCTCGGATTTCATTTAAATTCTGAAAGAAGAAAGAGCCAAATAATTTAAATCTTCTAAAAGACAGTGCAGGGCATTCACATAAAAAGTGATAACTGTCCTCAACAGCTTCCCTACACCATCGGCATGTATCATCATTACCTCTTCCAATTCTTACCATGTGTTTACCCAGGGTGTTGTGGCCTGTAATCAAATTAATTACCATTCTCAGTTGTCTTCTATCCATATCAAGAAGAACTTGGCTTTTTTTCAACGAATTTTCATCCCATAATGATTTTGTCTGAATACAGCAGTCCGACTCAGTCCATCGGGTTAACCATGTTTCTCTCGCTTCTAGTCTGATCCGTTGCGAAATTAGATTCTGAGTTACTTTTTCTATGAAAAAATCTGAGATTTTCATACATTTTTTCTATAAAATAATTCTCTAATTTTTCCTGAAGAAAATTCTCAGATTTTTCCTACAGAAAAATTCGAAGGTTTTTCCTATTAAAAAATTCTCAGAGACATTTGTTTTAGAAAAATTTTTAAGTTTCTTCTGCATTTTTTTCTATAAAAAAATCTCAGATTATTTACATTTCTTGTTCTTTTTCACCCTTCTTGTTAGATAAAAGTCTCAGACACTGAGATAATTTTCCTAAAGAAAAAGAGTCACGAAACCGAGAAGGTTCAAGACTCGCTTTAAGTACTGCCGATATTTTCAACCATTTTCCTTTCTCAATTTTTATTTTTTTTTATAAAAAGTTTTAAAAAACCCAAAAAATATACATATCTATTTAAGAAAAACGCGTTTCTACGGTAATGACCTTTTTTAAAAATCTTTGTACAACAGCTTGTACATCACTTACCTTAGCCACTCATTATAAGTATTTAAATTAGGTCTATTTATTTATTTACTTAACTTTTAAAAATTTATAATGACCTGTTTTTAAGAAGAAAAATAAAATCAAGTTCAATATTTAAAATTTTTTGTTTATTTTGATAATTGATAAGAAATTATTACATTATCATAAACCATTCAATTCATACTAAAATGTATTGATGATCTGTTTTACATCATTTTTACTTACAAAACAATTAAAATTTTTACGAAAATCAAAATAGAAAATCAGAACAAATATGAAAAATTTTATAAAATTTTTGTTTTAAAAACAATCTTAACAAATTTGTTAAAAATGTTAAATTTTTCACACAAAACAAAACAAATAACAACAAAAATTTAAGAATGTAGAAAAATCTTAACGACTAATTAAAATTATTATTTATTATATGGTCTGGTTGAAATTTTTTTTTAGAAAATTTTTAAATATTATTTAATAGAAACTCAACAACCAGAAAATAGAATTGTAGAAATGAAACCACAATAACAAAAATATTTTGCATATTTAAATTTTAGAAAAAAAAAACAAAATCTTTTAATCGCATTAAATAAAATTTTCACTTTCAATTTATGACAACTAACAAAATAAATTACAAATAGTTTTGTGTAGTTTTAAAATGTCTATTTGTTGTTTTTTTTTTAATATTTATTTTTGTATATGAATTGAGTTTTTATTTAATTTGGTTTGAAAATATGTAACGCATGAAATATAATTTTAACGCATTGTCAAAATGAATTCAAAAAAATTGGCAACATTTTTAATAATTATAAAACATTATAAAAATGACTTTTAACGACAAATTAGTTTTAAATTGTAAACACAATTTTAAGGTTTTATTTTGTGAATTACAAATTTTTAATAAAATTTAAAAATTATACTAAGGAAGAATTACACAAGCCATCAAATGTTAAACCCATTGACATGAGTATACTTTTCTGATGGTTTGAGTTGCGCTGAATCCGAATCTATTAATTTTTTTATACCCTCCACCCTAGTTATAGAGGGTATATATAAGTTTGTCATTCCGTTTGTAAGACATTGAAATACTGGTCTAGGACCCCACACACTTAAAAAATTATGTCATTAACTGTTTGTAGTTTATTTAAAAAATTTTACGTTTAGTCGTTTTTAAAGGAAAAAACATTTGTTTGATGTTTAGTTTTTATTTCAAAAATAACACTGGCCTTTGTTTCAAAAATAACACACTAAAAAATCACGACTTTCATTAACATTTAATTTTTAAAGTCCCCGAGTAAAAATAAACATATATTACAATATATAACTTGATACAAACATAATAAATTGTACATGATTATACATCCCTGAGATATTTTCTAAATTTTTTTAATGCAGTCATATGTAGCATGCGCGGGTACAAGGGGGGGAAAAAGGGGAAATTTCCCCCCCCAGACCAAATTTCAAAAAGAAAAAAATGAGGAAAAAAAGAAGAAAAAAAAGAAAAAGAAAGAAAAAAAGGAAAGAAGAAAGACGGAAATTTTCTAAAAAAAAATTTCCGAAGAAAAAAAATCTCGAAATCCGAAAATTTTCCAAAGAAAAAAATCCAAAAATTTTCATAGGGAAATTTTTAAAATTTCTGAGGGAAAAATGTGACTTAATCTGAAAATTTTCTGTGGAAAAATATCTCTCAATTTTATTATAAATTTTATGAAAAATGTGACTCATGCGTTATTAGTACTTATAATTTATTTTTTTGATTTTGGAATTCTACAAAAATCCGTAACAGAAAATGTTTCAGGATTGAAAAATTTTTCTTTCTAAAAAATCTGAGACTTTTTTCATAGAAAAAACAATTTGAGACTTATTCTATAGGAAACAGGTTCTATATTAAAAAGGTCACAGAATCTGAGACTTTTTTTTTATAGAAAAAGATGAAAAAACTATACAATTTTTAACATCTCCAAACATTTTATTTTTCGGATTTTTTGAGAAGAATTCCCAAATTCTAAAAGTCTCAGAATTAAAAAAAAAAATATGGGAAAAAGTTCTAAAAATTTTAGATTTATTTTTACACTCAAAAAAAACCTTGTAACTTTTTTTGTTTACTACCTCCTATTTGAAAAAATTTCCTAGTAACTTTACAAGATTTTTACCAATAATTTTGTAATTTTACAAGGTTTTTATCAATAAAATTGTAAATTTACTAATTTTTTACAAGATAAAATTTACAAAGAGGTTTCGTAATTTTACAAGATTTTTTTGCTACCTCCTATTTTACAAGAATTCCTAGTAATTTTACAAGTTGTTTACCAATAATTTTGTAATTTTACAAGGTTTTTACCAATAAAATTGTAAATTTACAGTTTTTTGACGCAATTAAAGTTACAAGGAATTCTCGTGAATTTACTAAATTTTTTTGTAAAATTATCTTGGAAATTTGTAAAATTTAAAAAAAAATTGTAAAATTACAAAAAAAAAAATTTAAATTTCGATTTGCTAAAAAACAGGGAAAACTGTCAAATATTGGTAAAATGGGATTACGAGACTTTTCCTAGTAATTTGACAAAGTTTTTTTTTTGTGTGTAGGAAAAAGGTCACAGAATCTGAGACTTTTTTGATAATAAAACGGTTTAAGAATCAAAGACTTTTCTATAGGAAAACGGTCTCAGATCTCTGAGTTTGAGATTTTTTAAAGAGAAGGTCTCAGAATTTCGCAGAAACTTTTTCTTTAGTGAAAAGACTTCTTCTTCTCAGACTTCTTCTATATAAAAAACCTTTCAGAATCTGACTTTCTCAATAGGAAAAAGGTCTAAGAATCTGAGACTTTTCTTTTGGAAAATGGTATAAGAATCTGAGACTTTTTTATAGGAAAAAGGTATAAGAATCTGAGACTTTTTCTACAAAAAACGACCTAAGAGTCTCAGACTTTTTCTATAGGAAAGAGGTCTGAGAATGTGAGAATTTTTCTTAGAAAAAGGGTCTTAGAATCTGAGACTTTTTGTATAGGAAAAAGGTCAAAAATTCCAATTTTTTTTTAATAGAAAAATGGTCTCAGAATCTAAAATTTTTTCAGTACGAAAAAAGTAATAATCTGAGACCTTTTCTATAGTAAAAATATCTCAAAAATGTTTTAAAATATGAAACTTTTTCTATAGTAAAAGGTCTCAGAATCTGAGACTTTTTCTGTGGAAAAAGTTCTTAGAATTTAAAAATTTTTCTGTACGAAAAAAATATAATAATCTGAGACCTTTTCTATAGGAAAAATATCTCAAAAATGTTTTAAAATATGAGACTTTTTCTATAGTAAAAGGTCTCAGAATCTGAGACTTTTTCTGTGGAAAAAGTTCTTAGAATCTGAAAATTTTTCTGTACGAAAAAAGTCTCAGATTCTGAGACATTTTTCTAAAATAAAACGTCTTAGATTCGAAGACATTTTCACTTTAAAAAATCATTTCTTCACGAAAAATGTTTCAACATCTGAAATTTTCTATGTAGGAAGAATTTCTTCTGTTGAAAAATTCAGAGATTTTGACTTTTCTGTACGTCAAATGTGTTAGAAACTGAGACTTTTTCTATGTATAGGAAAATGTACAATTTTCTTTTAAAACAAATTAAAAAAAAAAAAATGATCTAAACGAAATATGATCGTGAAAACAATCATCCTCCTTCGGCAAAACTAATAAAATTGTAGATTAAAACGGATCCTTTTTTTTGCTCATCCGACAAAGGTGAATTTATGATTTTTTTTTGGAAGTAAAAAAAAATTTCCCCCCCCAAACCCAAAAGCTGTACCCGCCACTGTATGTAGTAATATATAATTTAATCATGATTCGGATTAAAAGGTGTACGGTTGATATAATTATATAAAAATATATCAGGGTCAATACAAAATTTGTTTTTCTGTATAGTTTAACATAAAATTATATATAGCTTATTCTGTTCCATATAAAACTATATATGTTTCCAATTAACAAAAAATTTTCTAAGTTTTTTTAGCAAACTATAAAATTTTTTTTAAAATGTTCCTAAACATTTCCTTGTTAGGGTTATGTATATCACCTGTCTGGTTCGAAGCGTACCCAAAAATTTTTTTTTGTTTTTGAAAATTATATGTTTGGTGAATGTATCGTTGACCTGTGGTGTATCTCAACCCAAAAAACACCAGGATTTTATATGTTTTTGTGCAATTAGATCTAATTAGATCCACCAATATAAGGCAATGTCTGGTCAAAACTCGGATGAAATCAAATCATATTTTATACAAGTAGATCTTTTTTAATGCAAAAACATCCACCATTATTCGGATCAAATTGCGTATTAATATATATTGTGTCATATATCATTATATATTGCATCATATAAAAATTTTTACTCGGGTAAGTAATTTTTTTTAATTTGTTGGTATTTTTTAATGATGTTATTTTTTTGTAGAAAAAAAATTCAAAATATTATTTTTAGAAATATAAAAACATGTTTGTATCAAGTGACTTTGGCACGATGGGTAGAGTGTCTGGCCAGAATGTAATTGATTGCAGGATCGTTTCCCCAAAATTTTATTAAAAATTTTTAAAAAAATATGTCAATAGAAAATTATAAAAAATAACCACCGAAGTCATTAATTTTTATTGTTTTCGTAGGTTATTTTTTGAAACTTGTTGGTAAAAATAACAGAACTATCATTAATTTTTAATGTTTTCGTAGGTTTTTTTTTTTTGAATTTGTTGGTAAAAGGAGTGAAAAAAAACGTAATTTTTTAATGTTTAATGTTATTTATTTTAGAAAATTTTGTCAACAGTAAAAAATAAATGTTGATGTTTGTTGAAATAAATTAATAATTACTGGGATGGTTTTCAATTGTTTATTCACTGGTTTTAAATGGGTTTTTCATTTGTTTTTGACTACAAAATATTTTGAGTGTAAAGTATATATATTCATGATCCTCGATTGATTTTAAGTCGATTTAGCGATGTTCGTCCGTCTCTCTGTCTGTCTGTCCGTCCATAGAAAACACCCAAACTTTTGAAAGACTTTACAGAGGCTACTGAAGTTTGTCACATATGTTGGTCATTTACCTGGTCAGGATGATATTGCAATCCAGCCAAATCGGTCCAGTTGTTCAAAAGTTATGAGCAAAAGAGTAAATTTCGGCAAGGGTTTTTCGCGAATTTACGAGATAAAAAACAAGATAACTTTCGAAAGACAATAATGTAACTGCTGAAGCATAAGTCTTTGCCGTTCTCCAGGTATGTTTGGTATAGAATTTCAGCTCAATCGGTCCAGTGGTTATAAACAAATTAAAAGAAAAACCCTGAATTTCAGATTGGTTTCATCTTAAATGCCACGTGTAAAACAAGTTTTAAAAGCATTGGTGGTAACTTAACAATGATTTTCAAACTTGTTTAGTTTTAAAACAATGCTTTTTAAACTTGTTTAGTTTTGAAAGCATTGGTAACTTAAAAATTACACTCGAAAAATTTTACATTAAAAAAAAATTTTACACTCAAAAATATTTTTACAGTAAAAAACATTTCACTCGAAAAAATGTTCATCGTATTGTTATTTGGTCAAAAACTAAATTTAACTAAATTTAGACAAAAAATATGTCGAAACAGTCACATCCAATGACCACATTCCCAATTTACTTAAAAAGTTCAAAGGAGAAAAGTGAGTGCCACGTAGTGTAAACATTTTAAGTAGCAAGATAAAAGAAGAGACAAACCTGAATTGTTCCAAATCGCTTGTGTTGCTGGCAGTGTCATTCACGCGGTCACTGGAGTAAAATACATAATAAGCCCAAGTCGTCCACTCAGGAGAAAAACTATCTCGAAAAATCAGTAAAACATCTTTTAGTATGAATTAGATAACTTTTCCCAGATTTTTCTGCTAAAATGGATACTTTAACTAAATATTAAGTTTAAAAAAATAACAGAAATTTTTCAGTATTTTTGCAGACTCTGTTTGCTGATTTAAAAAAAAATAAATCTAGAGACTCTACCTAGTTTATCCAGACAGAAATTTAGCAATCCGCGTTAGCTAAAGTCAGCATATTTCTCAAATGGCACAAAATACAGATTTTTCGCGTAGCTCAAAATTCAGATTTTCTACTGATTGGACAGAGATATTTCATAAACACGTAAAAAATCAAAAATTTAATTGTTGAATTACAATATTATGTGAATATTTTAATTGAATTCTGAGTTATTTAATAAAACAAAATACTATTATGTAACTTTGTGTTAAAAATGCACTAAATTTAACTTTTTTTTTTATTTTTACGTCTTTTTAACAAATTTGTGATTTTTAAACATTTTGGGTAAATTTTATTCATAATACCGGTACGTACCGGTATCGATGTTTCGGTAACGGTTTGTCGTTACCGAAATAATCCAAAATACCGTTACCTTTACCGTTACCGATATAAAAAAAATGTAATACCAATACCGTTACCAATACCGTTACCAATACCGTTATTCGTTTCAAAGGTTGAAAGTTTTTTGTTTTTACAGCTATAGGTGTCAAAATTCGCGGAATGTTTAGTACATTAAGAGAAAAATATTTAAAATGTTTTCATTTGCAACAAAAATTGCATAAGTGGATTTAATTTCATCATACAAATATTTTTCCCTTTATGTACTCCACATTCTGGAAATTTTGACACCAATTGCGGCCAAAACCAAGAATATTTTTTTTGACAAACTACACTACGGTTGTGAACTTCAACCGGTTGTAGAAAGGCAAAGAGGGACTCCATTTTTTTTTTTATTATTTTTCCCATTATCAGCTCTTGAAAGAGCATCGTTTTTTTGCTATTACCTTAGATTTCATTTTTCGGGACAGGCTACGGTACGTGCTAAAAAAATTTAGATGGCAGATTTGAAATCAATGAAGCGAAACCTATACGAATCAGTTGGATATTTTACTTAGAGGTTTTTGTTGTTGAACAGTTTAATTATTTAGCAATATCTCGAAAACAGAGCTAGCTTTGATTTTCTTGTAACCAATTTTTGAATCTTTAAATCAAGAGAAATAAAATGTCATAACCCGATTTTGGCACCATTTTAACAAAACTAAACTTGCTTGAAGAGGGGTGTGTTGTACACACTGGGTATATGTAAAAAAAAACGTTCGTACAATATACGAAAAATTTCGCACCACGAAAATCTTGCGTACAATGCACAAAAATCTTTCGTTAAATAAACAACTTTTTTTTGCAATTTACAAACAATTTTCGTAGAATTTACAAAATAAATTTTTGAACACAACTATTTTTTGCAATATTTTTTTGCATTTCGGAGTAAAAAATCAATAAAAATGCTTTTAGGAAAAGAAATTAAAATTTTCTAATTTTCAAACATTTTTTGGAAAATTTTCTAAGTTTCTTGCAATACTAACCACATTTTTTCCAATTTTACTTTATTTCGAACAAATTCTTATAAACGAACTTTGGGTTTTTATAGCGTTTCCAAGACTTTAAATAAAACGTTCTCGAAGCAATTCTGTACATTGGTTTTAAAACGCTTTAAACTAGCGTAAATTGATGATATCATTCGTAGGTCGATGTTATTATTCATTGAAAGCAATTTGTATTTTTCTGCATGGGACCCTTTATGCACACATAAAAATATTTTTTCTTTTTGCATTAGTTTCATAAAATTACACAAAATTCTAGATTTCGATTATTTTACGAAAGAAGTGTTTACAAATTTTTTCGTAAAATTACAAAAGTCTGTACAATTTTTTTTTCGTAATATGTAGTCAACATTAGTTTAATTTACGAAAGAAGCATTAACACTGTTTTTTGTTAGTTTCGTAAAATTACGAAAGCTTTTACAACATTTTTTGGGAGTATGTAGTCAACATTCGTAAACATTAAAAAAATATATTTACTAATCTTTTTCGTTACTTTCGTAAAAATAAGAAATTCACTACTAAAGCACTTCGTAAAATGTAGTCAACTTTCGCATACTTCGCAAAAAAAAAAAAACTAATTTTTTTCGTGGATTTTTTTCCGTGCGAAAAAACCTGCAAATTTTGGAAATTTTTTGAAAATTTCAAAGGGCGAAAATTCAAAAACCACTTGACCGATTTGAGAAATTTTTTAATATTCGTATTCAGCATGTCATTAATAAAATAAATAAAAAATAACACAGGTCAACATTTTTTTGTGCGGGTTCTACACTAAAAGTAATACATTAGTAGATTTACTAATTTTTTTTGCTAATGCTAGTAAGCAAACCTTTAGCAAATTTTTAGTTAAGATTAGCATGTTAGCAAAAATATCTTGTAAACTTCATTTAGCGCAGTAGCAATTTTAAACAAAATTTTAACTAATTTTTTTTTTTTGCTTAATTTAAAATATTAGCAAAAATAAATTGTAATTTTTTTTAAGAAAATTTAAAATGGCGCTATCTCGGAAATTAAGCCAGATGGAGCAAAATGGAGGCCAATTTTGGTTCTCGGGCTCGGGTATCGCCGGCCCTCTTCACATGTGTGGACCCTAGTGGGTCCTTACTTTGGATCCAAAAAAGTTAGCATTCCCGAAAATTTTAAAATGCTCATATCTTGGTAAATATTGCCGACACAACAAAAAGTCTTAAAGCATTTTTGTAGCCCTCAACACATAGAACAAGGCTGCAAAATAACCATAATAGTAATATTACTAATAAAAGTAATATTTTTGAAGTTAACGAGTTTTTTAATTCTCAAAACACCAGTGGTCCCCTAAAATCACTTATCTCAAAAACTAAGCAAGGTAGGCCGAAACGGACACAAATTTTGGATCAAAATCTATGACGATTTTTAAGGAACCCAACTAGGTCTAAGCTCATTGGTGTCGGGACCTATCGGGTCCGAACCCAATGGGGTCCTCAAATGTATATGAAATAACAAGGAAGGTCTTTCACAGGGCACCAACCGATTGTCCTGAAACTTGCATATAGGAAAGAGGGGAGCTAAATAAGAGTTACGTGTTTGTTTATAGCTGCCCAATATCACATTTAGCGGGTCAAAGGGGAGGGGGAAAACGGAATTTTTTTTCGTTTTTTGAGGATTTTTCCCATTCCTTTAAAAGAAACTATGTGAACATTTTATACAGGTCGAAAGGTTTTTTAAAGACCTATCCAATGGTGTATCAGTTGTGTCCAAATTCGGATTCGTTAAGTTCATTATTGTTAAAAATTTTAAATCGTTGGGGTAGTTTATATGGAGAAGTGTATACGTACGACTGCCAAAATCATATAGAATAATCTCTATCATCCTGCTAGTTCGTCTTTTATACGGATTTTCCCGAAAGCCCTTAAGTTTTCATAAGGTGACAACAGGTAACTCTTATTTTTCCCCCCTCATTCCCATATTAAAGTTTCAGGACAATCGGTGGGTGCAATGTGAAAGACCTTCCTTGTAAGTTGAAATAAACAAAATTTCAGTTAACTAATTTTTGGCAAAACATTTTTGCTAACTTTACCAAAAAAAATTGTAGGTTCAAAATCAGAAAATTTTCCTAAAAGTTTACAAGCTTTTTTTTAGCTAGCATTACTGTTTTTTTTATACCCTCCAACCACAGTATGGGGGTATACTCACTTTGTCATTCCGTTTGTAACGCATCGAAATATCGGTCGGGGACCCCATAAAGTATATATATTATTGATTCATGATCGATTCTAAGACATTCTGTGAATGTCCATTAGACTGGGTCGACCATAAAGGAGAAAAAAAAGTTCCCACTGTGCGGGCTTTATTTTAAAGCTTACCTCGAAAAAGTTCCATAGCCAAAATATTAGATTTTTAGGTCGCGATTTGGTACCGCCGAAATCGTTTTTTGTTCATAGCTTTGTCATTTGATGTCCGGTCGTTGTAAAAAAAAATTGTTAGAAAGTCCTCAGCGAGTACTAAATTTGACCCATATCTGGTTTTGACCTCTGAGGTCATCTTCGTGTTATAAGTGTTAGTTTCTCAGCTTTCTACCCCCTTAAATGATTTTTATTTTTCCATTAAATTATAGCACTAAGAAAATCATAAAATCCTTCCCTTGGAAGTATCCAGTTAAATTAATTAACAAAAAAGTTACATTTGATTTAAGATTTTCATATACAATATAAAGAAAATTAGAAAAAACACTTGTTATTATGCCTTTAAACTATATTTAATTTTTTTAGTTTGTATTTAAATACATACGAACAAGTGTTTTAAATCTTTTTCTATGGAAATTTAAAATTGAATATAACTTTTTTGTTAATTAATTTAAGAGGGTACTTCTAAGGGAAGAATTTCATGAATTATTTAATGATATAATTTAATGGAAAAATAAAGATCATTTAGGTGGGTAGAAAGCTGAGAAACTATCACTTATAACACGAAGATGACCTCAGAGGTCAAAACCAGATATGGGTCAAATTTAGTACTCGCTGAGGACTTTCTAACAAATTTTTTTTTACAACGATCGGACATCAAATGACAAAGCTATGAACAAAAAACGATTTCGGCGGTACCAAATCGCGACCTAAAAATCTAATATTTTGGCTATGGAACTTTTTCGAGGTAAACTTTAAAATAAAGCCCGCACAATGGGAACTTTTTTTTTTCGACCCGGTCTAATGTCCATCCGTCCGTCCGTCTGTCTGTAGATGGCACGATACAGTCCAAAATAAAAGAGCTAGCCTCCTGCAATTTGGCATGAATATGTCTTATGGTCCTAGGCAGGTTAAGTTCGTAAATGGGCAAAATCGGCTCAGGGGGAAAAAAGTTCCCGCTTGAAAAACTGAACCAACCTCTGAAAAAATACACTTTTTTACATGTTTTTTTGTTAAATAAATGAAACATTTGTTATATTTATCGGAAGGTGCTCTCAACGTCCCCCACTGACCCCCATCACCCCCCCCCCCCCCCAAAAAAAACAAACGCCCCTGAATTTTTTTTTTTTTTTTTTTACATTTTGGAGGATATTAAAGATTCGGCACAGCCGAATTTTACACTCTCACTTGTTTTTTAGTGCAGTAGCAAATTTTGGGTAATTGGGGCACGCTGATTTCAAATCTGTAAACCGTGTTTTGGGTCAGCTCTAGTTTTTGAGATAAATCCTTAGGAAACTGCGAAAATAGGCAATTTTTTTACTAATACTGGTCTTGCATCAAATAAGTGAACAACAATTTTGGGTACGTTGGCTACGTTAATTTTAAAAATGATCTTACCTTCCTTTTTGAGTCATCTTTAGTTTTCGATATATCGCAAAATAAAAATTTAAAAATGTCAGTTATGTCAATTTTAAATTTTTCTACTGAACATCACTTTGCTAGAGTTTGAGGACACGATTTAAACTTAATAAGGCACGCAGATTTCAGTTTTTGAATCCCTGCATCCAGAACAATTGAGTTCGTGATAATAACTGAGGCTCTATAAACAGCAAATTCGTCAAAAATTTCACCTTTTTGACTATTTAACAGCTATTTGCTCCAAAACGGAATCAGTTTATAAAACAGTCATAAAAGGTCAGGCAGTTGAAAAATATTAAATTTTGTCGGGCTGTTTAATCAACAAACATTCCAGAAAATGAATGACAAAAAATTTTAATAAAATGTTATTTCAGTAGAAAAGTCTGCCAAAAATTTGTTAATTCAAATTGAAAGTCATTTTACCGATTTTTTGACAGAGGTATTTTTTAAGTATAGTTTTTCTCGAAGTGTATAATCTAGACCCATTAAGCATTTCACGATTATACAAATTGCATACAAATTAAACAATTAATATAAAGTGACAACTACAAAAATGTTTATTAAAATTGAAAAAACAAAAATTGTATATGTTTAAACAATTAGAAAAGATTTTTTATTTATGTATAATGAAAGCAACCTCCTTAAAGCCACTATAATATATTTGAAATAATCTTTCTTTTAAATAATTTATTGCATTTGGCACTTGTTATAAGAAATTTTTTTAATATTTTTTGTGGGCTTAAAATGTATTGAATCATTGTTAAAAAAATCAAAAATATAAATTTATATTTAAATTTTTTAAAATAAATTTTTAATCATTTATTATCCATTCAAACATATGCATTTTAGTACAAAATAATAAAATTTTTTATTAATTTTATTTAAATCTTTGTCTTATTTTAAATATTTAAATATATATAATTTTAATTTCTTCAGCTTTGTTTACTAAACAATAAAAAAACAACATTTATTTTATTTTATTTATATTTTTTAATACCATAAAAAATTTATTTTATATTATAAATTTAAAAATCTCTTCTCCGTTCACTTAGCCATTTCTGTTTCCAAATATGTACGCATAACACAATCACCCAATCCCAATTTATCCATAATATCTAATATATCCTGACAGTATTTGGCTTTATTCGGAAACTGTTCAGCACTACAATCTTCTAGACCTTTGCTCAGGCGTGCAATGATTTGTAGTTTGGCATCAATTACTACATAATTACTTTCAGGTATAAAACTGGAACATTTTTCATTCAAATACTCTATTAGAGTTTTTAGAGATTGTGAATTGGTTTTAGCATTTATGGCACCGGAGGCAAAATCTTGTGATTTAATCATTTGAGCATGTGCTGATTTTTGTTTACATTCCAAACAATTCCAATTGGGATGTGGTAAACCGGCTACTTCAGGTACAGCTAAGCCAGAACAATTTGTATCGCGACAATAGACGGCTGAGATAAAGGCACCTTTTTCCTGGAAAGATACAGAAAAAGTGAGATTTAATTATAACCACTTTTAAAAAATGATGCGGTTTTAAAAATTTTAAGAAAAAATGTATTTAATTCTAATTTAAGTAGAAAATGTTTGAGCGTAATTAAATTCAAGACTTCATTCTACCCATAATTTTAAAGTATTATTTTAGTTATATTTATGATATTCTCGTGCTAGATTACACTACTGAACATTTTGAAAAAAACTTGATGCAACTGCGACGCGACCTTGCACGATTAATTGCAATTGTTCTAGTGTGTTACGGTCACCGGAAAAGGCGTTAGGGCGGCTAGTGCCGGCTAACACACCACGAACACAAAAACACTCACAGGTCGGTCCATCCCGCCAAAACCCTAACCCATCCGTCCGAACAATTAAAATTCACAACAAAAACTAAATTAAACGAAACACGTCAACGAGAGGAGGAGAGAGATGTTGGCTCCTCACTGGCCCTGCCCTACCTTTGGTCGTCCGTCTGTCCAGTACAATTAACACGACCCCAATAAAACACGCGATACTTACACAATAACCTTTATATGAAAATCAACACTAAAATTTTTAAATCGTTATAAATTAATGGTTTTTATTAAAAATAAATCTTTAAACTAATAAAAGTAAATAATAAATGCACTAAATAAATAATAATAATAGTCTAAATAAATAATATTGTAGTGGGGGAATTATGGGGATTAATTAAATACCCAAAGTGGGGAACTCCAAAACTTGCCTGTCTGGCAGCACCCCATGTGTACGTTCAGTTAAACTGAAACGTATACACAGCAAAAGAAAATTGAAATTAAATTAAACCTGACTTTAAACAAATATGTACAAATAAACAAAGGAAATAATAAAAATAAATGTGATATAATTAAAATAAATAAAATTAAGTTGAAATATATGTGTTAATAAATAAAAAAAACTGTAAGTTAAATTATAAATTAAATAAATTAGTTAATTAAAATAAACATAGAAAAAAAATATTAAAGAATGAAATCAAAAGTGAATAAAAAAAAAAATATGTACAAAACAAAATAGGAATAAAAAAAAAACGATGAAATCAAATAAACGTGAAATAAATAATAAAGTGCCAAATAAACGAACAAATAAATATTCTGCTGTAATTATTTATTTAGTCGGTTTAAAAATAAAAAAAAATATAATAATCGTAATTCGATTCTATAGAACCCACATAAAAGGAATGTCAAAATTTTGATTAGGACGCCTACGAAACACCCTACACCTGAAGGAGCTCCCTTAAGTAAGCAGTTGTTCCGAAGATAAGTATATTATTTTTCCTTTCTATCGATAATTTTCACGCACTCATGTGAATCCTATGATTCTTTCATTATTTTTATTCTTTTATTTTCAGATATTTATTCTTTAAGTTTACCGGATTCTTTAAAAATGGCACTATATCATGTAACAAACTTAACACTAAATTTAAATGACATGCACAACACTACACTTAACAAAAGCTTAATATTAAATCTTCTTCTTCATTTCCTTACTCTATAATTTCTTTTCATTTCAGGTTCTTATTTTTTTTTTTTAATTTTAATATCTTTCTTTTTCAGGCTTTCATAAAACTTTTATTTCTTTCCTTTCAGGATTTATCTTTAATTTCTTTCACGGTAAGTATTTCCATTTTTACTCTTCTTTTTTTCTTTTTTCTTTAATTTCAGACATCAAATTTACTTTATTTTAACACCTCGGCGACTACTTGGCACTTAATAATGATATTCAATTTGGTTACCTGGAGTCTTAATATTTTTCCCCTGTGGAGGTTATATTTTGCTTTTTCTAAACTTTTCTTTTCAGCCAAACTTGTTCTTCTGAAATATATATATTTGCAGGTAACTGGGACTATATGTGGAATATCTACCAAGAATATTGGCCTCCATTTCGACGAGCCTGGCCCCTGGTACCAGATGGAGGCCCATAACGATCTATTAAAAAACATTATTTATATAAAAAAATGCTAATATTCTCTAAAAAAAAAGTAAACTTACACTATCCCAATGATAGCTCGTTCTTCAGGGAAAATTTTCTTATTCTAATTAAGTTTTATTTCATTTAATTCTTTATAATTTAATAAAAATTTGTTTCCACAAGAAACCCACTATAAAAATGTCTACCGTTTCTTTAATTGTTCGATTGAGATTAAAAAAAAATGGCTTAGTATGGCTTGGGTTTTCTGTCTAGTTTTCGTTAAAACTTAAGTGTAGTTGGACTTTTCACATCCCTATGGTTGTCTCTTTCCAGGATGTCACCACCAAACAAACATTAGAAACCTTGGACAAAAACCTTTAATTATGGACGCAACTTGTGAACATAAACATAAAGAACACAAATTTCATTCATAAATAAACAACGTTTCTCTCAGTACACTAACAAATTTACCAGTGTACTACACTAAACACACACATCTATACAAACGTACAACATATTAACCAGCTGATTGGTTAACCAGTGGCGGGGCAAATCAAAAATATGAATAGGGGTCAAAAGCACCCGCAACAAGTGATCACAAATCTAGTCTCCAAAACTCCAAAACCAAGGACAGCGTTTTATAAGATACATTTTGTAAAATATTTTTGAAATATTTGTCCTAGGATGTCACTGGTGATGGCAAATGAAAAAGCAGAATCTCCCCTAATTTTTCATATTTTTTATTTTGCCATATCAGGATAAAGGAATGTGAATAAAGTCATTTGAAAACTTTATCAAAATATATTGTTGAAAATTGTGAATGATATTGAAGGATAAATTTTTGAAAGGACATAACTTACCTACTTTTTCCTAATATGTAAAAATAACAAAAAAGTAAAATTAGGGGAAATCCTCCTCTTTCTTTTTCTATCACTAGTGGCATCATAGACAAGTACAAACTTTAAAACAATATTTTATAAAATTTAATCCTTTAAAACTTTGAAGTCCTTTAAAAAGGAAACAGGATCACGAAATGAAAAACTGTAAATGCAGTTTTACTACATTTAGTTTAAAAACGTATATTATCCAGTTCGTGTTTAACGATTTTTTTTTTTTTTTAATTTTTGTCGGACGGTGTAATAATTTCCGTCCCTGCAAACAAAACGATACGATATCGATTCGCCAAGACGATAAATTTTATTGCGGCAATTATCGAATTTTTAAATTATTTTATTTTAAATTGACAAAGAAACTAACATTTTCAATATTTTATTTTTTGTTTATCGCCAAAAAAAATTTTTGATGAAAAAAATTTTTTTTTTTTTTTTAAATTTGAAGACAAAAAATATTTTGTTTGCAAAAGAAATAAAAATATTGATGAGAAAAAAATTTTTAATGAAAAAAAAAATTAATAAACAAAAATTTTTTAATAAAAAATTTTTGATAAAAAAAAATTGATAAAAAAAAAGTCATGAAAAATAACACTGTGCTACACCAAAAAAAATCAGTTCAAAAGATATCAAATTTTTAAAAATTGATAGTTTGTTCCTATACTCAAACTTCTTTTACTCATAACTTCTTTAATAATGTTCCAAATTCCATTTTTTATACCCTCCACTCTACACCATTTACAGATGTAATTCGAAAAAGATCAATTGTAATTCGAAGATTCTATTTGTAATTCGAAGATTCCATTTGTAATTCGAAGATTCCATTTGTAATTCGAAGATTCCATTTGTAATTCGAATACTCAAATTGTAATTCGAAGATTCCATTTGTAATTCGAAGATTCCAATTGTAATTCGAAAAAGATCAATTGTAATTCGTAAAAGATCAATTGTAATTCGATAAAGATCAATTGTAATTCGAAAAAGATCAATTGTAATTCGTAAAAGATCAATTGTAATTCGAAAAAGATCAATTGTAATTCGTAAAAGATCAATTGTAATTCGTAAAAGATCAATTGTAATTCGAAGATTCCAATTGTAATTCGTAAAAGATCAATTGTAATTCGAAAAAGATCAATTGTAATTCGAAGATTCCAATTGTAATTCGTAAAAGATCAATTGTAATTCGAAAAAGATCAATTGTAATTCGAAAAAGATCAATTGTAATTCGTAAAAGATCAATTGTAATTCGTAAAAGATCAATTGTAATTCGAAAAAGATCAATTGTAATTCGTAAAAGATCAATTGTAATTCGAAAAAGATCAATTGTAATTCGAAAAAGATCAATTGTAATTCGTAAAAGATCAATTGTAATTCGAAAAAGATCAATTGTAATTCGAAAAAGATCAATTGTAATTCGAAAAAGATCAATTGTAATTCGTAAAAGATCAATTGTAATTCGTAAAAGATCAATTGTAATTCGAAAAAGATCAATTGTAATTCGAAAAAGATCAATTGTAATTCGAAAAAGATCAATTGTAATTCGTAAAAGATCAATTGTAATTCGTAAAAGATCAATTGTAATTCGAAAAAGATCAATTGTAATTCGAAAAAGATCAATTGTAATTCGTAAAAGATCAATTTTAATTCGTAAAAGATCAATTGTAATTCGAAGATTCCATTTGTAATTCGAAGATTCCATTTGTAATTCGAAGATTCCAATTGTAATTCGAAAAGCAACGAGTATAAAATCGTTTCTTACGCCTTTAAAAACATTGTTTTTTTTTTATTTACTCGTTGGTTTTCGAATTACAATTGGAATCTTCGAATTACAAATGGAATCTTCGAATTACAAATGGAATCTTCGAATTACAATTGATCTTTTACGAATTACAATTGATCTTTTACGAATTACAATTGATCTTTTTCGAATTACAATTGATCTTTTTCGAATTACAATTGATCTTTTACGAATTACAATTGATCTTTTTCGAATTACAATTGATCTTTTTCGAATTACAATTGATCTTTTTCGAATTACAATTGATCTTTTACGAATTACAATTGATCTTTTTCGAATTACAATTGATCTTTTTCGAATTACAATTGATCTTTTACGAATTACAATTGATCTTTTTCGAATTACAATTGATCTTTTACGAATTACAATTGATCTTTAAGGAATTACAATTGATCTTTTTCGAATTACAATTGATCTTTTTCGAATTACAATTGATCTTTTACGAATTACAATTGGAATCTTCGAATTACAATTGATCTTTTTCGAATTACAATTGATCTTTTACGAATTACAATTGGAATCTTCGAATTACAATTGATCTTTTACGAATTACAATTGATCTTTTACGAATTACAATTGATCTTTTTCGAATTACAATTGATCTTTTACGAATTACAATTGATCTTTTACGAATTACAACTGATCTTTTTCGAATTACAATTGATCTTTTACGAATTACAATTGATCTTTTTTGAATTACAATTGGAATCTTCGAATTACAAATGGAATCTTCGAATTACAATTGGAGTATTCGAATTACAAATGGAATCTTCGAATTACAAATGGAATCTTCGAATTACAAATGGAATCTTCGAATTACAAATAGAATCTTCGAATTACAATTGATCTTTATCGAATTACATCTGTAAATGGTGTAGTGATAGAGGGTATATAGTATATAAGTTTGTCATTCCGTTTGTAACACCTCAAAATATTGGTCTAAGACCCCAAAAAGTATATGGGGCATTCCAAGCCAAATCACTCACTTTTAGACCCGACCAATTTCGATTTTAGTTTGGATATGTTTTAGTACTTATTAAATGCAACTTGGACACCAATTTTCAGCCTTTTATTTCAAGATAGTGATGAGTAATCAATTTTTCAAAATGGCGATTTTCTCAAAAAAATTAAAAAATTGAAATTTTTAATTAATTTTGACCATTCAAAAACATAGATATTTTAAAAAAATTTGGACAACGTTTTGTTGGTATTTAATTGTAGTTTCAGAAAAAAAATATGAAAAAATTATTTGAAGTAATTATCACTTATTTTTTGACGTTTAAAAATTAAAATCGACTTTTTGAAGAAGTCCGAAACCTTCGATTTTTTTGTAAAAAACTAAAAAAAAATCTACTCTAAATTACGCAACTTTTAAGCCATAATTCGAGATGTGATCACAATTTTTTCTATTTTTTTTTTTTTAATTTTTAAAATTGCACCTTTAATTTTTTGGCTCTGATTTATTTTATATGGTGCTCCAAAAAAATAAACTGGTAGATATTGACCCTAACTTACCCTAGATATATTCACTTCGAGGCAAAAATACGTCTCACAAAAATTTAGGACGATCGGAAATGGGTAAGGCGTTAAGCATGGTCCTTGAAGTTCAAAAAACGGATTACAAGGAAAAATATGATTTTTTTTCTGTTTTCGCAATTTTTTTTTGTATTTTAAGTTAAGTTTTAATTCAAGTGATTACAGAATTATGATGTGGAGTAAAATTCCTTTCTAATAAGGTACTAAAAACTAAAATCGGTTGAAAATCAGCCAAGTTATCACAACTTCCCCAGGCATCTAGGGTGTGTCATACCACTTGATTAAAGAATACGAGTCCCTTTTTTAAATTTATTGAAATTTTCTACTGTAATATCATTTTTTCAATATTCATGTTACAGTGTAATTTTTTTTTTGGTTTTTCCAAATTTTAAAACAAAAAAAAATTTTTTTCAAAATACCCGGCTAAAAATAAATGTGTATGTTCATATATGGCTATGTATTGATCTTTATATGATCATATATGACATATAAGGAAACATATATGTGACCATATATGCAAAAATCGATCCCATATATGAGGTCATATGTAAAATATGTACCATATATGATATCATAAAATGTTAAATCTTAGTTAATGTGTATGCAAATTTGAACCAGAATTACAAAAAAAAGTTTTTTACGAATAAAATTATATTTTATTACCATCGATTAACTTATATATACATAAACATAACTGCAATACCGGTGCATATAAATAATTTAACAAATATTGTCCTACTTGCAAAATATTCGGTTTAAAAAAATTACTTTTACATAGAAAAATGTTGGAAAAGGTAAGTTTTCATTAATATATATAAAGAATTTTAAAATCATGTTTTCATTTTTTTCCAGTTCATCGTCATAACAAGTATAAGCGTGAACATTTTATTCCAAAACAAGATGAACTGAATATTTTCGTATTAAAAATGTCGAAAAAACAATACTATTGAGTACTTTGATGTTGAAGAAAATTAAACTACGCAGCTACGTTAAGCTTTCGCAACTTGGAGGAGAGGGCATATGCACCACCATAATGTTATCACTACGATTCCAATATTACAAACTTTTTACAAATCCCTTAATGTCGCCATATCAAATTGCAAATAAAAAGATCGTATAAGCAGTTTTGATACCGAGTTACGAGTTGAAGAAATTCAACTATACGCAGCTACGTTAAGCTCTTCTACTTGGAGGAGAGAACTTATGCGACACCATAACGTTATCACTACGATTTCAACACTACAAACTATTTTGAAATCCCTTACTGTCGCAATAGCAAATTGGAAATGGAAAGAACATATATGCGGTTTGAAGGTCGAGTTGCGAGTTACAAAAAATTCAACCATGCGCAGCAAAGTTCAGCTCGCTCAACTTGGCGGAAAAAGCATATGCATCACCATAACGTTATCACTATTTCAACACTACAAACTTTTGACATCCCTTACTGTCGGAAATGAAAAGAACGTATAATCAGTTTTGATGTTAAGTTACGATTTGGGAAGGACAACGTTTTTACTAACAATCACAAGAAGTTTGTCACCTTACCTACATGGAAAATATTGTCGGCATGATGTAAGTATAGTTTATCCCTCTCCTTCAAATATCCTAACAAACATAACCCAGTAAGATAATATACATACTACTAAATATATTGCTCTTAATAAAAGTTTTAAGTACTCACTTGCTTATTATGAGTAAAAAATGCTTTTAGTACTGGCAAGTTATTTTTTGCTGTAATAAAAAATGAACGTGGAATTATTTTTAATATTTTTTCAGTTGGAATTCCGTAAAAAGTATTCGATGGTCTTAAGCATCCCATGGTCTTAACAAAATACACTCCATTAACATGTATCTAAGAAGACAATATTTAAAGGCACATGGTTGTTTCTTTAAATGATATCAGTGTTATCATTAAAACCCATCAGCACCAAATGCTATTGTTGGTAATACTTAAGGGCCTGTCACAGAGTCAATTCCGTTCCGAAGTGGTTTGAAATTTTTCCTCTAAAAACGTAAAACAAAATATTTTTTCGGAATAAATCCACTCCTATGCAATTCAATCCCACTTTGATTTTTGAAAGTGATTTCATTCCGAAAAAAAATATTCGTTTTGCGTTTTACGAGTAAACCACTTATTACAATTCCGAACGGAATTAAGCCTGTGACATGCCCTTTAATACAATAAAATGTCTAGAAGTACCTTATTAATATTTTAAATCTTTTTTTTTATAGATTTTGACTTTAAATATGCTAAAATGAGGTTTATAGCATAACAAAAACGCTAAGTCTGAAGAAAATCTTAATAAACAATAAAACAAGAAAACAACAAGGAATCATCCTTCCTTTAATAAGCCCTTTGCTCGCTTCTTGATGTTTTAAATCCTTTATGTTAAATTTTTTTACTATCAAAATGTGTTCTTAAATCTAGAAGTTAAATTATATATTTTTATATGGTCACCAAAAATGCAAACGGAGTAAGTAAAAAATCAAAATCATTAAACTAAAGGTTTTCATTGAAATATATGAAAAACATCATAATGAATAAAAAAAATATTTTTTATTATTCTTATGTACACCGTTTGCAATTCTGGTGAATATATACATAATAATCTATTACATATAGTTTAAGATGAAAAAATAATTAAAAAATAAGAAAAATAATGTAAAACAAATTGAAAACAAGATCATATATGATCCAATATATGACACAATATATAACCCAATATATGATACAATATATGATCACATATATTGGATCATATATGATCGTGTCTTATATAAGCGCCAATTTTGGAATATGTTCATATATGAGACCATATTTGATACTATATATGATACTGTATATGGCCTCATATATGATATCATATATGATAATATACAACATTTTTAGCCGGGTAGAGATTTCAAAAGTGTGATGAAAATGCAGGCATTTTTAGCATTAATTTAAAACATGTTAGCAAAACACAATATGAAAAATACTTGTCATCTAATTGCATTTGAACTTGAAGAATAAAAAAAGGGATTACTGTAGAAAATTTCAATGAATTTCAAAAATCGGATTGTATTGCTTAATCAAGTCACACGTTAGATGCCTGGGGAAGTTGTAATAACTTGGCTGATTTTCAACCGATTTTAGTTTTTGGTACCTTATTAGAGAGGCATTTTACTCCGTTTTATAATTCTGTAACCACTTGAATTTAAACTTATCTTAAAATACCAAAAAAGTTGAGAAAACAGAAAAAAAATATTTTTCCTTGTAATCCGTTTTCTAAACTTCAAGCCCATGTGGAACGCCTTACCCATGTCCGATCGTTCTTAATTTTTGTCAGGCGTATTTTTACCTCGAAATTAATATATCTAGGGCAAGTTAGGGTCAGTATCTACCAATTTAGTTTTTTTTTTGGAGCTCCATATAAAATAAATCAGAGTCAAAAAATAAAAGGTGCAATTTTCAAAATTTAAAAAAAAAATAGAACAAATTGCAATCACATCTCGAATTATGGTTTAAAAGTTGCGTAATTTAGAGTAGAACTTTTAGACGTTATTAAAAAAAAAATCGAAGGTTTCGAACTTTTTCAAAAAGTCGATTTTAATTTTTAAACGTTAAAAAATAAGTGATGATTACTTCGAATAATTTTTTTAATATTTTTTCTAAAACTACATTTAAATACCAACAAAACGTTGTCCAACTTTTTTAAGATATCTATATTTTTAACCGGTCAAAATAAATTGAAAATTTCATTTTTTTCTTTTTTTTATAAAATCGCCATTTTGAAAAATTGATTACTCGACACCATCTTGGAATAAAAAGCTGAAAATTTGTGTCCAAGTTGCATTTAATAAGTACTAAAAGATATCCAAAAATAAAATAAATCGAAAGGGGTCGGGTCTAAAAGTGAGTGATTTGACCTGGAATGCCCCATATATTTTAAATTTCAGGCAAATCGGTTCATAAGGGTTGAGATACTTCTCTTGTTAGTTAAATTTAACTTAAAAACGAGAAATTTTCTTAACTATGAGGAAAAAAGTTCAGTTCATTTACTTATAAAAAGTCCATAGTTTTCTTTAAATGGAGGTTTTTAATATAAGGAAAAAAATTCTTACTGCCGAAGAAATTTTCCCCAAATCTAAAAAAAACACATCTCTATTTTTAAGACATATTTCTTAAAAAACAATTTAGTTCAAGTTTAGTTAAAAGTTACTAAAACTAAACTTAACTAAAGTGTAGTATAATTTTTCCCATTTTCTAATTAAATTTGGTGTAAAATTAAATAACTTTGTTTTTATTATTTTTTGGGAAAAATATGATCTGAGAAAAATCTTTGGAGCCAACTCATTTCCTCATTTTCTCAAAATTTAGTTAATTTCCCCAGTTTTTAAGTTATTTTTTTTTTAGTTAATGCAAAATGTTGTGTATCGCAATATCCCGCACCACCTTAGATGGTGCCGATGACATACTCACCATGGCGTATGATTTATAAAAAAAATCATTAAAATTTTTACTTGATATTAATCATACGCCTCATATATTAAATTAATTAATTTACTTTTATATAAATTCTTTGAGATAATTAAATTTTTTGAATTTAATAGTCAAACTATTACAAATGAGACATTTTAATTAAAAAAAGTGCAATAAACATAATGGTTCATTAACTTTAATGACATTTTGCACTTACAAAAATGTTGAAAACAAAATAAATCAGACACTAAAAAAAATATTATTATTGTAAATTGAGATGTCACCATGCGGTATTCGGCTTATTTGTATTATTTAGCCATATACAAATATTTTAAATTGTTATGCCAATTATTTGGCAAACTTTAATAAAATAACAACTTTTTAGATTTCAATTTCTTTAACAGACCATTTCAAATGGCGATATCTCGAAAACCGATGGACGATATAACATACTTTGATAAAAATAAATGAAAAATCGATATTAAGATAAAAATTATTAATTTTAAAATTAAAATTATTAAACAAACTTTTATTTTTATGATAAAAATTATTTTTTTAATGCATGGAATATTTTTTAACAACTCCCGATTTCAAAACTTTTTCGCTCTACCCACTTTTGAAAATCGAAAAATTTTTAAAATCGATTCAGCCTAATGATTATCTATAGATACATTTTTGTTGTTATTGCTACTATATTAAAATTTCTATAGAAAAAAAAACAAACACCTGCATATACTAAAAAAACACTTAAGTATTTAAATCTAAATGCTTGATAATCCCCCTACTAAATATCCAAAATATTTTTATATAAATATCTTCTAAGAAATTTTTAACAAACAATGTCTTTTTTTGTTGTCTTTCTGCTTAAACACCTCTAAATCTGTTATTTATAGAGATCTACGCAAAATTTAAAAAAACAAAAATCTCTTATAAATGTGTCATAATTTAACAAACAAAATACGTTTTTTTTTTTTTAATTAAATCAACAACCATAATTCAATCCTATAAATATTGATAAAAATAACCAAAAACATAAAATATTTAAAATATTCGTCAAATTATAAAATCTACACAAAAAAATCTCAAAAATATTTTCTGCAACAAAAAAAAAATGTATATAAAAAAGTTTTGGAATAAGAATAGAAAGCGTGTGTACTGTGTCAAATATATAAAAAAAAAAGAAAAAACAAAATGTTTTGATTTTTATAAAAAGAAAAATTTAATTTTTTCAGTTTTTTTTTTTTATTATTTTTATTGTATGACATGGAATATAAAAAATTAAAAACAAAACATTTATTGACATATTGTCCCTGGCCGCGAAAACAAAAAAAAAAACTGAAATAAAAATAATACCACCAAAAGTTAAACAATTTTTGAAATTGTTTTATTAACATAAACATTGTTGATGGTTGAAGAAAAATGTTAATTACACTCTCGGGTAAAAAAAAAAAGAGTGTAATTAAAAAAGTTTTTTTAAGGTAAAACAATAGAAAAATTAAATTCGACTTGGTTGAATCCATAAATACTCTCCACAATGCCCATTATAAGTTAAGTTATAAACGATACTGTTATGATATCGAGGCAAAATCCATTAATTATCACATATTATACGAAAGCGATAGTGTTTTCCTTCTAATAAGTGTACCTTTCCATATGATATCGTTTTTCCATAAAAATATGATATCGTTTTCGCTATCGATAATTCCAGTCATAACGATAGTAAAATCAAAATTTTTCAGAATTTATCGAAAAACTATCGATTTTCCAGGTTATATCTTTTACGCTATCGAAATTTCTAGGAATGACGATAGCAAAGTCGCCTAAAATTCAAAAATGGTATCATAATTTTTATTTAAGGTGATAGTGTAATCGGTATTATTTTCGCTATCACTTATCGTTATTTGGTTTATTGGGTTTTGATTACGAATATTTTATATTCCCTGCAAACAATAGGCCGATATATCGCCAAAAAGATATTTTTATTATATCGCCGTTTTCTCATACGAACGATATTTTGGCGATAAACAAAAAATATTGAAAATTTTTTTTCTTTGTCAATTTAAAATAAAATAATTTATCAAGCACAACAAGAAATCTTTGAAAGAATATAAATTTGGCCAAAAAAACACAAATGTGCGTTCGAAGATAAAATAAACAAGTGAAAAAGTAAAATTCGGCCTTGCCGAATGTAGTGATACCCTCCACAATTTCAAAAAACTTTTTTTAAAAGGAAATAAATAAAAAAAAAAAAAAAATTGAAAAAAAATTCCGCGAAAACTAAATTTCCGCAAAAAAAAAATCCGCGATTTATTTTTTTATCAAAAAATATGTTCGTACTTGTTTAAATACCATTTGGTGTTCAATTATGTTCACATATGTCAACCAGCAGTCGAATTAAAGCATTTGTTATTTTTAGGTTATGTTGAATGTACTAAAATTTTTGAGGTGTCCTTACATTTTTGTTCATAACTTTTGAACCGCTGAACCGATATCGCTCAAATGCAATACCAAACTTCTCGGGAGAACTTCCAATAAATACGTTAAGTTTCAGTTATCTCCGTATAATATTTTGGCCGTGATCACCATTTCCACAGACAGACAGACAGACGGACAGACGGACCGACGGACAGACGGACCGACGGACCGACGGACATCGCTAGAATGTCTTAAAATCGATCGGAGATCATGAATATATATACTTTATGGGGTCCCAAACCGATATTTCGATGAGTTACAAACGGAATGACAAACTTATATATACCCTCTATATCACTAAGTGGGGGGTATAAAAATTCAGCGAATGTTGCGGATATATTTTTTTAGGTGAATGCAAATGTTTTTAGTTCAGTTAACATGACAAATATATAAATGGAAAAAATATTGTCTATTTTCAGCTGAAGGAAATCGATATAGCTGTATCGCCGGTTTATCATTTTGGTGATATTCCGGTGATACATACAAATCTATTATTTTTAGTTTATGCGATTATCTGGCGATATTGCCCTTTTATCGCCAAGACGAATCGTTTTCGTATCGCCGGGATGTATTGCCTTCGCGTAACAGTTTCTCCCAAAAGGTGTATCGCCGATGATACGAATTCGATAATTGCCGCAATAACATTTATCGTATCGGCAATACAACCGGCGATTCGATGTCGTATCGTTTTGTTTGCAGGGATTGAATACAAAACTCTGATTAATTTTTATTAAAAATAAAAATTATTTTATTCGACTTTTAAAATATTATATTTTGAGTAGGGTTATTCTAGCTCAGGTGCGGATCACGGGAGGTGGAATGGAAATTCCACCTCCCGTGAAACAAGTAAAAAACAAGTAAAAAAGTTAAATTCGGCCTTGCCGAATGAAGTGATACCCTCCACAATTTCAAAAAGATTATTGCAAAAAACTTTTTTTAAAAGGAAATTACTTTTGAAAAAAAAAAATCCGCGAAAAAAATCCGCGATTTTTTTCTTTTTTTGTCAAAAAATATATTCGTACTTGTTTAAATACCATTTGGTGTTCAATTACGTTCACATATGTCAACCAGCAGCCGAATTAAAGCATTTTGTATTTTTAGGTTATGTTGAATGTACTAAAATTTTGGAGGTGTCCTTACATTTTCGTTCATAACTTTTGAACCGCTGAACCGATATCGCTCAAATGTAATACCAAACTTCTCGGGAGAACTTTCAATAAATATGTAAAGTTTCAGTCACCTCCGTGTAATATTTTGGCCGTGATCACCATTTCCACAGACAGACAGACGGACAGACGGAGAGACGGACAGACGGATATTGCTAGAATGTCTTAAAATCGATCGGTGATCATGAATATCCGATATTTCGATGAGTTATATATATATTTCGATGAGTTATATGTATAGGTTGCTTGAATAGCCCTATATATAACAAAGAACATAGCGTTTTGGTTTTTCTAATTTTAAAAAACTGGGCTTAGAAGGCATGGTCAAATATTGGAAAAATTTTCAAATTTGTGGCAAGTTGCCTTGATTAAATATTTATCACATTAAAACGGAATGCACCACAATCTTAAAAATTTACATTTTTATATAGTTTTGTATGGGTTATCGAATAAAATTTTTTTCTTTGTAAAATTTTCAGAACCCGTTCTGAAATTTTCCAGTTTTTAAAAAAGTCAATTTATCAAAAATCCGGCCACTTTTTTTATTTTTTTTAATTTTTTTTTTTTTTAAGTTTAGATGTTTGTCCACACAAAAAAAATTAGAAAAACATTTTTCATTTTTTTCGAGAAAATCGCATTTGAATTTTAAATTTCATAACAATTTTGTAATTTGCTTGTATTTTTTTAACGTTGCGAATGAGTGATATTAATTGCATGAATATTACTCATTCGCAACGTTAATACAAGAAAATACAAGCAAATTACAAAATTGTGACGAAATTTAAAATTCAAATGCGATTTTCTCGAAAAAACGAAAAATGTTTTTCTGATTTTTTTGTGTGGATGGACAAACATCTAAACTTAAAAAAAAAAAATTAAAAAAAGAAAAAAAAAAGTGGCTGGATTTTTGATAAATTGACTTTTTTAAAAAATGGAAGATTTCAGAACGGGTTCTGAAAATTTTCAAAAAAAAAAATTTTAATCGATAGCCCATACAAAACTATATGAGAATGTACATTTTTAAGATTGTGATGGATGCATTCCGTTTTAATGTGATAAATATTTAATCAAGGCAACTCGCCACAAATTTGACAATTTTTCCAATATTTGACCACGCCTCCTAAGCCCAGTTTTTGAAAAATTGAAAAACCAAAAACGCAATTTTCTAAGTACCATATAGGGCTATCCATACAAGCTAATAAGAAGTTTACGGTACACGTGTTTTTTTTCGCTGGACATTTGGTGTGGAATGCCTCATATACCCTCTATCACTAAGTGGAGGGTATAAAAAATGAAAAAAGAAAGGAAAGAAAAAAAGAGGAAAGGAAAGGTGAGTGAAAAAGGAAAGGAAAAATTTAAGAATTTTTCTATAGGAAAAATTAAAAAAAAAAAAATTTCTAAATTAAAAATTTGCGAATTTTTGTTTAGGAAAATCTGGGAATTTTTCTATAGCAGAATTTTTTTATAGAAATTCTTCTATGATAAATGTCTAAGTATCTTTGTCTAAAAAAATGTCTCGGAATGTTACAATTTTTCTATATGAAAAAAGACTCGGAAAAATTTTCAAGACGAAAAATTTGGTAAAATTTTCTAAACGAAAAATTTGGTAATTTTTCTAAACGAAAAATTTGTGAATTTTTCTATAGGAAAAATTTGTGAATTTTTGTATAGGAAAAATTTGAGAATTTCCTAAAGGAATAATTTGAGAACTTTTCTTAGAATTTTCTTGGAAAAGTTTGAGAAGCCAAACAATTTTTATAGGGAAAATCTATCAATCTTTTCTATAGGATAAATCTGATAATTTTCTTATAGGAAAAATCTTAGAATTTTTTATTAGAAAAAATCTGATAATTCTGCTTTGGAAAAAAAAACTGAGAAAAAGATGAGAAAGAGAGAAACAAATTTAAATTATGTGAGAATTTTTTTCCAGGTAAAATGTCCAAGAATCTCAAAATTTGTATGTAGGAAAAATGTTTTTAAATCTTTGATTTTTTTATAGGAAAAAAGTCTGGGAATCTTTAAATTTTTCTATAAAATAAATAAGAAAATTTTCTTCAGGGAAAGAATTCTTCTATAGAGAAAATGTAATAGACCCTGAGACTTTTTTATAGGAAGAATTACACAGAAGCTGTGACTTTTTTTATGGAAAAATGTGTCGAAATCTGAAATTGTTTCTATTTAAGAGAAAATACAATAATAATAGTAGTCAAAATTTTGACTACAAAAAGTGTCAAATTCGAGCACAGTGTAGTTTTCAAGAAAATTGCTTTTCTGTCTTAAATTTATTTATGTTGGTCATTTTTAGAAGGCTTAATCGACACGAGCTTCAGAATTAGTACGATTCCATTATCAAGATTATTTAGCAAATATAAAAACCCTATCACGATTTTTCATTAAAATCCGCTAAGCTACTTATAGTATAGGGGTTCTGAATCTAATGGAATCTAACATATTCCGAAACACATGTCGATTAAGACTTGCAAAAAACCAACATAAATAAATTTCAAACAGAAAAGTAATTTTCTTGAAAATTACACTGTGCTCGAATTTGACACTTTTTGTAGTCAAAATTTTTACCACAATTATTATTGAATTTTCTCTTATCTGAAGTTATCATTAGATTTAAAATTTTCAATTAATAACACAGTGCAACAACACACATTCGAAGTTGGTGATCTTTTATTATAATTACAATAATAAATCTTTGAAAACTGTATAAGGCGTATGATTAATTTTGTAATTGCCTTTAAATAACAATCATACGCAACGTTGCACAGTGGATTATTTTTAATAATTAAGTAAGTAGATACGGGATCCATTGCAGCGAAATTCATAACCATTATAGCAAACATAATTTCGAGATTAAGTCTGGACGCTGGACCCTACATCTCCAATAAGGACACCACCAGGGGCTCCTAAAGCAGGACATGTTTAGTACACAAAATCTTTAAATGCTTTAAAATCTCCAACTTTAAATGCGTGTAAAAAATAATCTAGCGCTGATCTAAAAAAAACTCCTTGAGAGTTTTGTTATGAAAGCTGTCAACTTTCATTTGCTTTTGCTTTCATTCCATTCGGATTCGTAAAGTTCGATTTTGTATCACTGTGTAATTTATAGCCTTTTTCTATTAGATACCCCCCTCAAAAAGTCAATTCCGAAAAAAAAAATATTTGCAAAAAGTTTTAAAATTTGTTATTCTAAAGTGACTTTGCAAAACAAACAAAATATTGTAGAAAAAATACGGATTTCCCAAGCATAAAAACGATTTATGTTTTTAAATAAACACACAAAAGTACTATAATAAATTGCGTCTGAATCGATAAATTGAGTTTGAGATAAATTAAAAAAAAAAAATCAAATAATACAATCTGTTTTATTAAGAATTAAACAAATAAATAAAACCAATAAACAGATAAAATTTATCAAAAAATATATTAAAAGCAATAAACATTTTGAAAGAAAAAAATACAAAAAATATGTTTCATTTCGAAAGTGAAAGTGAACATACATATCGCTCATTTCCGACTACACTGAAAAAAGCTTCGTTAAAGTAACTAAACTTAACGAAAAAAAAAATACTCACGTTTCAACCGAGGACACATTTCATTTCCCTGTAAAAATTGATTTGGTCTTATCAGATCTGCTTCGATCTGATAATATATAATTGCATCTGATAGTATCTGATCAGATATAATAAAATGTCAAATTTGTGACAATGTTGATCAAATCCGAGACATAATTAGATCTCGATTTAATTAATTTCAGATATAATTATATCTAATCAGACGTGATCATATATGAATAAATATAAACAGATCAAATAAGATATAATCCATTTTTACACGGGTTGATCAATAAAACTGGTGTCATTAACGTTCCTTTCAATGAAAACTTAAATGCAAATAATGACAACATTCTTAGAACTTGCTTGAAACGTCTGATGAAGTTTTTCATGAAATGAATGAAATTATTCATTGATTTAATGTGGAATGGCAGTAGATAAGTGAAGGAAAATTTCAACCTTAAACAGAAATTAATGTAAATGTTCATTAATAACAAATTTTAGTAAGTCACGTGTAACTGTCAGTGAAATTTTATTTAATTTACGTGACTGTTGTACACATCGTAGAAAAAACACACTTTCACCTTTTGTTATAGTTTTCACTTAGTGTGCCACGGGTTAATTTAGAACGATTGGCCTCAAATTTGTACCACATAATTTTTAGGTCTAGCGGAATAAAAATTTGTCCGGACACTTGGGAAAATCGAAAGTTAAAGACAAAAACTCTAATGGGGCATTCCATGCTAAATAGGACACTTTGAATTTTTCTTTTTGGATTTTGACATTTTTTTTTTACAGTTTTTAATACTCTTCCCGATAAATTTTCAGATTTTTTTGTGGAACTTTTCATTTCCGCAAACTTCTGAAAAAATATTAAAAAACTCTAATAATTTGAAAATGTTTTTACTTAATTGTGTTTATATATTGTTGGACTGTATATTTTATAACTGAATTTTTATTTAGTTCGGTTTGAGTCCATATTAATTATTTCTGAGAAATAGTAATTGTTGTACAATGAGAAAATCTGAAAAAAAAATCAAGTGACAACACAGGCTAAGTGGAGATGTCGACAGCTTTCGGAAGATGCCACCCTTCCATCATCAGCACTCCTTCGATTGACACACACTTAATGTGTGGCAGAAACTTAAACTCAAACCGAACTAAATAAAAATTCAGTTATAAAATATACAGTCCAACAATATATACAATTAATACACAATTAATACACAACTCATAAAGTACATTGCAATTTAGTAATATTTCTAAGAATTAGAAATATGAAACAAAAATTCAAACCTAACGGACATTTTTCAAGACTTGAAATATCCTACTAAGGGTTAACAATGGGAAAAATACAACTCTGTTAAAAGTTAAGATGGATTAAGTTTCTGCCAAATGAATACAACACGAATTAATGGTGAATACGGGTTATTCAACACAAAGAGGAGTAATTCCAATTCTTAATTTCTTCAAAAGTTTCATTTAAATGGCTAATTTTAATCTGACACACATTAAGTGTGTGGCAATCGAAGGAGTGCTGATGATGGAAGGGTGACATCTTCCGAAAGCTGTCGACATCTCCACTTAGCCTGTGTTGTCACTTAATTATTTTTTCAGATTTTCTCATTGTACAACAATTATTATTTCTCAGAAATAATTAATATGGACTCAAACCGAACTAAATAAAAAATGTTTTTACTTTTTGATTTTTTTGAATATATTTTGTAAAAAACTTCTATTGATTCTACAAATTTTTTGACAACCCTAGTGAAATTTGATACAAAACATTTTAGTTTAACATTTAACCCTTTAAACGCATAATTTATTGGTTTTCTAGGAAATAAGGACAAAAATTACCCCTAAAAATTGGATATATGGGTTTAATATGTTCCAAGAAAAGAACCGCCCTTAAATTTTACTGTAGACATCGATAAACACTACTTTTCTCAGAAGTATATTTACCATATTTTTTCGGCTTATTTGACAGTTATTTTGTGAAACACAATTTAATGGATCGAATAGAATGGATTTAAAATCCCCTGAGAGGCATGGGAATGATATTTTTATACCCTCTTTCTGACTAGAGTGAATTTTTTCTATAGTGCAAACATTTTTTTTTGCATTTTTCGCGAAAGCGCGAATTGATCTAGAAAAACTGGGAGACGGGTATTTTATTTTCGGCAATACTCTCAGAATTTTTTGGTCCGTTTCATGTGTACAGCCAAAAATTGAAATTTGTCGGACGGTGTAATAAATCACCTGCTAGTGAATAAAAGCTTTTTTTACCAGATGGTGAATAAAACGTAACACAATTACTTTTCAACAAAAAAAAAAAAAAAATTTCATATTTTTTTTTTTTTTATAAAAAGTTTTTTTATCAAAATTTTTTTTCCTCAATATTTTTGTTATCATTTATTTTCATCAATATTTTTTTAATCAATTATTTTCATCAAAAAAAATTTTGTTTTCTTTTTTTTGTATACCCTCCACTCTAGTGATAGAGGGTATATGTATATAAGTTTGTCATTCCGTTTGTAACACCTCGAAATATTGGTCTAGGACCCCATAAAGTATATATATTTATGATCCTCGATCGAATTTAAGTCGATCTAGCGATGTCCGTCCGTCCGTCTGTCTGTCCGTAGAAAACACGCTAACTTTTGAAAGACTTTACAGAGGCTACTGAAGTTTGGCATATATGTTGGTCATTTACCTGGTCAGGTTGGTATTGGAATCCAGCCAAATCGGTCCAGTGGTTCAAAAGTTATGAGCAAAAGAGTAAATTTCGGCAAGGGTGTTTCGCGAATTTACGAGATAAAAAACACGATATCTTTCGAAAGACAATAATGAGACTACTGAAGCTTGGCATGTATCTTTGTCGTTTCCCAGGTCTGTTTGGTATTAAATTTCAGCTCAATCGGTCCTGTGGTTCAAAAGTTATAAGCAAAACCCTGAATTTCAGATTAGTTTCATCTAAAATGCCACGTGTTTTAACAAGTTTTAAAAGCATTGGTGGTAACTAAACAATGCTTTTCAAACTTGTTTAATTTTAAAGCAATGCTTCTTAAACTTGTTTAGTTTTAAAAGCATTGGTAACTTAAAAATTACACTCGAAAAAAATTTTACACTCAAAAAAAAATTTTACACTCAAAAAAATTTTTAACCAACAAAAAACTATTTTTTTTTTTTTACAAAAATGACAATATTTTGTGTACATACGTACGTGCATTCACTCAGAAATATTTTTAAAGTAAAAAAACATTACATTCGAAAAAAAATTTACACTCAAAAAAAAAATAGTAATTTTTCTTTTTTTTTTTTTAATGACAAAAAAAGGGTTTTTACTCAAAATAAAATATGTCTAATCAAAATTGTTAATTTTTTCACGTTAAAAAATGTACTATCCTTTAAAAAACAAGTGAGAGTGTTAAATTCGGCTGTGCCGAATCTTGTATACCCTCCAACGTTAAAAAAAAATGAAAAAAAAAATTGCAGGGGCGTTTTTTTTTGGGGGGGGGCTTGTCGGGGTTCCTTGGGGACACCTTCTCCCTGGTCAAAAATTTTTACAAATTTAATTACTATGCATTTTGTACAAAAGATATACAATTTCATTATTATATAAATTATTTACTAATATCCACGCCCACAAAAGGGGGCGGACCAAAAAAAAAGTTATTTTCAAATCCCCTGGGTCCAAGTCCAAGACCTTGAACTTTTTCAAGCATAAAAATGTTTCATTTGTTTAACAAAAATACAAAAAACCTATAAAAAGTTACCTTTTTTCATGGGTTGGTGTAGTTCGTCAAGGGGGAACTTTTTCCCCCCTGGTCCGATTTTGCCCATCTCCGAACTTAACCAGCCTATGAACATAAGACATATTTGTGCCAAATTTCAGGAGTCTATCACCTTTATTTTGGACTGTATCGTGTCTTCCACAGACGGACGGACAGACGGACAGACGAACAGACGGACAGACGGACGGACGGACGGACGGACGGACAGACGGACATCGCTAGAATGTCTTAGAATCGATCACTGATTAATAATATATACACTTTATGGGGTCCTAGACCGATATTTCAATGCGTTACACACGGAATGACAAAGTGAGTATACCCCCATACTGTAGTTGGAGGGTATAAAAATGCATTGTGAAAATGCATTCATAGATTCGGCAAAGTCGAATTTAACTTTTCTACTTGTTTTTCATTAAAAACTTTTTTTTCATAATTATTTTTTTTCATCAATTTTTTTTCATAAATTTTTTTTTTTATCAAAAAAATTTTTTTTTCATAAAGTTTATTTTTTTATCAAAATTTTTTTCTCATAATTTTTTTTTTATCATTTGCTTTCATCAATATTTTTTTAATATTTTATTTTCATCAAAAAAATTTTTTTTGTCAATTTTTTTTCATCAAAACTTGTTTTTCATAAAAATTATGTTTTTCATCAAAAAAAAAAATTTCTTCCATTTTTTTACCAAAACTACTTTTGAACCAAGTCTAAAATTCTGATATAAAAATGTTCCATTTGTTTAACAAATGTACAAAAAAACAAGCGAGAGTGCTAAATTCTTCTGTGCCGAATCATTTATACTCTCCAAAATGTAAAAAAAACCTTTGTTGCACTTAAGTAATGCACTTATTTTCCTTTCTACCCTTTAAAATTCTCTCAATCAGAATCTTATTGTTAACTTCAACAAAAATATTTAAAAAGAAAAATTAGTTGATAATAATTAAAAAAGATTTTTTAATTCTTAAATAAATGAAATTTAAATATTAGCACATTTTGTTTGTTTCAGATTAATTTCAAAAATTAAATTAACATATTTTATATTTTTTTGTTAAAGTGTTTTTTCAAGTTCAAGTATTTAATACGATTTTGACATAAAACATTTTTCTTTTAAATTTTGTTTTTATACCACTTTCATTTATCAAGTTCACATACAAACCGCAAAAAATTTTATTTAAAAAAAATGTGTTAATTTTCATAAGTATTTGTGGTCCCTTTTACATTTGCAAACGACTAAAAATTTTTCATTGTTAATATTGTATGCCATTTGTTTTAATTTATATCTAGGTTTTTTATAAGATTATTTATTTATCTTTTCAATAAATTTTTGATTAATTTTTATCTATTTATTGGTTTTAATTTATTTGTTTAATTCTTAATAAAACAAATTGTATTTTTACAATTGAATTTAAAAATCAATTTATCGATTCAGACCAATTAATTATTGTGATTTTGTGTGTTTATTTAAAAAAATAATTAAAAAAAAAAAACAATAAATCTTTTTATGTTTAGGAAATCCGTATTTTATCTATCATTTTATTTGTTTTGAAAAGTCACTGAAGAATAATAAATTTTTAAAATGTTTAAAAATTTTGGATTTTTAAGAAATTTTTTTGATTTTTATAAAAAATTTTGAAAATTAAACCCTTGCGAAATAATGTAAGAGACAAAAAAGTTGAAAGAAAGTATGAGATGGGGTTGAGATTGCTAGAAATAGAATTGTAGTGTTGGAAACTGTCAAAATTTATTCAGTAGAAACTATAAATATTCACATTTATAAAATACAGTTTTCATTAACAAGGCAAACCGACATTTAAAATCCTACTGATGATAACAATAACTGAAGTGTTTGAAACCGGTATGGGAATACAAGAAATGTTTATAATTTTTAGAATTCAATTTTTCTTCTACACTTTCTTACTTGAACCCTTACATCAAATTTCAATTTTGATAAATTGTTTCCTATAAAAAGCGTTACAGATTTTCAGAATTTTTCTGTAGAAAGAAACTCTCAGACTCTGAATTTTTTATATAGATAAAAGTTTCAGATTGTAATAAGTATTTTGTTTTATATTTTGAGGATTTTTATTCTGGCTCGAGGTCATTATTTTCTTCACTAATTAAAACCATGATGTTCTCATAGCATAATTTTCAAGAAAAGAAATAAAGAAAATAATTACCTCGAGGTCGAATAAAACAATTTTTATTGTTTAATAAAAATTAATCAGAATTTGAACATAATGGTTGGCACACCATAGTGATGAATAACCCTAATGTGGTATTATTACACTCATAAGAACAAATATCATATTGTTGAAGTCCAATGGACTATCGTATGTAAAATTGTTTTAAATATTTTTGTTGGTTATTGACAATTGTTGCCTTATTAGTATGGTACAATTTCTTCGTCTTTCTAATTCTCATTGTGAATAGAGGCGAATATGTATTAATATTCTAGTTTGAGCACAAACGATTTGTCATTAGACTCGTTTGCTACTTTGTAGTAAATCGTTTCTATTTTTGCTAAATAATCTTGAAAATGGAATCTTGACAAATTCCGAAACACGTGTCGATTAAGTCTTGCAAATATGGCCAACATAAATAAATTTAAAACAAAAATAATTTTGTTGAAAATTATGCTATGAGAATATCATGGTTTTAATTAGTAAAGAAAATAATGACCTCGAGCCAGAATAAACATCCTCAAAATATAATATGTAAAAATGTTTTAAATATTTTTATTGGTTATTGACAATCGTTGCCTTACAAGTACAGTACAATTTCTTCGACTTTCTAATTCCCATTGTGGATAGAGTCGAATATGTATTAATATTTTAGTTTGTGCAGAAACGATTTGTCATTAGACTCGTTTGCTACTTTGTAGTAAATCGTTTCTATTTTTGCTAAATAATCTTGACAATGGAATCTGACAAATTCCGAAACACGTGTCGATTAAGTCTTGCAAAAATTTAAAACAAAAATTTAAAACAAAAAAAATAATTTTCTTGAAAATTATGCTATGAGAATATCATGGTTTTAATTAGTAAAGAAAATAATGTCCTCGAGCCAGAATAAACATCCTCAAAATATAATATTTTAAAGGTCGAATAAAACAATTTTTATTGTTTAATAAAATTAATCAGAATATTTTGTTTTATATTAAAATAGTCTCATATTCTGAGACATTTTTTTCCTTTGAAAAAAGTCTCAAACTCTGAAAAATTTTTCCTTTAGAAAAAGTCTCAGATTTTGAGACATTTTCTGAAAAATTTAAAAAGTCTCAAAATGAGAGAAATTTTTTTCACGTGAAAAAATTTTCAGATCCTGATTTTTCCCTACAGAAAAAAATTTTGATTGTAGAAAAAACTCTCAAATTCTGAGACATTTTTTCTATATAAAAAAAGTCCGAGATTTTGAAACATTTCTTCCTATATAAAAAAAGTCTGAGATTTTGGGAAATTTTTTCCTTTGGGAAAAAGACTATGATTCTCAGAAATTTTTTCCTATAGAAAAAGTCTGAGATGTTTTATCCAGATTCAGATTCTGAAACATTTTTTTATATAGAAAAATATCTCAATTTAAAAAAATATCTCAGAATCTGAGACTCTATATCAAAAATGTCTTAGAACCTGAGACTTTTTCTATATAGAAAAAGTGTCTCAGAATCTGAGACTTTTTCTATATAGAAAAAGTGTCTCAGAATCTGAGACTTTTTCTATATTTTTCTATATAGAAAAAGTCTCAGATTCTGAGACATTTTTTCTATCTGAGACTTTTTCTATATAGAAAAAATGTCTCAGAATCTGAGACTTTTTCTATATTGAAAAAATGTCTTAGAATCTGAGACTTTTTCTATATAGAAAAAATGTCTCAGATTCTGAGACTTTTTCTATATAAAAAAATTTCTCTATATAAAAAAAATTCTCAGAATCTGAGACTTTTTTCTATATAAAAACATTTCTCGGAATCTAAAACTTTTTCTATATAAAAACATTTCTCAGAATCTAAAACTTTTTTCTATATAAAACAAGTAAGAGTGTTAAATTCGGCTGTGCCGAATCTTTAATACCCTCCAACATGCAAAAAAATAATAAAAATTGCAGGGGCGTTTTTTTTTTGGGGAGGGGGCGAATTTCCTCTCGAATATGTGTTTTTGCGCTAAAGAAATACAAGTCTATTAATATTTAAAAAAAAAATTGTTCCACGCCCATAAAAGGGGGGGCGGCCCGAAAAGCATGACGTTTTCTAATTTTGTGGGTCGAAATGCAGGTTTTTGAACTTCTTGTAGAATAAAAATGTTGCATTTGTTAAACAAAAACACAAAAAAAAATCATGTAAAAAATGTTTTTTTTTTTCAGAGGTTGGTTTAGTTCTTCAAGGGGGAACTTTTTTCCCCCTAGTCCGATTTTGCTCATTTACGAACTTAACCTGTCTATTAATATAAGACATATTCGTGCCAAATGTCGGGAGTCTAGCTCTTTTATTTTGGACTGCATCGTGTTAACTACAGACGGAAAGACGGACGGACGGACATCGCTAGAATATCTTAGAATCGATCACTGATCATAAATATATATACATTATGGAGTCCTAGACCGATATTTTGATGCGTTACACACGGAATGACAAAGTGAGTATACCCCCATACTGTAGTTGGAGGGTATAAAAATGTCTCAGAATCCGAGACTTTTTCCATAGAAAAAATGTTTCAGAATCTGGAATTTTTTTCTATATAAAAAATGTCTTAGAATCTAAGATTTTTTTCTATATAAAAAAAATTTCTCAGAATCTAAGACTTTTTTCTAATTAAAAAAATTTCTCAGAATCTACGACTTTTTTCTATATAAAAAAAATTCTCATAATCTGAGACTTTTTCTATATAAAAAAAAAAATGTCTCATAATCTGTGACTTTTTCTATGTAAAAAAAAAAATGTCTCAGAATCAGACATTTTGATTATATAGAAAAAATTCTTAGATTCTGCGATATGTTTTTATGTAAAAAAATTCTCAGGTTTTAAGAAATTTAAAAAAAGTCTCAGATTCTAAGACATTTTTTTATATAGAAAAGAATCTCAGAATCTGAGTCATTTTTTATATGGCAACAAATCTCAGATTCTAAGTCATTTTTTATATAGAAAAATTGTAAGATTCTAAGACATTTTTTGTATAAAAAAAAATCTCAGATTTTCCGATGCATAAAAGTCTTAGATTATGAGACGATCTTTCCAAATAGAAAAAAATTTCAGATTCTAAAAAATTTTTCCTACAGAAAAAAATCTATTTAAAAAAATTTCAGATTCTAAAAAATTTTTCCTACAGAAAAAAAATCTAAGACTCTGATATATTTTTTTTTTATAGAAAAAAACTCTCAGATTCTAACACATATTTTCCTATAGAAAAGTTTTTTTTAGAATCTGAGTCTTTCTTCTATATGAAAAGTTTCAATTTCTACAACATTTATGACCCACAGGGCGTATGATTCATATTTTAATTTTTTAATCAAACCTTAGGGCGTATGATTTATATTTCATAAATCATACGCCTTGAAGTCCAATTTTAACACATTTTTTTAAAAAACTAAGTTTTCTTTAAAATTCATTTACTTACTGTTGGATCTGAACATCTTGCACATTTACAGGTAAAAGTCTTCTTAATTTTCAAAAACAAATGACGTGCTATATTGCCAGTAAATAATTTCGTATAGGTGGTTGTTATCTCAGTACCCGCCGGTATATCAACGGAGGCCTTAACAATCATATTATTTGTTTTCTCCTCAAAAGTATAATATGAATTGGGCACACAATCATGGTTCATCAAAGCAAACAATGGAAATAAGGCGCGATGAAAAAATTCCTGATTATCATTAGTGCGATCAGCAGTTTCATCGAAACCATTGGTACGTAATACAGCTACCGTTCGATTCATGATTTCAATTAACTTCTTATCATTGGGGAATTTTTTAAAGCCCTTAGCTCCATTGCGCACTTCGGTACGATGATTGTTATCCAAATTGGCCTGTAGGCAATAAATCAAATCCCGTTGTTCCTTGGTACAATTAATGGCTCTGGCAACACATAGCAGACGTATGATCACGGAATTGGCTACATCTGGTTCAGCGGGTTCCCAGGATTTGAAGAGGGTGCAATCCTGTTTATGTTGTTTCTTTTTGCTGCACAGTGCACAAATGGGTAAGGCACAACCGTTACGACACATAAATTTAGTATCCGGCAACATTTTGAAACAACCCGAGCAGGAGTTTAAACTTTCTTCTTTGCGAGCGGCCGGACCGATAAGCAAAGGAATATCACGGAATATGACATCGCCACGTTTAATATTACGACTAGCAAATACACCGCGACCGGCTATTTTTGAAACGGAAATTTCCCAAGCAGGATTCTTATCCTTTAAGGGTTCCAAATGTAATTCCAATAATTCAGCAGTACGTTTGGGACAAATCATTGTGGAAAAATTTAAATTAAAACTGGATTTACAAACAAAAAAAAATTAAGATGAATTTAAGTTTTTTTTTTAAATTATAAGAATTTTGTTCTAAAATTATTTTTTGTTTTATTTTTTTTTATTAAAAATTTGGTGTTCTTTTGTTTAAAAGTTTAATTTTTCTCTTTTTCTTTAGGTCCTGGAACAATTTTCACGTTTTATTTCCACTTTTTTCTTATTAAATCCTTTTGTTTTCACTTAAAATCCACTTAAATTTATTTTTTTTAATTCTTTGTGTTATTTTCTTGTTTTTTTTTTTTGTTTTTTTTAATAATAAATATTGTATTTTTATTTAATTAAATTTAATTTTAATTAAATTAAATTTTCTTTTATATTTTAAAAATTCAGTTTTCTTTTTAATTTTTCTTGTTGTTTTATTTTCTTCTTAATCACTACGCGGTCGTTGACTAACTGTCGCCTTTTTCCAGTTTACAAGACTTATATTAAAAATTTTAGCAAAATTTTTTCATAATTTTTTTTTTTGTATATTTTGTGCAAAAAAAAAATATTTAAAATTTTTCATTCTCGCCTGTGTGCACTCAATAAAATTATTACAGGGATTTGCCAATTTAGTAAGTATAAAATATGAGGTTGAGATGGCTAGAAATAGAATTGTAGTGTTGGAAACTGTCAAAATTTATTCTGTAAAAATTATAAATATTCACATATATAAAAAAAACAGTTTTCATTAACAAGACAATCCGACATTTAAAATCCTACAGATGATGACACTAACTGGGGTGTTTGAAACCGGTATGGGAAATACCAGAAATGTCTATAATTTTTAGAAATTCAATTTTTCTTCTGCATTTTTTTAACTTGAACCCTTATATAAAATATTATTGCTAAAGAAAAATATTTTCGATTTTGAGACTTTTTCTATACAAAAAATGTTTCAGAATCAGAGATTTTTCAATAAAGAAAAATTTTCAGAATCAAATTTTTTTTTAATCAGAAAAATGTCTTAGAATAAGCGATTTTCTATTGGAAAAATGTTTCAGAGTCTGAAATTTTTTCTATCGGAAAATGTTACAGAGTATGAGAATTTTTTGTATAGGACAAATTTTTAGAATCTGAATTTTTCTAAAAAAATATCTTACAATCCGAAAATTTAATTTTTCGTGGGAAAAATTTCTCAGAGTTATTTTCTATAAGAAAAATATCTGATATGAGATAATTTCTATAAAAATCTCAGAATCCGGTTTTTTTTTTGTTTTTTGTAGGAATAATGTCTTAGAATCTGAAATTTTTCCTGAAGGAAAAATGTTTAAGAATCCGATAAAAAAAATTGTCTTAGAATCTTTGAATTTATTCTATAGGAAAATGTCTGTTCTGGGAATTAGAATCTGAGATTTTTTTCTATGTAAAAAATGTCTCAGAGTCCTAGACTTTTTTATATGAAAAACGGCTCAGAATCAGAGTTTTTTTTTTTTTTTGTATAGGAATAAATGTCTCAGAATCCTATAGAAAAAGTCTGAGATTCTGATACCCTTCCTATAGAAACTTTAATACTCTGATTCATAAAAAAGTCTCAAGTTCCGAGGCATTTTTCTTATACAGAAAAAGTCTAATATCACAGTGCAATAACCAAAATCGGAATAGGATGACCCCAAAAGCAAATGAAAATTGGCATATTCCATAACAAAAGCCTCAAGGCTTTTTTTGGTTCAGCGCTAGATTTTTTTTACTTGCATTTGAAGTTGTTGAACTTTCACTATAATAATAGTAACAAGTAAGAGTGTTAAATTCGGCTGTGCCGAATCTTTTAAACCCTCCAATGTGCAAAAAAAAATAAAATTGCAGGGGTGTTTTCTTTTTTTTTTTTGTGGGTGTGGTGGTAGTGGTAATTTTGTGGTGGGTGGTAGTTGTGATTGGGGGGGGCAAATTTTCTCTCGAATATGTGTTTAAAATTTCATTCTTATGCTTTTTGCACTAAAGAAATACAAGTTTATTTCTATTTAACATTTTTTTTAATTCCACGCTTATAAAAGGTGGCGGACCGAAAAAAACGCCATTTTCTAATTGTTTGTGTACAAATACAGGACTTTGAACTTCTTGTAGCATAAAAATATTGCAGTTGTAAAAAAATGGTATTTTCAGAGGTTGGTTTAGTTGTTTAAGGGGAAACTTTTTCTCCTCTGTTCCGATTTTGCTCATTTACGAACTTAATCTGCCTAGGAACATAAGGCATATTCGTGCCAAATGTTGGGAGTCGAGCTCTTTTATTTTGGACTGCATCGTGTTAACTACAGACGGACAGACGGACAGACGGACGGACGGACGGACATCGCTAGAATGTCTTAGAATCGATCACTGATCAATAATATATATGGGGCATTCCATGTCAAATCGGACACTTTGAAAATTTTTTTTTTAGATTTTCCCAATTTGTTAACAGTTTTTAGTACCCTTCGAAAACTCCTTCGTAGTAAATTTTCAAATTTTTTTGATGACCCGTTCAAAAGATATCGAATTTTTAAAAATTGATAGTTTGTTCCTTAACTCAAACTTCTTTTACTCATAACTTCTTTAATAATGGTCCAAATTTCAACTTTTTTTTCAAAATTTTTGTTTTTTTACGTACTTTTAAAAAAAAATCCCAAAAAACTCTTAAAAGCGCTCTAGTATGCGATTTTTAAGTTTTAAAATTTAAATCTCATTTTTGAAAATGTTTGTATTCTTCGATTTTTTTATGTAAAACTTCTATCGATTCTACAAAGTTTTTGCCCAGGAGGATCGTGGGATAACGATTATTACTATTTTTTAAATTTTTTTGAAAAAATTTTATTGTAATTTTCCAATCTTAAAATCATTTCAACTGCTCCAATGGTGCGTCAGAGAGGGGTCCTTTATAAGACCGACCCCCATTAATTTTTACGTCTTAATATTTCTTTGGAACAAACTAATACCCTATCTCCAATTTCTAAATGGACTCCCACACAAAACGATTTTTTTTTAAATTTGCTCCAACCGCTCTAACTGCCCTAATAATGCCCATAGAGCAACAAAATGTATGACCGACCCACAATATTTTTTAGTCCAAACATTTTCTCTAAACACACCTACCCTCTATCTTTAACTGTTAAGGCGGTCCCCATAATTTTTTTTTTATTTTTTGTAAATTTGTTTTATTTAATCAGCTACCACCGGTCCAATGGTGCGTCCGAAAGGGGTCATTAGTGAGACCGACCCCCATTTATTTTAACCCTACAATATTTTTTTAAAACATACCTACGCCCTATCTCCACTCCCTAAGTTGGCTCCCATACAAATAACAGTTGGAGCAAATTTTATAAAAATGTAATTTTGTGTGGCAGCCTACGTAGGGAGTGGAAATAGGGCGTAGGTATATTTTAAAAAAATGTTGTAGGGTAAAAATAAATGGGGGGTCGGTCTCACTAATGACCCTTCCTGGGACGCACCATTGGACCGGTAGAAGCTGATTAAATAAAACAAATTTACAAAAAATAAAAAAAATTGTATGGGGACCGCCTTAACAATTAGAGATAGAGGGTAGGTGTGTTCAGTGTGTTCAAAAAATATTGTGGGTCGGTCTTACATTTTGTTGCTCTAAGGGCGCTATTAGGCCAGTTAGACCGGTTGGAGCAAATTTTAAAAAATGTCGTTTTGTGTGGAAGCCCCCTTAGAAATTGGAGATAGGGTATTAGTTTGTTCCAAAGAAATGTTAAGACGTAAAAATTAATGGAGGTCGGTCTTACAAAGGCCCCTCTATGACGCACCATTGGAGCAGTAGAAATCAATTTAAGATTGGAAAATTACAATAAATTTTTTTCAAAAAATTTAAAAAAATAGTAATAATCACTATCCCACGATCCTCCTGGGCAAAAAATTTGTAGAATCGATAGAAGTTTTACACAAAAAAAAATCAAAAAAATCGAAGAGTACAAACATTTTAAAAAATGAGATTTAAATTTTAAAACTTAAAAATCGCATACTACAGCGTTTTAAAGAATTTTTTGGGATTTTTTTTTTTAATTACGTAGGAAAACAAAAATTTTAAAAAAAATTAAATTTGGACCATTATTGAAGAAGTTATGAGTAAAGGAAGTTTGAGTAAAGGAACAAACTACCAATTTTTAAAAATATCTTTTGAACGGGTCATCAAAAAAATCTGAAAATTTACCACGAAGGAGTTTTCGAAGGGTACTAAAAACTGTGAACAAATTGGGAAAATCTAAAAAAAAATTTCAATGTGTCCGATTTGACATGGAATGCCCCATATATACTTTATGGGGTCCCCGATCGATATTTCGATGCGTTACACAAATGAATGACAAAGTGAGTATACCCCCATACTGTAGTTGGAGGGTATAAAAAAGTTATTTAGTTAGAGCGAATGTAATTTTGTTCAACCAAATTATTACTCGTATATTTTAGTTTAAAATCTCGTGAATAATTTCTTTCGGAAAATTTTCAAAAGTTGTCGTCATAACAATATTTGGTCACAAATTATAACAAACTTTTTTCTTTCCTTTTTTCTGCTTTAAAAAAAAATGTCTTTAGTAATATGGCCATTTCCTGTGTTATAGTTGTGGTTTTTATTTTATAAACATTTTGAGTCGTCTATTTTGAATTTCTGTTTTTTTTTGTTTTTAGTTTAATTTTGAGCAACACAACAATTAAGAATTTTTTTTTTAATTTTTGCAAAAGAAAAGTCTCTTGATTTATCTAAAAGTTAATTTGGTATTTTAATGTGTTGGAATAAGAAAATTTTTGAGTTAAAAATCGCACAATAATTTTTTTGGTAAATGACATTTTTGGCGAGAAAATGTAACAAATGTTTAATTTAAATAAGTGTTATTAAAAATATTAAACAAATTAGCCATTAATAAAGACAAAAAAAATATTTTTAATTCTAAATTACAAAATTCTGAATTATTATCAAATAAGATTGATTACATTTTGCACATGTTTCAGTTTTAAGTGTCGAAATGTATATACTAAGAATAACTGTGAACCAGCCAAAATTACATTACCTTTTAGATTACTTTCCCTATTACATTTATATGAAACGGACTTTTAAGTACTTTTACACAAATTGCATTACATTTTAAGTATTTCCAAATTTAATGGAAAAGGTAATCCAAAAAGAAATACAGTTTTTAATGGAAATTGTTTTTTTATTAGAAGATTTTGAAGAATTAAATATTTTTTTGAGAATGAGGCAATTTTTGTTAGCATTGGGAACCACTGTTTTATTTTTTTATTTAGTAAACAATACAAAAATTTATTTTTTAGAAACAGTTCACAATTTTTGGTCAAAATAGAAAACGCCAAGTTTTTTAATTACAAACCATTGCAATTTCCTATTTGCCTACTCATCAATCTTAAATTCTATAGCGGATGTTAGATTAGATTCTAATTTATTTCAAAAAAAATCACTCAAATCGAATAATTACAAACAAAATCTTTTCTAAATAATAATTGGTGTGTTTTTTTTTAAAATATATTTAAAAATATTTAGTCAACGGGAAACCGCTAGAATAACAAAAATTTAATTTTTGTGTCGGTTTTTCTTTATCACACTCCATATTTTTATAAATAAGGGTTAAGGCGACTGATCAAATGAGTTCTGCATCGTGTAAGAGTAATGTTTAAGCTTTACCTTCGACTTGTTTTTAAGTAGCTAACACATTGGGTTCATCCGCAATGAGTTGCCAAAATTTACCAAAACGGCGGTTTTTTTGAAATTTAACCTCAATTTTTCCAAAAACCTGATGTGATTGAAATGTTTGGTGATCGGATTTTTGACCAGCAGCTCGTTGGAACCAGTTGTAATCTAAAACTCGAACCACTATAAATTTTTTTTTTGTAAATATGTATTTGGGATTTCTAAGAAAATTTTTGCTACATAAAGCAAAATCTTTGATCGAGCACTTTTTGGAGAAATCGCCTTTTTTGATTTATTAAGCCCATTTATTTGTATATTAAATCCTAATAAAAGAATATATAGTAAATTTTAATATAAGAAATTTAAAAAAACACAGCTAATGTTAAAGAATCAAAACAAAAATCCTCCCACACCTTCAAACACTCTGAGAATATTGAACTCTTTGGGAGAATAAAATCACCACAACACACAGGTGCATTTATTAATAAAAATAAATATAAATTGTGAAGAAAAAAACACTTACACACAAAATACTTAAGATAATTTTTTAAATCAATTGATGCTTAAAAAAAATCAAAATGATTCTAAAGAAGATAAAAAGGATTATGATCAACATGATGAGCATTAACAGGGAAACTACTGCAAGCATTATACTTAGATTTTTGAGAAATTTTGAAAATGTGTGGTGACAAGTACCAGAGCGACCGCACTACCTCTCAAACGCACTACCTTTCAAAATCAAAAAATTTTTTAATTTAAAAAAAAAAATTTTAGAATCGATAAATTTGTAAAAAATATTTCAAAGCATGAACGGGAATATTTTGAAATATTTTTACAGGTAGGTTGGATGGGTTTCCGCCATTTACCCAGTTGGAAAATGTGTCACTGAGGAAATTTCCACAGTAATTCCTTGAGGAAATGTCTTCAGGTTCTGACAAATCATAGGCAATCCTTGATGACATGTCCTAACATTGTCAGCACTGAATGTTTGCTTTAAGAGTGTGGACAATTCCTCTAAGACGTCTAAAAGGAAATGTCTTCAGAATAGCAGTATATTAAATAAGAATTTTAAATCTGGGCAACTCTTCAATTTCCAAGAAAAAGATGGCAATATTATCTACTTAATTAAAATAAAATCAAAATCTATCAAGTAGAATAAAAGTAATAAATAGACAAACAATTTTAAAAATAAAGTTTGGAACAAGTGGTTAGGTGTGGGTAGGGTTGCCATCCGTGCTCTTTTCCCCGGACACCGTCCTCTTTTTTAGGGCAGTCCTACTTCTTTTTTTTTGTAAAGTGTCCGGGGTTGTCAGCACTGAATGTTTGCTTTAAGAGTGTGGACAATTCCTCTAAGACGTCTAAAAGGAAATGTCTTCAGAATAGCAGTATATTAAATAAGAATTTTAAATCTGGGCAACTCTTCAATTTCCAAGAAAAAGATGGCAATATTATCGACTTAATTAAAATAAAATCAAAATCTATCAAGTAGAATAAAAGTAATAAATAGACAAACAATTTTAAAAATAAAGTTTGGAACAAGTGGTTAGGTGTGGGTAGGGTTGCCATCCGTGCTCTTTTCCCCGGACACCGTCCTCTTTTTTAGGGCGTCCGGGGCAGTCCTACTTCTTTTTTTTTGTAAAGTGTCCGGGGTTGTCCTACTTTTTGCACTTTTCCCCAAAACTTTTTTTTATTACTTCTAGACTTAAATATTACTGGCATCGCTGTATTTTTTCCAAACTTTCAAATTATTGGCATCACTTCTTATATGCTGTTGTGTGTCTGAAAGTTTGCTCTCCGAAAAAAAGATTTGTATTTCAAAAATGTCCATTTGCATTTCAAAATTTTCTAAATGATTTTAAGAAAACCGTTTTTCAATTTCAAAATTTCTATTTGTATTTTAAAGTTTTCTAAATGCAAAATAAATAAAAATTCTTCGAGCTCGAGGCCAGTTTTTTCTTGTAAATAAATATTCTTTTATTCCATTCCAATATTTCGATTCTCTTTGAGAATCATCATCAGGGGATTTAGTGAATTTTTATGCACATAAAAACTTAAAAAATATGTTGTGATCGTTTCGACATCTAGAACTGCACTCATGTCGAAACGATCACAACATATTTTTTAAGTTTTTATGTGCATAAAAATTCACTAAATCCCCTGATGATGATTCTCAAAGAGAATCGAAATATTGGAATGGAATAAAAGAATATTTATTTACAAGAAAAAACTGGCCTCGAGCTCGAAGAATTTTTATTTATTTTAAATTGGAAAGGTCGAAAAATAACAACTTTAATTAGTTTTCTAAATGCTTTTTAGAATATTCCATTTCAGAAATTTCGGATTCCATTTCAGAAATTTCCAATTGTATATCAAAAATTTCCTTTTATACTTAAAAATTTTCTAAATGCTTTTCAGAAAATTCCAATTATGTTTCAAAAATGTCCATTTGTATTTTAATTCGTTTCAGAATATTTTGATATACAAATTGAATATGCAAAATTTCCTTTTAGGGTCGAACCAGAATCAAATTGCGTGGCGCAAGACGTAAAAAAAAACAAACACATGAAATTTGAAATTTTTACGTCCGTTTGATTTAGGTACCTCACATTTAAATATTAAAAACAAGAAATAATTGGGCGTTACGCCCTACGCGACGTAATTTGATTCAGGTTGGACGCTTATACTTCAAAATTTCTAAATGCTTTTCAGAAACTTCCAATTATATTTGTGTTTAAACGTTTGTCAAATTCGTTTCAGAAAACTTTCATATACAAATTGAATTTTTGGAAAACCCGTTGGAAAATTTTAAAATACAAATAGAAAGTTTTGAAAAACAAGTGGAAATTTCTCTCGAATTTTTGGAAATACAAACGAAGTTTTCGAAAAATCATTTAGAAAATTTTGAAATACAAATGGAAATTTTTGAAATATAATTTTTTTTCGGAGGGAAAAATTTTAAGACACACAACAGCTGATAATGATTTGAATACACATGAAAATTTCAGAAATATATGGGGGTTTTCGTGTCAACTGACACAACTTTTGAAACCGATGTCTTCCGATCGGGATGAAATTTGCACCAAGGTTAGTCCTATTGGATAGTAGTTCAGACACAATATTTCAGCGAGATCGGTCAAGGACTCTCTGAGTTAGAGGGGGTCGAAATTTGACATTTTGGCCAAAGAGGTGTTTATTCTCATCCATGTAACTTCTTACCTATTGTTTTTAGCAAAATGTGTCCCAAAGAGTTTAGATAGCTATTTCTTCAGTCTTTCAAAAAAAATTATAAAAAAAATAAAAAAAAAATTTTTGATTTTTTTTCTTAAAAATCTAAAACTTTTTTGACTTTTTCCTCAAATTGGGCCCTTTTTTTATACCCTCCACTCTAGTGATAGAGGGTATATATAAGTTTGTCATTCCGTTTGTAACACCTCGAAATATTGGTCTAGGACCCCATAAAGTATATATATTCATGATCCTCGATCGATTTTAAGACGATCTAGCGATGTCCGTCCGTCCGTCCGTCCGTCTGTCCGTCTGTCTGTCTGTCTGTCTGTCTGTCTGTCTGTTGAAAACACGCTAACTTTTGAAAGACTTTACGGAGGCTCCTGAAGTTTGGCATATATATTGGACATTTACCTGGTCAGGTTGGTATTGCAATCCAGCGAAATCGGTCCAGTGGTTCAAAAGTTATAAGCAAATGAGTGAATTTCGGCAAGGGTTTTTCTGGAATTTACGAGATAAAACACACGGTAACTTTCGAACGGCAATTCTGAGGGTGCTGAAGTGTGGCATATATATTTAGCGTTCCTCTGGTCCGGTTCGTTTTAAATTTCAGCCAAATCGGACTAGTGGTTCAAAAGTTATTAGCAAAACCGTAAATTTCAGATTAGTTTCACCTTAAATTCACGTGTTGAAAACCCGTTAAACATGTTTTAAAAATATTTGTAAGTCAGAAAAATATTTTAAAAGGTATTTTTGTCACAAAAAAATATTTTTACACTAAAAAAAAAAATACACTAAAAAAAAAGTTTACACTCAAAAAAAATTTTACACTCAAAAAAAAATTGGTAAATTATTTTTTTTTTTCAAAAATTAATAAAAAAAAGTTTTTTTACACTAAAACAAAAAAAAAATACACTCAAAAAAAAATTAGTAATTTTTTTTTTTTTTTTTCAAAAATTAATAAAAAAAAGTTTTTTTACAGAAAATAAAATATTTCTAACCAAAAATGTTATTTTTTTCACGTTAGAAAATTTACTATCACTTGAAAAGGGCATTGTGGAGGGTATTCATAGATTCGGCCAAGTCGAATTTAACTTTTCTACTTGTTTTGTTTAAACTTCTTTTTTATGTTTTTTGTTGTTTATTTCCTTGAATATCGTCAAAAAAAAAATAATTTCAATAAAACAGCTTATTTATCAGTTTGTGATCAAATGTAGCATAATTTTTTAACGCTACCAGTGATGAGAAGCGCTCACTCAACATGTTGGCTGAAATGTCAAAAATCAAACCGTTCAGCAGAATGTTGAGGAACAGTTGAGTAGCAGCTTTCTCTGCTGAACGTACCCAATGTCATTCAATAATTTGGTGTCCCCTAAAAGAGTTATTTTAATAAAATGTGGCAACACTGGAGTGAGGGAGATTAGGAGAAACCCTAAGAGAAATGAATTAAATTTTAATTTTTTTCCGTGCCGGGCATAGTTTTTCACTGCCAAATCATGGTGATATAATTGTTCTGTTAATTCTCTGTCAAAAAGCCTGAATTAAACAAGCACGGACGATTTTCCTCTGAATCAAAATAATCTAAATTTTTGTGAAAATGTGCCAGCATTGAAATGAGAAGAGATGAAAATTAAGAAAAAAATAAAATAAACTTTATGTTAATTCGTAAACAGCTCGTTGGAACCAGCTGTAATCTTAAAGTACATTAACTACACACGTTTTTTTTTTTTTTTGTAATTATGTATTTACGATTTCTAAGAAAATTTTTGAAACAAAAACCTAAATCTTCGATCGAGCACTTTTTGGTAAAATCTCCTTTTGTGATTTATTGAGCTCACTTATTTGTATATTAAATCCTAATAAAAGAATGTATGTAAAACCTTAATATAAGAAATTTAAAAAAACACAGCTAATGTTAAAGAATCAAAACAAAAATCCTCCCACACCTTCAAACACTCTGAGAATATTGAACTCTTTGGGAGAATAAAATCACCACAACACACAGGTGCATTTATTAATAAAAATAAATATAAATTGTGAAGAAAAAAACACTTACACACAAAATACTTAAGATAATTTTTTAAATCAATTGATGCTTAAAAAAAATCAAAATGATTATAAAGAAGATGAAAAGGATTATGATCAACATGATGATCATTAACAGGGAAACTAATGCAAGCATTATACTTACAAGGGAAGTATCTCAACCCTTATGAACCGATTTGCATGAAACGTAAAATATATATAAAAGAGACAATTCTAAGGTTGGGGTTTCTCGGCTTATCGGCCATATCGGGGATTTAGGGGTTCAAAACATGGGTCAAAAAATGGCGAAAAATTGTTTTTTGGATTTTTCAGCCATTTCTTTCTAAGACACTATATGATGTTTACATATAAGAAGAAAAGTTTTTTTAATTTTTAAAAGTTTGGCTTCTTTAAATACTTTTTTCATAAAAATGTGAAAATTTTGGGGGGTATTTATATAAAGACATAGAGCTACGATGTCCATATGAATACGAAAAAATCTTTATTAAATTTAAGTCGACACGTATTTTTGCTCTAGAGCAATGGTTCCCAACCTTTGATTCTCGCCCCACTGGGGGGCAATTTGAAGGTTCCAGGGGGGCAACGAACAAATTTTTAAGTTTTTTTTAGTCAAATTAACTACAAAAACTATTTTTTTTAGCAAATTTTACTGCAAAAATTTGTTAATTGTTAAAAATTTTTACTAAAAACTTAGTTTAAATGCTTATTTTACAAAAACTTTGCTGAACCTGTAGTAATTTTTCATTAGAAACAAAAATTAGAAAAATTAAAAAAAATTTCTTGAGTGTAGGGGGGACAAAGCAATTTTTTTAACTTAAAAGTGGGGCGTGGCGTAAAAAAGGTTGGGAACCATTGCTCTAGAGGATATTCCTGTTATTTCGTGAGTTATCGAAATTTTCCCGGAGGTCCATATGGTTTCATAAGGGGACAACGAAATTTTGAAACACTGATATGGCCGAAAAGCCGAGACACCCCAACATTAAATCGTCTCATTTGTACATATTTTAAGTTTCAGGCAAATCGGTTCATAAGGGTTGAGATACTTCCCTTGTTAGATTTTTGAAATTCAAAACTGTTTCTATTTGAAAAAAAAAACAAGTGGGCCATTCCAGAAAATTTAGCTCAAATTTTAGTCATTTTTGGAAATGGTGTCTCAGATTAATTTGAACCTTGACACATAGATAGCCCTCATAAATATGATATATGTACCATATATCGTTTTTTTACATTTGGTGTATTTAACGAATTATGGCGGGTCAAAGATTGACTTTTTAAGCAAAAGTAAGAAAAATACATCACGTTTAAAGAGCTGTAACTTATTAACCAATGACCCGATTTTCACAAATTTAGGCTCATGTGAAAGCTGGGGTTCTTCTTTTAGAAAATATTTTTAAAATAACACAGTTTTTTTTACAGAAATGATGCAGAAATGCAAAAACATTTTTTCTCTGCGAATATTTAAAAAAACACATCTTCGATTTTTTTTTAAAAAATTCTGGTGAAAAATAACAATGTTTTGTATAACATATTAAAATTTCAGAGTGGGATCTCCATGGGATCAAAAAATATTCTGTTTTAAGTACGAGGTTCTCATATTTTTCCCTTAGAAAATTTAAATTTCTAATGTTTTGAATGTTTTTCAAAATTTTAATAGTAAAATTTTCTTTGAAAATTTAAATTTTTATATTGAAGAAAAATAAAATTTTAATTTTCTAAGGTAAAATTTAAGAACTTCGTACTAAAACCAGAATATTTTTTGATCCCATTGGGATCCCACTCTGAATTTTGGATATGTTGTACAAAACAGTATTGTTTATCACCAAGCTTTTTTTTAAAAAAATCGAAGATGTGTTTTTTTAAATATTCGCAAAAAAAAAAATGTTTTTGAATTTTTGCAACACTTCTGAAAAAAACCGTATGCTTTTGAAAATATTTCCTAAAAGAAGAAGAATTAAGCTTTCATATGAGCCATTACTTGTGATAATCGGATTACTAGTTAAAAAATTAGAGCACGTTAAACGTCATGTATTTTTCTGACTTTTGCTAAAAAAGTCGAACTTTGACCCGCGATAATTTGAAAACTACAGCAAATTTTGAAAATCCAAATATCCAACATATCTCATATAAACGTGGATATCTATGAGCCAAATTCTCAGTGGCGTCCAAAGGCATGTTTCCGAACAGTGGGGCGAAAATTTTTGGAATTACCCAAGTAAGAGAGTTAAATTCGGCTGGGCCGAATCTTTTATACCCCCCAATATGCATAAAAAATGAAAAAATTCAGGGGCGTTTTCTTTTTTTTGGGGGGGTCGGTATTTGTAATTGGGGGGCAAATTTCTTTTCGAATATGTGTTTAAAAAATAAGATGCTTTTTGCAAAGAAATACAAGTTTATCATGATTAAAAAAAAATGTTTTATTCCACGCCCATGCGGGGGGAGGAGGACCGAAAAACGACATTTTCTAATTCTCTGGGTCCAAGTGCAGGACATTGAACTTCTTGTAGCATAAAAATGTTGCATTTTTTTAAACAAAAACACAAAAAATCACATAAAAAAATGCTATTTTTCAGAGGTTGGTTTAGTTTTTCAAGGGGGAACTTTGCCCCCTGGTCCGATTTTGCTCATTTACGAATTTAACCTGTGCAAAATGTCGGGAGTCTAGCTCTTTTATTTTGGACTGCATCGTGTTAACTACAGACGGACAGACGGATACTCTTGACAATGGAATTTGACGAATTCCGAAACCCGTGTCGAGTAAGTCTTGCAAAATGACCGTACCAATCAATTTAAAACAAACAAGCTTTATAAATAGTTTCTTAAAAAGTGTTACTTTGAAACGTGACCTCGAGCTGGAGTATCTGTAGAATTTATAGGTCGAATAATAAATAACTTTTATTAATTTAAAATTTAAAACAGAATTGGAAAAAAAATCTTAAGCGGAACATTTGCATTCCGTTCACTTTTTCACATTTTTTTATACCGGCAGTTAACCTAAAGTAAGAAGAATTTCTGACAGGGTTTGCGATATCCAACATGTAGTCTGTAATATCCACATATCCTTCATCCTATTCCCTGGTATATTCTCAATTTTCATTAACTATACTAGGAACCGATTTCATTAACTATTCTAGGAACCGATATGTCAGGTTTAATCTGTTCCCCCACCGATCAGACAAATCATTCCTAGCGAACCCAATGTGTCCAGATAACTGGATTTCTGAGCCATTTCCGTCCCTTGATTATCAACTTTTTATCCTGAAAGCCGCTGCAGTGCTCTTGATGTTTTCACCGACTCCAATCTGTTCAGGGACCCAGATTGATGTGCGCTGACAGATTAGGCAAAGGGATTGTATACAGTTCCTGATGATTCCTGATTTCACGGTGTTTGATTCTAAAACCTAAGACTTGCGAGACTATCAACGAAAATGTTTATGGCACCAGAATGTAAGTCTTTTGACATAATCATCTTCGCGGCATTGTCAATTGCGAGTATCTCTGCCTAGAAAACACTGCACTTGTTCGGAATTTCAATGAGGTCCTGATTTTAAAATGTCCATAACAGAGTTTTCCTCCCAGTCTTGATAGTTCGAACTTGGACTTCGCACACAGGTCAGTCAGTATTGGTATAATTATCGCACCATACATCCAGTGGTTTATATACGGTTTTAGACCCCACCTTCTCCACCACGCGAAGGCACCACAGGTCAGTATTGGTCTAATTATCGCGCCATACAACAAGACACCACCTTCTTTCGAAAGTTCTCCTGCAGGTGTTAAATAACGACTGTTTTCATCATTTTCTTTGTACTCTTTTTTCAAGAAAGCTTTAAGCTTAGGATGACATAGGTATTTCACCTCCATAGATCTAATATGGCAAGATCTAGCCTGTCTGTATGAGTCATTTTTGTGAATCGGTTTTTGCGGAATTGTCTTTTGCCCACGTAGAGATTATTTTTAGTGCTGATTCCATGAGTTTGCTTATGGTT